>CM076573.1:961525585-961819193 GCA_034641835.2 Pinus albicaulis | reverse complement strand
TCATACTAACAGATCGTTTTATGTTTATGAGATTTTAACAAACTTATTTCTATTTATTTGTTTCTCTCTGATAAGCATTGAAATGATATATATTCTTTTTTTTTTTCTAAGTTAGAGTAATCTATTAACAGTAAGAAATATAGTACATCAGGCCAAGGCCATAACAGTGCCTTCGTGGAGGCAATTCGAACTGACAGAGACTAGTTTTTGGCTGCCCTTCAAGAGGGAAACCAGCCTGAAGAACTTTCAACTGAAAAAATCCCGCGCAGGGGATCAGACCTGGATAGCTTTGACTGAGAACTAAGAACATATACATTATATAGCAGTTATACTGGACCATAAAAAAACTGGACCACTGTAAAAACTGAGACTGGTCGCTGACAAAAAAGGACCATAGCTGAAGGAAACATTAGAACAACAAGACACAAGACACTCCCTCAGAGAGGGCAGAGCAAAAGCATGAGAAACAGGAAAAAAGGTCAAATTAATCATCAGGAGCGACCTCCTCGATCCTGTAACCGTAGTCTGCTGGTACGCCATGGTCATGAGAGAGTTCAGCAGTGGGAAGGACCTCTGAAGGAGTTTCCGTCTGATGTGGCTGACCACGAGCCGAATCCTCCTGCATTACCTCCCTTTGCTCACTTGTCTGTCCCCTCGAGTCAAGCAGCACTGCTTCCATGTTGGCGCCATCGACAGGAGCAGATTCATCCGGCGGATTCTCAGGCAAGGGCTCCTCCAGGAAGACAACAGAGATGGCCACCGAAACTCTTGGTCTATTAAGGGCGCAATCAAACGAAAAGAGAGCCGTATGGGACTGAGCAGGCATCGCATCCCCAGAGGGCGAGTTGAGCCTGCGTCCAGAGCGAAATTGGCGGCCATGGAAGAGGCGAGGTAGGTTTTCAGAGGGCAATGAGATTTCAGAAGGAGAAGTGGATGTGGAGGGCGAGCGCCTCCTGGCAGAGCGTGAGGAACCCCTCCTGCAACACATCCTCTGCCTCAGCCTGGGCATGTTTGCAACAGAAATGGAGCTGTAGCTTTGGAAAAACGGCGAATTGACAAGGTTCGGCTCTGGAGGAATGCTCAGGACCAACGAGGCAGACTTGCAAGAACCAGCAATGGATATGTGGAGACTGTCATCAGGCTCCAGGCAGCAGGTATGGCGACTGCGCTTCCCTGTGGTGGTGCGCTTGTTGGCGCTGTCCTCCACTGAATTGCACAATGAATTCCTCGGCGCAGGGGATAGCGGATCCATTTCATATAGCACCCTGTTCCTGCAACCAACAACCCTCAGCATTGAATGACCAGACTTGTTAACCTGGTGCGAATCGCTGTTGCAACAGTCGATAATGCCTCTATCCTCAGCATTCGTATCGAGAGGCTTCTCCATAACGTATGTCATTAAGAGCGGGCAGATGGTAATTACTGCGATCAAGTGGGCTCGAATGGGATGGCATGTGGCCTCCCGTCCTATCGACCTCTGTCCCATCGCCCCTATTAACAGTGCTATCACCCGCATCCGGGGAAATGATATATATTCTTATTAATATTGATAAAATGTATTGAATGATATGTTGTTATATGAGTGACTTAGAGATATGTTATATGATTAATGTTCTTCATCAACTAAATCAATTAATTTGATTTAGATTCTTTAATGTTCTTATATTCATTTAGTATGCAATGATCTATATTGTTTCATGCTTATGAAATCTTATTCCATAATCATATAAATCAATCCATCCCGTGAAGTAGTTAGATTTAGTTTTATTTATGTTATCATTATAATAAATCACTCCATTTGTGTTGATTTTATTCCATTGTTATATAAATTATTTCTTATACGGAAAATTGGTCCGTATATCCCTAGTCAGACCCACCATTTCAATGGAAAAAGAGTTGCTTTATGCTCCCAACCGGGTGGAATCCATAATGTGGAAGAAGTCACTCTCCAGCCTTCAACAAGTACATAAACAATTATATGGGAATGTAGGATATGCACTCTAAAATATTTGATTTCTTTTATCAAGGCAAAGGCTTGTTTTTTCATTATGTTATATTTTAAAGATGCATCTCTTAAAGCCTTACTGAAAAATGCAATGGGCTGTTCAAATCCTTAATTTTTTTTTTTTGGTTAATGTTTGTTCAAATCCGGACTGATCAAGGCTGGTGCTTTTGTTAATGTTTGTTTAACTAGATCAAAGGATTGTCTGGCCTCAATGTTCCATCTTATCTCTGAATCTTTTTTCAGCATATTGGTTATATTTCTGCGAAGTTCTGCAAGGTTAGGAATGAATATTCGTAGGAAATTAATCTTACCAATAAATGATTGAAGCTCCTTAATATTTCTAGGATGGATGATTTTTAATATAGCTTCAATTCTACTGGGATCAATCCTAATATCATCTTTAGAAATGATATGACCCAAAAGTTTTCCTTCTTCAAGACCAAAAAATGTCTTCTTAGGATTTAATGAAATGTGAAACCTTCTACACTTTTAAAACACCCTTCTCAAATGTAACAAATGTTCCTTATTAGTTTTTGAATAGACAGTAATATCATCTAGATAGATCACAATAAATCTGCCAATTTCATCAGCAAAGACAATATCCATTACTCTTTTAAATGTGGCTCCAACATTCATTAATCCGAAAGGCATCTTCACATATATGAAGGTACCCCATGGAGTAGTGAAGGCTATTTTATCATGATTATCAGGATGAATTAAGACTTGGTTATAGCCTGAGAAACCATCTAATAAATAAATCCTACTAGATCCAACTACTTTATGTAATATATGATCCATTTTTTGCAAGGGGTAGTTGTCCTTTAAGGATACCTTATTAAGATTTCTTAAATCTATGTATAATCTGATTTCTCCTGTTTTCTTCCTATTTGGCACTATGTTAGATACCCATTTTGAGTACCTAAGAGGAACTATGATTTGAGCATCGTGACATATTTTTAATTTCTTTCTCAACTAGAGGCATCAAAACTAAATTTATTCTTCTAAGTTTCTGTTTGAAGGGTTTCTGATCATCTTTAATTGGGATTTTATGTTGTATAATGCTAGTACCATATGCTTTGAGATCTTCATAACTATAGGAAAATACATCAATGAATTCTTTGAATAAAAGAATGTATTTCTATTTTTTAGCATTAGTTAGTGATTTTGATAGTTTCATCATTCTAGGATCATTTTCACTGCCTATACTACATTCTTCTACATCTGCCCCTATGGGCTCAATCTTAGGCTTTTTAGCCACATCATTGCAATCAAATAATTCTTCTAGTGGAACTAGACCTCTAAGTAAAACATTATCCTTTAGCTGAAGTATTTCAAACTCTTCTTTCTCTGGATCTATCTCACACAATTCCAATTTATTTACAATTGTATCTACATGAGTATTTACATCTGAATCATCTAACTATTTCGCTACTTTAAAATGTACCAATTATTTGATCTTCTAATTCACACTCTAAATCTATACTACTTTCTTCATATTCATCCTTAGATTGTAGAAAGTTTTTTCAATTTGCTTGTCATTTCCAAACACTTTCCAATACCTCATATTATCTGGTACAACTGGTCGATGTTTTACTTCCATTGTATATTGTCTATTGGGGCGAGACATTTTACATGTGTTGGCTAAAAAAGCCAGACCATTAGCAAGGATATTGCGGTTTCTAGGAATTGCCATTAGGGGAATTTTGAGGTCTAAAATGGGCCTCCTAAGGAAAATATATGATCAAAATTCACTTTATGAGAACCAATCACATTTTATGGGAAGACATCATCCCTAATCGTTGAGGTGACATTGCTTGAGTTAAAGGTCTTTACTTGTCACATTCTCAATGGTGGATAAAAACGTATGATTAACCATGGTAGTGATATAAGTATTTTTAAAGTCATAAAGTAAAGTTCACGATAAATGTCATTTCACACTTTTTGAATAAAATATTACTATTGTCATTTCATATTTTTTGAAAAAAACAATGCATATCTCTACACAATCTTCATGTCTTTACACATTTTTCAATAAATATTATATTTGTATATTTTCATATATTTATTTTTAAATTATATATTCATCTCATTTTATTTAATATTACAATTTCAAATTAATTATAAGTTAAGATCTATACATATATATTATATATATGAAATAAAAATGTAACCTTGTAGTCATAGGATAAATCAAATCTATAAATACTATTAATAGCAATACAAAAATATTAAAATTAAAGAAAAGAAAAAAACATTTTAGTTTTCTAAGATGAAAAAATGTATATTAGTTTTGTATGTTGAAAAAAATTATATTAAGTTCAACATAGTTTGGGGCAAAAAAAAAATCTAAATTTCAACATATATAAATCTTATATTATATTTATAAATATAAATTAAATCTATTTCAATACTTTCTTGTCTTTAATTTTAAATACAACTCAATTCATTTCATTATGATTATATTAATATTATATATTATTATATATAATATTATGAAAAATAATCTAAATATTATAGAATATATATTATATTCATTTTTATATTATATATTATTTCTTCTTATGTTATGAACCAAATAATTTTAATATGTAGTATAAAATTCATACATAAAATAATATATTACATTTATTGTATTATATTATATTATATTATATTACTTTTATATAGTATATTAATTACATGTTATTATACAATTTAAATAATATAAATTTTAATTAATAGCATATTATATAATTAAGAATTTATGAATTTATATTTATATTTTATTTTAAGTTATTTAAGTACAAAGAACAAATGTATTAGTTGTTCAATGATAATGACATTTTTTTGAAAAACTCATTTTTATTTATAGTTACATCAATACAATGTTTTTATTAATTTTATTTTGGTACAACTTTTGAATTGAATTTAACTATGGTTACATGGATTGTGGCGCAAAAAGTGAATTGAAAATTCATAAATATTATTTTATTGTTTTAGTTATTACTTTATTATTTCCTTAGGAGACCCATTTTAGACCTCAAAATTCCCTTAATGAGCGAGATGATATTCTACAAAAGTTTCTAGAAAATCAAGCACAACATTTATGTATGCTCTCAATATAGGATGCTTTGTAGAGTATTCTCCTTTAATCTTCTTTATAATTAATTCAGAATCTCCATGAATAGAAAATCTTTTGGCACCCAATTTTTTCAACAATTGCAATCCTAATAGAAATGCTTCATACTCAGCTTTATTATTGGTACATTGAAAATTTAGTTTGTATGAATGACCTTCTGCATGGTTATTTCCCGAGTTTGAAACCCACACTCCTGCTCCTGCACCTTCTCTGCTACAATATCTATCAAAACTCATGTTCCAAATAGGTTCAGGCTCAATGTTTTGTTGCACTATTTATGTTTGGTTTTCATCTATTTCACAAATGTCATTTTCTGCATTGGTAACCTGAGTATTGATATCCCCATCATTATAAAGAATGAAAGAGTCTAAATTTGATTGAACAGAGTAAAGATGATAGTTATGTGGTTTATAATGACTACTCACCATATATTTCATTAAAGTTTCCCTATATAATCTTCTATGCTGACTAAAGACTGATATGGTAGCATAAGTCATGTCCATTTGTAGGGTCCCTCATAATTTTTCTCCCCATGAGCATGAAAACAACATGCCATACTTAGGAGGTATATTTGCAACCATTATATCCATTACTAGACTCTTAGTTGGGATTTCATCTAAAGTAATACATTGATCCTTGATGAGACCTAGACATCTTACTTTGCTGGAATCAAATGAATATAAGTCTTTATAAGGCCTAGTAATGTCAAGACCAAGTTTTTCCATAACAACTTTAGGCATTAAATTGTAGGAAGCACCTAAATCTAGCATAACATTATGGAGAATCTTATCATGAACATTTAGGCTAATGTAGAATGGAGGAACTCCTCCTTCCTTTGGTTTGCCATCAACTTCTAGCCCAAATAAGAAGTCAGGCTTATCATCATTCAAATTAACAGTGTCAGTGTTTTCCCCTATGTTTAAAGCCTTGAATAACTTGAGATCGTTATAGATTTTTGTTCATTAATTCTGTTAGAGGAATGGGAATCTTCAAATTTTCTATTTCATTCTCAATGTTAAATGATGTTTGAATCTTATTTAAGTTCATAAAATCAGATTTATCAGCAATTTCTTTTGATACAGGTTCCTTTTTCTAACTGGTGGTTAGGATATCAGTTTGAGTAGTCTTGGAAGTGTTTTCAACTATATTTTTTGTAGAACTCTCTATTGTCTTTTTTCCAGAACTATCAACACTTTTCTTGGCATAATTGTCTGGGGTTTTCTTAATAACAATATCATAGGTTTTCTTAGCAGGATTTTTAGAATTCTTTATGTTGGGAGTATCTAAAGTCTTCTTACTTCTGAGATGATATTGCTTATGGACTTCCATAATAGCATTTTCAAATCCCTGTTTGTAATCACCTGATTCTTCTGAATCAAGCTCAGTTTGAGAGAGTTGAAAAATCTTTTATTATTCTTGAGTGAGAAAAACCCTTTCATCATCATTAATACACATCAAATTTATTTGGTTGTCTTCTACCTTTTACACTATTTCCCCGTCATCATCAACATAGTTCTCCTGAAATGGAGGTCTAATTTGTTGATCTGGGCCCCTTTGTTCCCTCTGTTTGATTAGGGGAGGATTTCATCTAACATTTTGATTACGATTTTGAGGTGCAGGCTGATTTTCTCTAGGAGCAGCCCTTTCATTTAGATTAATCCTTTCCATCATTCTTTTTACTATTCTAACTAATGAATCTATTTTGGCATCAACAGAAGAAGTTGAGGGTTATTCTTTCATGGTCACTCTTCTTTCAATTCTTATCCTAGCCCTATTTGCTAATAAATTGGCTTCTACACTCACAACATCCCTTTTAATTTCTTCTAATGTTGAGGATTCCTCTCTCTAAGATGGTAAGAAATATCTGCCTCAAAGCCATTTGGGAATTTTAATAAGGCTAGACCTTGTGGTGGTTTAATTTTGGCAGAAATTACAATGTATATACGGTTGAATCCAGTGCAATAATCTTGAACACTTTCCCCTGGTGCCCTCCTAATGCTTTCATACTTAGATAAAATCTAAAGAGGGTTCTTTTTTACTTCCCATATATTAAACAATGTCTGATGTAATGCAGGGAGATCATTGATGCTAGCAGGAGGTAAGGATTTAAACAATTTCCTCACTTCTCCTGTGAGACTTTGTGTAAACAACCTCATTTTGAATTTTTCCTCATCTACTTCCTGAAGGTCAAAACTATCATTCATCCTATCTACATGTTGTTGAGATATGATAGGGCCAGTTACATCAAATTATGGAATCCTAGTTTGATAGTCCTGAGGCATATTTACCAAAGGACCTTGAAGAACAAGCGAAGCATATCTAGCTGCCATTATAGGTATATGAGGATGAACAATATGTGGGTTGATCAAAGGTGGTTGTTGGATGAAAGGTGGGGGTTGAATCAAAGGTGGAGGCTGAACTAAAGCTTGAGGTTTAGGTGAAGGTGAAGGATGGATTGTAGGTGAGGGTTGGGGAGAAGATGAAGTTTGAGTTGCTTGATGAGAAAATACAGGAGTAGTAGTGGAAAATACAGAAGGGGTAGGGATAGATGACCTGAGATAAATTTATTGTGATGGGGTAGATGAAACTGCAAAAGAAGTCAGGGTAGAGAGTTCAACAGATTGTTGGACATAGACCTCATGAACAGAAATGTCAAGACTTGAAACTAAACTTTTAAATTTACCAAAATATTGTATAATTTGAAGGTCAATATTAGGTTGGGCAGACTGTACTTGAAAAGAATGACATCTTAATGTAGCTTGGTCTACCAGTGTTTGATCTACCGAATTGGCTGACTTAGTTCTAAACAAACTATGTTCAAAAGGTAAGTCAAATTCAATGTCTTGTAGGGTAACAAAATATTTGGGGAGAGAATCTACTATGTGGGGAGGACTGCTACTTCCTTGGCTCTCTTCTATAATTTTCCATCTTAGTAGTTTTTCAGGGTCATCAACAATAATTGCAGGCTTAGGATCTGGATGAGATCTAGCGTAATTTATTTTAGGAGCCAAAGCTATGATCTAAGGCACACAGACTTATTATTTACAAAAATGAAAAGGAAACAATCTCCCGAAATATTCCTATCATACACTTTTTGAACCAGGGTAATTAATTCGAATGAAATTACAATATTTTTTCAAATAGTTCCCCAGTATGGTCGCCACTATGTTATCATTCTGTAATTTATGATATTGTGAGAATAAACACAGAGGAAAACATCAAAATCACTTTGGAAGTTGGGATCTAGCCCTGCCAGCTTCAAAGGGGGATCTCTCTTTAAAATTTAACTTTGTTTTAGTGAATTTTAGGCTAGTTATTACTGTACTTGATGTTATGCAGAATTATGGATTATGGATAAAACATTCTTCCCTAGATGTGGTGCTCATCTAGAACAACAGGTTAAAGACTCCGCCCTACTTTTCCTAACAGTAAATAGACACACAGAACAGATCAAGAAACTTACTTGGAGTCAAAGCGATTCTAATTCTCCTTCTGTCGCCCTTGTTGTAGCTTCAAATCCGAGCTAGATCACCAAAATATTTCCTGCAATAATGAACACTAAAGAACAAAGAGATAGCAATATACATATGCCTATTCAAGTTATTCAGTTAAATCAATGAAACATGAATCATATACCTCAGATAAGAATTCATAATATGAAAGAAAAAAGCTTATACAGATACATATGTGGGAAAGTAAGCATCAATATTTATTAATGGATAGAAGGGGAGATTACAAGCCAGTGATTGATTTGATGTCACCATCTCTAGCAGCATCCCAGCCTCATCACAATGCACATCTCTCCAGTAGCATGTTACACAAATCAACTCCTCAATTGAAATTCCACCAGCATTTCTCTACTCAAATTCTTCCTTACCAAGCACTAGGATCTGTGCTCAATTTATAGAGGAGATGAAGGTAGTTTTACAATCAATGACTTTCTAATAATATGCAAGACATGTTCCCAGTCTCAGAGGTATCAAATGGACACATGGATTCAAAGTTTGACACATATGCACTCTTCTAGAAGGCACTGATCAAGTGGAGATTCTGGAACAATGAGAATTTCGCTCCCAAATGACCAACGCACCCTTGAGTGTCGGGAAGTGCTTTGCAGAGCACCTTTGAATGGAGGTACCTGCATATGCAACACACTTATCCCCTTGAGAGACTGCGTTGGTGAGCTCATAGGTGTTATAATATAAACTTCAAATCTTGGAAACCTTGCAATGGAATTCATAGATGATTTGTTCTTGTTCTTTGTCTTAGGGCATGTAGCAACTAACATGATAGGGGATGATAGTCCCTATTCATCAGTTCTGGGGATGATGTCCAGTTAACCAGGTCATTGGGAATGGTGCCCAAATTGACCTATAAAAATTGCCCCCTAAAGCATGAAGTCAGAATAATAATGACAATATTTTGATTGAGATGCTTTACACTGTGATGGGCTGGAGATGAAGCGGAGTGGCGACCTGCATCAATATTAAAATACATTACATCATGATATATTCTCTTGATCATAAATTGTTGAGGGAAGGCATTCCGATGCTCAGCACATAAACTATCTAATAACATGTACATAGTGCAGAAAGTCCTCTACATTGGAATGTTGCCCAATACAGACATGCCTACAGATATAGGCCCATGTTTGAATGACGATCTGTATTTAAGGTCACTGTACAGATGATGTGTAAAACAATCCGGAAATCACAGTCTGGATGGCTGAAAATAGATCTGGGGTCTTCTTATCTCGTTCACTCGATCATTTGGGTACAAGTCTACCCATGCAAATATATTATTTTTAGTCGAACATGGTAAGACATCATTTCATTACCAGCCAATGATGTGAATTGTTAACAAATGTGAGAGAACCACCATAGATGTCAATGGACCTCAAGGTACTGCAGTACATTTCGTAAGGCGTGAATAGATGATTTGATGTCGAACGCCAAAAAAAATCTTTCGGCCAAAAGTCCGGAAGTGAGGATCTTATCGATGCTGTAACAAGCCTCATGGTACTGGAATATGATGTTTCTAAGTGAACTTCCTGGATAATTATTTGTCTTCGACAGGAAGCCACCTTATTGTGAAATGAGAGTTACTAATTTCAGAGGAAAAGGTATGACTTGATATAGTAATGTTCAGGGATGACTATCATGAGAATGAAGGTTTATGATTATTGCAAAAGGATGAGTATTCACTGAATGAATTCTCTTGAACATATCGGTGACACTGAGATGATTTGGCAACATTGACCCAAAACTGAAGTGAAGGTATGATGAACCATAGGTATGAATGAACCGTTAAAAAGATTACCCAACCCAAAAATTCATGGTGATGGAGTGAAGTGTCATGTTCAAGAGCAACCTGCTACCGTAAAAAATTCTGCTCACTTTCCCAAATTTTCCCCTGTCATTTGTCGACCAATGCCTCTTTATTTTTTAACAAGCTTGAGGAGGATAACATATGCTTGATCTATAATTCAACCCTTTGGGTGAAAAATGTATCGCTATTTAATAATTTAAAAATTCTAGCAATGAATGAAACTCGATTCTTGCCATGATCGACAAGCCTGTCACTATTTTATGTTTTAACGAGCCTAACGACAGTGACAACCCGATCCTTTTTCATATTTAGAGAGTTTGAAAAAGAGGACGAAAGAAAACTCCATAAGTAATTTTTCGTAAATTTGTTTCTCAGATCTGAAAAAGTGTAAAATAATATCTGAGAAAACCTCTTTAGTCAGGTTCGACCAAGGTATTCCTTTTTCATAAATAATCTATCTTAGTCCAGAAAATGGTTAAACTTATACTGAGTAGATATCAATTCGTTTACTTTTACGAGCTCGAAAAGACAAGTGCTCGGCAATATTTTTCACATTATAGTCTGAAAAGAGCTAAAAGAAGACTCCAAGAGTTCCTTTTTTGCTGTTATCGAAGCTCAAAAAAGAAATAAAAGTGCGCTTAAAATCCTTTTTCATTTTTAACAAAGCTTAAAAAATAAGGATAAAAAGTATGCTTTGTGGTCAAATCATTATTGAAATAAATTTGCATGACTAATTTGTTCATTAGTTGTAAAACCTATTTAGAACAACATCAAATGGATTAAAAATACTTGTTTCATGATAGAAAATGTAATAAAACCATAGCCATAGCAATAAATATAATTTTCAAACAATTAAATGACTATTAAAAAGAGTTTTACTATTTATTTTTACCATTCACTAGTTACCATTTGCATTTTGGAGCTCTAAACCTGTTTTTTCCCTCGAACATTAGCTGCTAATTGTAATCGTTTTTGTGGATGGTTTCCATTTTCATGTGATCCAGGTTAGTTCCATGAACCCTCTCTTTCCTTAAGTTATCATTTCATTTCCTTTCAGTGCAAAATTTTAGGGTTTTGGGCCCCTTAGGGTAAATTCTGCTCCCAAAGAGGGAAACATACCCTTGAACATTGAAAGGTGCATTGCATAGCAGCTAAAATGAAGGCTAACTACATATATATCACACTGTCTCTTGTACAGGGCTGCATTGGGCGCAATCTTCATTTTTTATTTTTGCACTATGCCAAAAATTTGTCTAATTTTTTGCATTGAATGGAGTCTAATGGTTCTTATGGTTGTATTTCAGGTTTTCATTGGACTATAATGACGATTACATGGAGGGAAAGAGAGCATGAAGAATAGGATATGATTGCCCTAAATGATCCGGGTACAATAAGAGCCCTAAGAGATTGTGGCTTGTTAAAGTACTTTCGTTTGTCAGGGATGAGGCAACAAATATAACTCTTGGAGTTCCTAGTTTGAGCATGGGATCCAACTATTGAGGCAATTCATATTAAGAACCAAATGGTTCCTATAACAGTGGAGGATGCATACTTTCTCACAAGTTTGTCGAGGAGAGGCTTTCCTATTTTTCTCTCAGGGTATATTCTTGGAGGAGAGACTGTGAGAGATTATGTTTTGCCACATTGCTATCCAGGGGCAGAGCCAAGAAAAGAAGGGAAAATAAAAATCCGGGATGTTAGAGATTTGCCTTTAAGAACCATTCTTTTCATGATCGCAAAACTTGTTGGCACTGTTACACTACATGTAGGGAATAGATCATATATGCAGTACGTGCTAGAGTGCATGGAGCCAACAGTCTTCAACTGGTTTGAAGCCGTGCTTTCTCAGATAAAAGAACAACTGAACAAAGAAAAAGGTGGAAGGAATAAAAATTTCAGTTATGGTTTGATCCTTGTTTCATTTGCCTTAGAGCGGATTCCACTGATGCATCCACATCATGTGACATTGGATGTGTCTTATCCTAGAGATTCGAGGATGCAGAGATGGGTAGAACCAATGGGTAGGCATGCAGGCCAATTGACCATTGTGTTCTTGACTACGTTCTTCGCTAGGTTCAGGTGACATATTGTCACCATCAATGAGTATGCATACGTATGCGTTGATTTCCTAGGAGATCCAGATTTAGATTTACTAGAAGGCACTCAATGGGGTGCAGGACCATGTTTTTTATTTTTCTAAGGTTTATACAATGTTTTTTTTTATTTTTGATGTTTTCCCAAGAGTAAAATAAATGTTTGATGTAATGCAGATGTTGGTCGAGTTCAACTAGTGGAGGAGCCAGACTGTGGAGCAGATGAGCCAGCAAAGAGGGCTGTTGGAAGAGCAGTCCTTCAGGATCTTGATATGGCTGAGACTCTGACTGAGCTTCGACAACACATAGAGGGGTTGACCTTCAGGATTCTGGATTACTAGATCGAAGAGTTACCATGCGACTGCAACGCCACACGATAGGTGTTCCTAACCGCTGGATTCGGTTAATGCGTAGGATAGCTAAATCTATAGCATGTTACCATGAGCACCACTAGTTTACTTTTGACATGTTGCATACATTTTGAGGTCAGATTACCAATGTGACTTGGGCACATTTTTTTTTTAAAACCTATAACTATCAATCTATTTGATTTCAATGTTTTCCTATGTTTATTGTGAAATCCTATTCAAAGATGTGAATTTTTTCTTTACATGTGTTGGAAATGTCTGTCTAAAACTTGATTAGCCAAAGAATCAGTCAATGTGTTCAAATTTTTGGAAATATGTTGATATTGAATAAAATCAAAGTGTCTTTCCAAAAGTCTAACTCTTAGGAACAATCGATGTAGTGTTGGATTTATAACAGTGTAAACACTAGTAAGTTGTAATACCACAAGTTGTGATTCTAACCTTATAAAGATGTGGTTAATACCAAATGAAATAGCATCAGAGAGTATTTCTATCAGCGCGTTATACTCAACGATATTGTGTGTCGATCTACCGATACAAATCCATTGAAAACTCACTAACTCGCTGTTCGGAGCGAAAATGGCCCACGCTGCAGAGGATAGATTCTGCGTACTACGACTAGCACCATCAACATATCCAACAAATGGTTCCAAAGTTTCAGAAATTTGCGATGAAATGTAAAGTGGATTACTAACGTCAAGAAAAATCTAAAAAAAACTAAGACAATGAATACAAATCAACAACATATATATACAATATAATACAAAAAAATTACTACGCTCATGATTAAGCATAGTAACATTTCATAGACAACCCATTTCTGGGCTGCGCCAATGGAATTCCATCGTAATCAACTAACTCATAGGCACCCTTAGTAAGAACTCTTTTGACAATATAGGGGCTATGCCATAGTGGCTCAAATTTCCCTATACCTATTACATCAGCTTCTTGATCATAAAGAAGGACCAAGTCGCCCTCTGATAAAATGCGAGGCTGGACATTTTTGTCGTATTGCGCCTTTATGCATCTCTTATGCGCTTCGTTGGCCAATTGGGCTTCACGATGTGTTTCATCAAGATGGATGAGGTTAAAAATACAGGCTTCTTCTTCTAATGTGTCAGGTAACAAGTCGATTGTGAGTTTTAATGATGGTATTTCACATTGGATTGGCAAGATAGCTTCTAGACCATACACCAATTGAAAGGGAGTAAATCCAGTTGCGTTTCTCACCAAGGTTCGGTACGCCCACAAAGCCGAGTACAGGATCAAATGCCAGTTTCTCTTACGAACTCCTATCATTCATTGGAGCATACATTTAAGAATTTTGTTGATAGCCTCAACTTGTTTGTTTGATTGTGGATAATAAGGAGTAGAATTATCATGTGACAATCCTAACTTGACAGTCAATTCAGTGATCATGTGGTTGTAAAATTGCTTCCCATGATCTGTAACTATAGCCTGCAGGATCCCGAACCATGAAATAACATGATTAAAGAAAAACAATGCAGTTGTTTGTCCTGTGTTGTTGAATGTAGGCATTGCTTCGAGCCATTTGGTAAATTAGTCTACTGCGACAATAATATAACCATGCTTCCCGGACGAACGAGGGTTACAGGTCATGAAGTCAATACCCAATTTTGAAAATGGTCCCATAGAGACAACATGATACATTGGCGTTGGCGGTTTGTGGATTTTACGATAAAAAATCTAGCATGCATGACAACTTATGATCGCGAGAATTTAGTCGTGAAATATGGTAGGCCAAAAGTAACTAGCGCGGAGTATCTTCTGCGCTGTAGCGTATCCAGATAAATGTCCACCACAAGCCTCAGCATGACAATCATTTAAAACATTTTCGGCCTCCTCGTGAGTGAGGCACCTTCTTAAAATAGTATTGACACCATGACAATAAAGTGTATCACCGATGATCGGATAATATTTGGCTTGGTATCAAATACGTTGTTGTTCAAAGCGAGAGGTATCAAGCCAAAAAGTTTGAGTTTGGAGATAAATGATGAAATCTCCATACCAAGGATCAGATGATCCGATCAGAAATAGAGACTCGTTAGGAATTCATGGTTCCGACATAGTATCAGTACTATCAAAGGGAAGGTCACAGAGAAGCTCAGCCAAAACTAAAGACTTATTTGACTTGGATTTGATGAATTTCAAATCAAATTCCAGCAAAATGACAATCCATTTTGAATATTCCCCCCCCAACAATTGATGTGATAAGATATAAGTCATTGGGTTGCAATCCGAAATGACAATGGTCTTCTAGAACAAGATATAGTGGCGAAATATTTGGACATATTGAATAGCTGCCAAGGCAAGCTTTTCTACATATGAATACTTAACTTCTGTATCATTGAGATTGTGACTCAAATAATAGATCAGATGTTCTATTCCATTTTCTACTTGGACCAATACCATAGCAATGGTCCTTTCAGCTGCAACGATATATAGGAAATAATCATTCTGATAATTAGGGGGATACATTAATGAAGCCTGGACAAAAGTATCCTTAACAACATCAATAGAAGCTTGCGCAACTTGGTCCCAACGGAAGGGAACCCCCTTTTTCAAGAGTCGAGTAAATCCTTTAGCCATTTCAGTGTAGTTGGCAATGAACCTTCTTAGGAGGTTAGCCTTCTGTTGAGTCTCAAATCTGCATCTTTCCTATACACCTTTCTAGACTTTTTCCATTTACCTGGACCTCCTAATTCATCAACATCATTGCATATTAATCATAAAAGAGCATTTAAAGTGGTTTTTAACTATGTTTTGTGTCTGCTGTTTGAATTAGATTTTTGCTCATTTAGCTGCGGAATCTTGTCACTTTCCGCAACTGCGTCAACTTTCCGCAGCCATTTTGTTAAAGTCTATATTGCAGGTGTCTTCAGGAAAATCGAGCCACATGGGCAAGTTGGAAATGACATGGACATGGATCGAGTCCTATTGGTTCAGTCGAATTCACCTAAGAAGGCTGTGGTCAAAGATAGTCAAGCGGTGGTCAACCGAAGAGTCCCACGGTGAAAGAACTATGTTTTTCACCACGTGAATATTTGCATGGCCGTTTCTAAATCACGGAAGACATATCAACACCTATAAACGGCTCCATAAGCCGAATCCAACGACCACTCTCCATAGATTTAATCTTCACGGCAACCATGATGCTAGATTTCTGGACGTGGTGGTTCACGTGTCTTGTATCAGCGCAGAATGTAGGAAATTAGTTATGACATTCTCTGTTATAAATAATGCGTTCTCATACGCATAGTAGTTAGCTGCTATAATGTAATTTGCTGGATAGAAAGCCCACTGTGCCGTGACATTATTTCTTTGTTATCACTGTGTTTTAAATATATGAGAAGACTCTGTTCATAAGCACAATTCGTGTTTGATAGCTGCTTCCCGAGGATTGTGTAGGGGGCCCCTGCACGCGCCGAGGTTTTGTGTATTATTGTATAGTTTCATGCTTCATTTCCTTATGTTCATTGTGCCATAGTCATTCACGTGTATATATTACATTTCTTATGGTATTAACGTTTTGTTTCTATTCATAACTTTTCATGCTTTATACTGTTGTTGACTGATCAGTGTTTTGTTCCAGATTATAGTAGGCAGCCCGGGCATTTGCACATAGTTTTATAATGACTAATGACATGGAATCAATCTTGTCCTTCTGCTGATTTATTTTTCTTAGCTTTTAATTCCAGCACTGTTTTATTCATTTCAGTTTTGTACATTTTCTTTACTAGTTAGATTAGATATTAAGCTGCTCATTTCATTATCAGTTACCTCCGAAAGCCATAGCGAGACTAATGGTGAGGGATTGCAGTATGAATGTGTAGTTTGATGTTAGTTTATTTTTCTGCAAGTTAGATATTAAATTGCTCATTTCATTATCAGTTACCTCCGAAAGCCATAGCGAGACTAATGGTGAGGGATTAAAGTATGAGTGTGTAGTTTGATAATAGTTCATTTTCTTTCTGTAAATTAGATATTAGATTGCTCAAGTTGTTTATGATTACCTCCGAAAGCCATAGCGAGACTAATGATGAGGGGTCAGAATATGAATTAATGTAATTTGATTTTAGCTTTGCTTTACTTGCAAATCTTTGGATTTATTTGAGTACAGTTTCTTTTGTGTTTAGACAGCAGCAAGGGTAATGGGTTTCATGATCAATAGTTCACTGTTTGTTTGACTAGTATAGTAGCACATTTTCATTTTCTTTTAGGAATTAGTTTTGTCATTGTATGTTTTAAAATCCTCTTGAAGTTTGAAGTTTGGGAAATCATTATAAAGGACATCATTGCCTTGAACATTTATATCCATACCTATCTTTTAGAATTTCCATCTCACATTAGGAAATCAATCAAGATAAATAAAAAACCCAAAAACGACAAAAAGTAAGAGATAGGTTATCTTGCACATATAGTGCGCCACACTTCGTCAGCTTACGAATCCCGGATTGAAAAATTAATGTAGAAATTTAGGACACACTAAATTGACCAAACATTTTGGCACTGTTGCCGGGGAAGTGTAACTAGGTAGCCAATTTATTAAAAAAAAAAAAAACAATAAAAAGAAAGGAAAAATTGATAACTTCTTGAAGTATGCTCTCCTCTTGCACCTAGTGTGATCTGGAGGATCAGAAAAGAGAGTTATTGGTTCAATAATTTCTTAAGTATGCTCTCTTCTTGCACCTAGTGTGATCTGGAGGATCAGAAAGAGAATTATTAGCCCAACTTAAAAAATAAAAAAAATGACATGCATAGAGCAAGAGATTCTAGGGGAAGGTTTATAGCTAGGGCCAAGAGTTCAATCTTCACAACTCCATCTTCTTCAAGGCATAGACAAGATTCACCACCATCTACCCCTAGCCTTAAGATTCCTGGAATTCAAGGAGCAGCTGAATTAGAGGATTCTCCTACACCACCTACCAAATCTCATTTAGAAAAAGACCCTTTCTTTACTTCTACAGGAGAGTATATTGTAATCAAAGAAGTAGAATCACCTGAAGAAGAAAAGGAAGAAACTCCCTCTCATCCTCCCTTGATAGAAGAACCAAAGGACTCTAAGGACTCTGAAGAAACTATCATGACAGAGGAAGTAGTAGATGGATTCGGAGGTAGAGGTAGAAGCAGAGGAGGAGGAAATAATGGAGGCAACAATGGTGGAGGTGGAGATAATAATGGAAGAAATAGGGAAGGAGACAACTTGTTTGGATTCCCTATAGTTGATGAGGAAACTCATACAACGATGAAAAACATCTCACCATCTGTCCTCCCCAATTTTTATGGATTGCGAAGTGAGGATCCTGAAACATTTATGTTTGAGTTTGAAGTCGTGTGCCGAACCTATGACTATATGGAAGACTCTCAAAAACTCAAACTGTTTCCTTCAACATTGAAGGGAGCCGCTTTGAAATGGTTCATGGGATTAGTCACCCAATCTATTAGGACTTGGAATGATATGAAACGAACATTTTTGGATAGATATCTGGACTATTGCATGCCCACCAATCATAAGGATGAGGTATTCAAAATGGTGCAAAAAGAAGATGAAAATTTGGAAGATTTACTTGAAAGATTTCAATACAACTTAAAAAGAGCAAATATGAGCAACTTAGATGATGAAACTTTGAAAGCCCTTATATTAAAAGCCATCAGAGATGAATGGATAGATATTTTAAACATGATGGGGAAAGGAGAAATTTCTCAACTTCCACTTCGTGACATAACAGAACTATGTGTCCATCTCTCAAGGGGAAAATCTAAAAAGGGAAAAGGGCCTAGAGATCCTTCTCTTATCAGGGCAAACAAATCTGCAACTGGATCAGTAAGTAGGGCAGAGATTGGAAATATTCTTGATGAATTCAAAACTGATATCTTAGGGAGCCTTAGTGAACAACTAGACACCCTTAAAATCCAAAACAAGCAGAAAGCAGAAACTGATGCTCTAGCCATCTTTTGTCTGAAATGTAGGAAGAAACATGCTTTAAGGGAATGTCCCTTGGATGCAAAAGTTGTAGAAACATGTATGATTTGATCAGAGAATCATGAGACCAAGGATTTTCCTTCAATTCCTGGACTCAAAGCTGTCTTTCAAGAAGATCCAAATTCAGTAGAATCTCTCTGTTTTGTTGCAAGAAAACCTTGGCAGGGGCAACAAACTCAAGGGTTTAACAACCCTATGAATTTTCAACCCCCACCAAATTGGAATCCTTGGCAACAACCTTGGTCCCAACATCAAAATCCATATCAGTTATGGGTACAAGGTATGCAAAATCCTTATGGGAGATTTGCTCAATTTTATCAATATCCTCCATATTTTCAAAATCAACAAACTCCACAACTTCCAAACCCAAATCCACAACTTTCATTGCCATTTCCACAACAACAACCTTCTCAACAAAATCCAAATCCTCAACTCATGCTTCCATTCCAACAAAAGACAAATCAACTTCCAGCTTAGCCATTGCCAAATCCTAACAATAAAAATCCTCAGAATACTTACATGATAGAAGGACAACAATTTCCTACCTATATGATTGTTCCTCTCAATGATGTACAACTCAGGTCTAGTATAGTTTTATAAAAACCTTCTATAGATGTCCAAGAGCAAGATACCTCTGAGGAGGACTCTCTTAAAGCCAATAAGGGTTCTGAGGAAGCATCTCTTAAAAACTCAAACATTCAAAAAGAGAAAGAGAAGTTAACCCCCACAACTCCTATAGTTGAGCAACCTGCATCTTCATCCACACCTCCTTTCCCTGAAAGATTACAAATTGATAAAGGGGTGGAAAAACAAATCTTGTTGCCTAACTATGATTTTCTAGATGAATTAAAGAATATTTGTATCAAGATTCCCTTGCTACAAGCCATTAGAGAGATTCCTATTCTAGCAAAAACAATAAAGGAGTTGAGTCTCAAAAGACCAGGAAGGAAACTAAAAGACACAAGAAGAATCCACCTGGTAGGAAAAATTGCAGATATCATGATGGGAAAAATTACCATGCAAAAGTATGTAGATCCAGGAAATCCAATTGTCAAGACGCATATAAATGGGATATAAATTCCAAACACATTGATTGACTTAGGGGCTGCTATCAACATTATGAGTAGACAGACTATGGACCAGCTAAAACTTCCTAACCTTATTTTTACACCTACTTTACTACAACTTGCAGATCGATCAATTATTAAACCAGATGGTGTATTAGAAGATATTTCAGTCTCCTTAGATTCTTGGGAATATCCGATAGATTTTATGATTTTGACTCCCAAGAGTAATCTAGGAGGGCACCCACTTATCTTAGGAAGACCTTGGCTAGCCACAGCTGATGCTTTTATTAGTTGTAGATCTGGGGACATGTACATTTCTAATGGTAATTCAACAAAGAAATTCAATTTGTATCCTCCAGCAAAAGCAATCACAGAAGTAGGAGACAATGAATGGGTTGATGATGAGGACACTATACAACCTATCTTTACCATTTCTAAAATCAGTGAGGATAGTCAAATTCTGAACACATTAGAAAATTTTGAGATATCTTCAGAATATGACCCCACACAATTTCAGTTGGAATCTGACATAGAATATTTATCATCAAGACAAATGTCTCTTTACTCTATGAAAGAGTTTGGTAGTTCTACTATTGAGATTTTTCCAGGAAAAACATTGAATATCAACAAACATTTGGAAAAGTCACAACAAGAAGAACTAACCAAAATCTTGCAAAAACGTTCTACTGCATTTGCATGGGAGTATACTGACATGAAAGGTATTGATCCTAAGACTTGCATCCATCATATCTATATTGAGGAAAACAGTAGACCAATCAAACAACCTCAAAGAAGGATGAATCCAAATCTTAGGGAGATAGTGAAAGAAGAGCTCAAAAAACTACTCAATGTAAACTTCATTTATCCAATTTCAGATAGCCGATGGGTTTCTCCTTTGGTTATAGTACCTAAAAAGAATGGTAAATGGAGGGTATGCATTGATTACGGGGAATTGAACAAAGCAACTTTGAAGGATCACTTTCCTTTGCCTTTTATTGATCAGGTATTAGATACATTAGCAGGTAAAAAGTACTTTTCATTTTTGGATGGTTTAAGTGGCTATAATCAAATTCAGGTAGCACCTGAAGATCAAGATAAGACCACATTTACTTGTCCATGGGGAACTTTTGCCTACCGAGTGCTTCCTTTTGGGTTATGTAATGCACCAGCAACATTCCAAAGAGCAGTACTAGGAATTTTTTCTGATCTAATCCATGATTGTGTGGAGGTTTATATGGATGATTTTACAGTTTATGGTAATTCATTTGAAGAGGCATTAGAAAATTTGGAAAAAGTTCTTATAAGATGTAAAGAAACAAACCTTTCATTAAGCCATGAAAAATGCTTTATGATGTTTACTGAAGGGATTGTTTTGGGGCATCATATTTCGGGAGATGGGATTAAGGTTGATAGATCAAAAGTTGAAGTCATCTCCAAGTTGCCTATTCCAAATTGTCAAAGAGATGTTAGAAGTTTTCTAGGATTTACTGGATACTATAGAAGATTTATAGAAAACTTCACTAAAATAACATCTCCACTCTTCAAACTGCTTACAAAAGACTGTGAATTCAAATGGGATCCTGATTGTCAATCAACCTTTGAAACTTTGAAAACAAGAATATCTGAAGCACCTTTCTTGAGAGGACCAAATTGGAAACTCCCTTTCCATATTTCTACAGATGCTTCAGATACAGCTCTAGGAGTTGTGTTGGGTCAAAAGGATTTAGTCCCTTATGCCATTTATTATACCAGTAAAAATTTAACTCCCACTGAGTTGAACTATACTGTAACTGAAAAAGAGTTTTTAGCTGTTGTTCATGCAATCAATAAGTTTAGACATTATATAATAGGCTATGAAACTTTTATTCATACTGATCATTCTGCGATTAGATATCTAATGAAAAAACCTGTTACTAATGGCAGAGTGGCAAGATGGCTCCTACTTTTGCAGGAATTCAATATTACTGTGTTGGATAGACCAGGGAAACAAAATACAGTAGCTGATTTCTTGTCTAGGATTCAGAATACTAAAGAAGATTCTCCTGTAGAGGATAAGTTTCCTGATGAATACTTGTTTGCGGTAACTATTAAGACTCCTTGGTATGCAGATATTGCTAACTATTTGGTTACAGGGAAACTGCCTCCACATTTATTTCCAAGTGAAAAAAGAAATATTATTCAGGAGAGTTCAAAATATTCATGGATTTCTAACGAATTGTTTAAAACAGGGCCAGATCTTGTGATCAGAAGATGTGTCGGGGAAGATGAAATGCCTGATATTCTTAAGGCATGTCATGATGAACCATGCGGCGGACACTTTGCAGACAAAAGGACGGCCTATAAAATCCTCTCTTTAGGATATTATTGGCCTTCCCTCTTCAAAGATGCAAAACAATATGTCAAAAGGTGTGACAGCTGCCAAAGAGTAAGGAAACCTACCCTTTCAAATGAAATGCCATTGCAACCACAGGTACTCATCGAACCCTTTGAAAAATGGGCTTTAGATTTCATTGGACCTATTAATCCACCATCTAAGCAAAAAAAGTATATATTGGTTTGTACTGATTATGTTACTAAATGGGTGGAAGCCAAAGAATTAGTGTCTGCTAATGAAAATTCAGTTGTTAATTTTCTTTATGAGGATATTTTTACTCGCTTTGGTGTTCCAAGAGAAATTGTGACAGATCAGGGAAGCCAATTCACATCCAACCTGGTGGAAGAATACAAAATCAAGCACAAAAGATCTACTCCTTACCATCCACAAGCAAATGGTCAAGTGGAGTCTACAAACAAAGTTCTCGAAAGTATCATCACTAAAGCTGTTCATCTACACAGAAGAGATTGGACAGAAAAGCTTCCTGAAGCCTTGCGGGCCTACAGAACTACATGGAGAAATACAACAAGACATTCTCCCTATGAACTTGTTTATGGGAAAGAAGTCATGCTCCCCATTAAGTTCCAAGTCAAAACTTTCAAGATGGCAGTTCAGTTGGGGATGGATCTATCATAAGCCCAAAAGCATAGAATGGAGCAGTTGAATGAGCTAGATGAGATCAGACAAGAGGCAATTCTAAGAACATATATAGTTCAATATCAAAGAGCTAAATGGCATGACAAATACATCAAAGAGAAGAGTTTCAAGAAGGAGATTGGGCATTGCTATTTGATTCCAAGTTTAAATATTTTAAAGGAAAATTTCAGACTCATTGGCTTGGGCCATATGAGATTGACAAGATCTTTAGCAATGGAGCGGTAAGAATCAAGACCATTGATAAATTTCAAACTCCTCTTATTGTGAATGGCCACAGATTAAAATTCTATCATAAGCCACTCTCAAAAGAGGAATTTGTCAAAATGTTTCAAGAAAATTCTGCAATAAGGCTGGTGAAGAAGAATTCTTCTTCTCCACCAGCCTAGTTTTTGTTCTTTTTAGCTTAAAAAAAAAAAAAAAAATAATTAATTTTGTATAAGCCTGAAAACCAATCACTAATTGGCAGTCTTATACAGAAAATGTAGGGTGAAAATCAGGAACACCTGACACCCTATATTTTCCAAAAAAAAAAAAAAAAAAAAAAAAAATTCTCTCTCTCTCATTTCACAAGTTTTATGACAACCCACTCCATTCCATTCCACTTCATTCCACTCCACTTCATTTCATTTCACTTCATTTCATCTATTTCATTTCATTTCACCAATAAAATTTTCTTTCATGACCATTTTCATTCAGTCAATTATCATCCATCTATTTCCATTCACCCAAATAATTGCTGTGTCAGTTTCCGCAGCTGACACCAGTTTCCGCAGCCAAAAGCAGTTTCTGCAGCTACCACTCTGTTTTTCAAAAATTCACAGTCAGATGCTAGTTCAACAATCATGAAATCAAATTCAGGTATGAAGACATATTATGAAGACATGGGGCATTCAAAGACATCAATGAGGAGCAACTGATTGAAGACCAATGAAAAATGGCAAGAATTCCAAGGTATGAGTAAATTTTTTTTTCAAATGGCATTCAAGCACATTTTTACATAGTTATAAACCATAGCTCCATTATATGCAATGATTGCGTTGATAACTCCGTAGCCATCCCACGATCTCTATACGATTCCCCCACAATCCTTGCATTCATTTCTAAACGGCCTCATAATCAAGCCTCCGGTCTTCACTAGTGTTCGGCTATACGTTGATACTCCACCTGTAATTAAGGAACGTGGTTGATTTGACTACGACTTCTCTTAGCCGCACAAAATCCGTAGTCGTTTCATAAACGTGCTTGCATCTACTCTGCAGCCACCCAATTTTAAATACTGCCGGATGCACTTTGCTTCCCCTACTGTTCTATTGACCTCACAACTACATTTCCACCGTGCTCACATAAGCCTTCACCCCATTTTGTTCTCTGTTCCGCTTCATACCGTGTACCTATTCCCTGATATCCGCTTACAGTCACTGGCCTCCTTCATAAACCCTGATCATTTCTGCCGTCTTACCTCCGCTAAACCCTCCTCACGCAGACGAGTTCTAAAAGTACAGAAGGAAGGATGGGTCAGTTGTTGAGAACAGAACCAGAGGGACCCAAATTTATGGAAGGATACCCGCAAGTCAAAGACATACTGAAAAAGGAAAAATGACTTTGGTTTATTCAAAAGTTTAAAGGCTACAATAAGGAGGTAACAAAAGCTTTTGCGAGGTCTTTCAACGGTCTGGAGGTGGAAATTTGGGACCTCAAATTTACAGTGACTGAGGCATCCATAGCAGTTGCTACAGAACTCCCTCAAGAAGGAGAATGTTGGTTCAAGAACAAGAGCATTGGAAAGGAAGCCTGGAGAGTAATCCTACGTAACCCAGGTATGGATGTCACCATTTTCAAAAAGGGAATTCCTGTTCATGCTTTAAAAGAAGAGTGGGCCAGTTTACTGTTGGTTATTCAGAAGTTTATCACCTGTGAGGGACGTTTTGGATCAATGTACATGTATCACACCCGATTGTTGATGAATTTCCTAGACAACCAAACCCTCAATCTGCCATAATTTTTACTAAACAGTTTGAAAAATATGTCTGTAACCATCCAAAAGCATCTGGGGGATGTAGAACCACATTTGTATCACCATGGTCTTGTGAAAATCTTGATCAAAAAACAGTTAAAAGAGAAAAAGGACACATGGGAACAATTTTTAATTAGAAATTTCTTTGAAGAACCCCAAGAAACCCCTGAAGGCAGTACACCAAAAAGAAGTAGAAGAAAGAGAACAGGTGATAAAACTCAAAGCACTCCTACTAACACAGTTGAAAGAACTAGTAGAGAAGAGAAATTGTCTAAAAGGAGGAAGGAAAAGACTGAGGAGAGAAAAAGCATTGAGGCTGTGCATCAAACCCCTTCCTCAGAAGAAGATCATCAAGTATTGTCTGAGAGACTAGTTCACCTTCAGGAACAGTCAGTTATGGCCAAAAAGAAAGGAAAAGAAAAACAGAAGGAAAAAGACAGTAGTCCACAACGTGTAAGAAGAAGTAACATGCTTAAAGGAAAGTGGAAGAAAGCACAAACAAAAGAACCCCATTTTATTGATTTGGGAGAAGGAACACCTGAACAAACTCCAGCTGACCGTAGTCCATCTCATTCTCAGCCAAATGTTGAAACTAGTCCTCAAGACGTTGACATGAGTCCTTTTCAGCCAGATTTTGAAGTCAATTCTCCACCACAGCATTTTGGGGACAGCCCAAGAAAAACAACATCCGAGATAGATCCAAAGCAGCAAGAGGTGTATGACTATATAGAATCCTTAGAAAGAACAGCCACGGGTCCCAGCACTTCATCCACTCGGCCTCACACAGCACAAGAAGCTCTAGTCCAATCGTTGAAACAAGAAGTCTTTGAGTTGGAGGTTTTAAATAGACATATTAAAAATGAAAATGAAACATTAAAGGAGCAAAACAAATTGGACAAGATCATTCATGACAATACCATGCTACATCTGGGACTGTGGCAGAAAAAGAACAGGAAACTGAAGAAGAAATGCCAGAAGATAAGTAGAGCACTAATTAATCTCAAATACAGATGCTTGATGAAGAAGCCTAGGATGTTAGCAGCACCAAGGAAGAGGAGAAGAGGACTGGATGTACTGGCAGAGGTATCAAGGCATATGAATTGAAGAAGGATGATCAAAAATTTTGGTTGCATGAGGACATGCAACACCTTCACAGTGGGGGTATGTTGAGTCCCAAACTTGCATCTTTCCTATACACCTTTCTAGACTTTTTCCATTTACTTGGACCTCCTAAGTCATCAACATCATTGCATATTAATCATAAAAGAGAATTTAAAGTGGTTTTTAACTATGTTTTGTGTCTGCTGTTTGAATTAGATTTTTGCTCATTGAGCTGCGGAATCTTGTCACTTTCCGCAGCTGCTGCAACTTTCCGCAGCCATTTTTTTAAAGTCTATATTGCAGGTGTCTTCAGGCAAATCGAGCCACATGGGCAAGTTGGAAATGACGTGGACATGGATAGAGTCCTATTGGCTCAGTCGAATTCACCCAAGAAGGCTATGGTCAAAGGTAGTCAAGTGGTGGTCAACCGAAGAGTCCCACGGTGACAGAACTCTATTTTTCACCACGTGAAGACTTGCGTGGCCGTTCCTAAATCACAGGGGACATATCAACACCTGTGAACTGCTCCATAAGCCGAATTCAACGACCACTCTCCATAGATTTAATCTTCACGGCAGCCATAATGCTAGATTTCTGGACGTGGTTGTTCACGTGTCTTGTATCAGCGCAGAATGTAGGAAATTGGTTATGTCATCCTCTGTTATAAATAATGCGTTCTCATACGCATAGTAGTTAGCTGCTGTAATGTAATTTGCTAGATAGAAAGCCCACTGTGCCGTGACATTATTTCTTTGTTATGACTGCATTTTAAATATATGAGAAGACTCTGTTCATAAGCATAATTCGTGTTTGACAGCTGCTTCCCGAGGATTGTGCAGAGGGCCCCTGCACACGCCGAGGTTTTGTGTATTATTGTATAGTTTCATGCTTCATTTCCTTACGTTTATTGTGCCATAGTCATTCACGTGTATATATTACATTTCTTATGGTATTAACGTTTTGTTTCTGTTCATAATTTTTCATACTTTATACTGCTGTTAACTGATCAGTGTTTTGTTCCAGATTATAGTAGGGAGCCCGAGTATTTGCACATAGTTTTACAATGACTAATGACATGGAATCAATCTTGTCCTTCTGCTGATTTCTTTTTCTTAATTTTTAATTCCAGCATTGTTTTATTCATTTCAGTTTCGTACATTTGCTTTACTATTTAGTTAGATATTAAACTGCTCATGTCATTATCAGTTACCTCCGAAAGCCATAGCGAGACTAATGGTGAGGGATTGAAGTATGAGTGTGTAGTTTGATATTAGTTTATTTTTCTGCAAGTTAGATATTAAATTGCTCATGTCATTATCAGTTACCTACGAAAGCCATAGCGAGACTAATGGTGAGGGATTGAAGTATGAGTGTGTAATTTGATATTAGTTTATTTTTCTGCAAATTAGATATCAGATTGCTCAAGTTGTTTATGATTACCTCCGAAAGCCATAGCGAGACTAATGGTGAGGGGTCAGAATATGAATTGATGTAATTTGATTTTAGCTTTACTTTACTTGCAAATCTTTGGATTTCTTTGAGTACAGTTTCTTTTGTGTTTAGACAGCAGCAAGGGTAATGGGTTTCATGATCAATAGTTCACAGTTTGTTTGACTAGTATAGTAGCACATTTTCATTTTCTTTTAGGAATTAGTTTTGTCATTGTATGTTTTAAAATCCTCTTGAAGTTTTGAAGTTTAGGAAATCATTATAAAGGACATCATTGCCTTGAACATTTATATCCATACCTGTCTTTTAGAATTTCCATCTCACATTAGGAAATCAATCAAGATAAATAAGAAACCCAAAAATGACAAAAAGTAAGAGATAGGTTATCTTGCACATATAGTGCGCCACACTTCGTCAGCTTACGAATCCCGGATTGACAAATTAATGTAGCAATTTAGGACACACTAAATTGACCAAACACCTTCCCTTGAAGTTTCTATATCTGAAATAAATTTGATGGCGCAGACAAATCAAGAATGCCCTAGACCTTCAATGGGTTGATTCAAATTCCTTCTTTTGAGACTCGAATCCAAGCAAACGACCAGAACCAACAAAAAATACACATTTATGTGGATTGAAGCATATTTTGTAGAGTCGACAATGTAAAAATATGGCTCTCTGATCCGAATTTATGCAGGGATGCAACAAAATACACATGTAACCATAAATACAAAGATGTAGTGGAAATAAGACTTCATTTCCTTAATATCAAAGAACTGAAATTTGCTTACAGACAGAATGGAAATAAACTAGCTAGGGCATTGGTAACTTATCTCTGAGAAGAGATGTGGCGGCTACAGGACTTTGAATTGAGTTACAATGAGGCTTGAGGGCCTATTTATTATTTAGAAACAATGGAAAACCCTAAACATCCAAAACCCTGACCCTAGGAGATGAAGCGCCAAAACTATGGGCCTCGTTTGGGTAAATTGGTGTTTCAACTTCCCAGGGATGTAACTTCGCCATATGATCTTTGTTTGATGCGAACCATACCTCGTTAGAAATTTATATCCTAGGAATACAACTTTTGATGTGAGAAACACCCATGTTTCCCTTGGTTTTCCCAAAAAATGCCGTTTAGGGCCTCAAAATGGCTCCGGAAGTTCAGGACCCGAAAAAATGCTAAAAATAGTAAGTTGTGCCAACACTGAAAAACTGAAAGAGAAAATGGTGGGGCCCCAAGAGAAATAGGCGGTTGGCCACCAATATCCACTTGGATCATTCCTCCCCCCTTAGGAAGCAATGGTCCCCATTGTGTTGAATTCCTCCATGAGATGAGGAAACTTCTGCTAAACTTGGTCCCTGGTGAACCACTTGCCTTGGTGTAAGAGTTGGCCAACTTTGACAACCCGATACAGTTGTATCTTTTGTTGGTGAGTGTTCTTGATTTTCGTGTCCATGATACAATATGTGGTGGCCTATTCCATGCATTCTGGGTTTAACTCTTTTGGTGTGAGTTCTTCTGCAATGTGAGAGGTGTCCAGTAGAGGTGGGAAGTAGGGATGAAGGCGGTCTACATTGAATACTGGGTGTAGACCAAGGAATGGTGGAATACTGAGCTCAAAGGCATTGTACCCTACAGCCTTGGTGATGGTGTACGGCCCATATCGGAGCAGGTGAAGCTTGCGGTGGGGTCCAGTGAGGTGCTCCTTCTGCAAATGTAGCCACACTTTGTCGCTCACCTGGAAGTTGTGTGGCACCCGACGTTAATCATGTCATTTCTTGTACTTAGCATTGGCTATGTCAAATATGTCATGAACCTATTGGTGGATGTGTTGAATGCACTCGATGAAGTTGTTCACTTTGTCAGCTTCAAACTGGACATGAGCTGAATCGACCTGAGTAGCTACAAACGGCATGGCTACGTCAATGGGACATAGTGGCTGGAATCCCAAGCCCACTTGAAAGCGGTTGCGGCCGATTGAGCTGTGGAGAGCCTGGTTATAATTGTATTGTACATATGGGAGGCTCTCATCCCATGTGCATGGATGCTTTGAATTGTACATGTGCAAAATGTGTACAATCATCCTGTTGACAACCTATGTCTGGCCATCAGTTTGTGGATAGAAAGTTGTGGACTTGGTGAGATTGGTGTCCAACATTGACTAGAGGCTGGACCAAAATGTGTTGAGGAACCTGCTGTCGTGATCTGATATGATAGACTGTGGGATCCCAAAGTGCACCCACACTCGTTCAAAGAAGAGTTTAGCAGTGGCTTCTATTGTGATATTCTTCTTGCAGGCTGCAATAATGGCCATCTTCGAGAATCTGTCGATGACGATGAAAACATAGTTGTTTCCATGCTTAGTAGAAGGAAGGCCCGACATGTAACCCATGGAGATGGATTCCCAAGGCCGACTAGGGGTAGGTAGCGGAGTATAGAGGCCTTGCTTCTTGATAGTCGGTTTGGCAATGGCGCAAGCAGTGCAGGATCTAATGTACTTCCCGACATCCTGTCGAAGGTCTGACCAATAGAAATACTTCTATAGTACTGCCACTGTTTTCTTGACCCAAAAATGCCCAGCGAATCGACTGTAGTGCACTTCCCATATCATCTTGGCACGCTCACTTGAAGGAACACAAAGTTGTCCCAGGTGACATAACAGTGTATCTTGGAGGTGAAAATTTGTAACTTGCATACTCCCCAAGTTTGCCTTATATGTGTGGCTGAATTCTGGATCTCTCTTGTAGAGAAGAGGCCAATAAAAATTCTTGTGCCCACAAGAGTTGAGAAAGGTGGTTATAGCCACGATTAGTGGTCGGCTGAGGTAGTCTACAACATTATTGGTGCTACCCTTCTTGTACTTGATGTTCAAATCAAATTGTTGCAGATATGTGGACAGCTTTTGATGGAGATCGTTATGAAACTTCCCTTATCTCTGTATGAACCGCAAGGGTCGGTGGTCTATGTTGATGATTGTTTCCTTCCCCAAAATGTAATGCTTCCATTGTCGACAAGCTTGCACAATTGAATACATGTATTTGTCATAAGTGGGATACTTGCGAACTGTGTCAGACAATGTCTCACTGTGATATGCCACTGGATGCCCCTGTTCATAAGAATTTCCCCAATAGCATAGTCAAAGGCATTTGTCTCGATCTCAAATGGTTGTTGCAAGTCTGGTAATGTGAGAACTGGGGTAGAACAGAGGCGATGCTTCAATTCTACGAATGCCTTCTGTTGAGATTCTGACCAAAAGAATTTTTCTTTCGCTCCTCCCTTGGTGACTTGACTCAAGGGCCAAGTGATATGACATAATCCCAACATGAACCTGTGGTAGAAATTAGCAAGACCCAGAAAGCTGCGAAGCTCTATTAGAGTGGTTGGGGCTAGCCAATCCCGAATGACTTGGATCTTGGCTAGATCCACATGCACCCCCCTTTCATCAATAATGTATCCTAGATATTGAACCTGGGTCATGCCAAAAGTGCACTTCTCCAAATTGGCACACAAATTATGGTGTCTTAGTGTTTGGAGGACTTCTCGGATGTGGTGGAGGTGCTCTTCCCAAGTATGGTTGAAGATCAGAATGTCATCCAAGTACACCACTACAAATGAGTTGGTGAATGGACACAAGATGTCATCCATCAACCTCATGAAGGTTGTGGGAGCATTCGTCAACCCGAAAGGCATGACGAGCCATTAAAAAAGGCCCTCCTTATCTTTGAAGGCAATCTTCCACATATCAAAGGGTTCGATTGCTACCTGGTGATACCTAGACTTCAGGTCGATCTTGTTGAAATATTTTTCCCCTTTGAGTTGGTCCATAAGCTCATCAATCCGTGGGATTGGGTATCTATTCTGGACAATGATCTTGTTCAGCGCCCGATAGACAATACAAAGTCTCCAAGTCCCATCCTTGTTCTGTACCAACACGATTGAGCTCCCACAGGGCGATGAACTTGGCCAGATGTGACCTTTCTACAACAGCTCCTGAATCTGCCTCTTGATTTCATCGTTCTCTAGAAAATAGCACCTATAGATTGGTCCATTGGGTAGCGGCACACCTGGGGTTAGGTAAATGGGGTGCTTGACCTAACCGTGCAGAGGCACCCCTGTGAGTGAGGTGAAAATGTCCCCGTACTCCTCCACAACCTTGTCAATTTGTTGTTGTCGTGGATAGGAGCCATGTCTGGAGGTCGTGGCCACAATCTTCTTCTTGCCCTGGGGGTGGATCATCACGAAAACAAATTTCCTGGTTTGGGAAATGAGCTTACTGCATTGTTTTGCAGTAACCAAAGAGATAGTGGGAGGCGGTGGTACCTCTGGTATCCTGTACAACTTATTTCCCAAAGTAACAATAACAATGCAAGGTCGGGACTCATACACAACATGTCACTTCCACAAGTATGGTTGGCCTAATAATACATCAGAAACATCAATTGGAGCAATGCCACACAATACCTCATCCATGAAGGGCTTGATGCTATAGGGAAGGCGACACTGCTAGCTGATGCGGAGATCCCGTCCTTGGTGAAGCCACCCAATGGTGTATGGTTATGGGTGCGTTGTGGTCGAAAATCCCAACTGCTTCACAACATCTACTGAAATGAGGTTCTTTTGGCTCCCATTGTCGAAAATGAACTGAGCGAGGAACCCTTTACCCACATCTGGGAGTGGAAGAGACGCTCTGCCTCTTCTGAATCTTCTGGTTCTTCCTTCTGGATCTGCATAGTGGCAACAATGGTGTTGGGTTCCACATCAATAATATGCTTCCCTTTGTCAGGTTCTGGTTCAGAGTCAGAGCATGCATATAATTCAGAAGCCCTCATCTCGGCCACCGGCGACTGTTTGGCCTGACACTCACTTGTGTTGTGAGTGGAGCTCTTATGGAACTCACACCACTTTCCCATGTCCTTCTTTGGATTCACGGTGTTGTTCTTTGCTTGTGGCTTTGACAGGTTGTCTTGGGTTGCCATGCCTTGGATTTGTCCTTTTTTCTGCAGTTTGGGGGCACCTTTCCCTTGCTTTTGATTCGTAGATCCAAAGTCTCACTTCTTATGTTTGAATTTATACTCAATCTTGGCAGCATACCGATATGTCGTACCAACCGAGGATATGTTAAGGAACTCCATTTCAACCTGAATGTATCTATGCAGACAACTACGATACTTTAGCACCAAATGTTTCTCCAAATCTTTGATACCCAACTTTGTGCATAGGGTATGGAACAGATTTGTCAACTCATGCACATCTTGATCCCTTTGTTGCCGCAATGTGGTACATTGTATGTACTTTTCCTCATAGCTCCCCACGGGATATTATTGTTCCTTGATGGCATCTCGGAAAGAATTCCAAGTGGGTACATCTAGGAATAGAGAGGATACTGTCTCGTCCTTTTTCTCACTGTAGGTTTCCCACCAGTCCTTGACATGGGGGGTAGCTTTTAGGAGTGAAAAAATAATCTTCTCCTGATCGAAAAAGTCATGAAATGAGAAATATCCTTCTAATAGATTCAACCATATATCTATGACATCTACAGCTATTTGACCCTCATATATGGGAATATCAAAGTTTACTTGTACCTTAAAGGGAGTCGTGCCTCCAGAGTGGCTGCTTGATGCAGATGCGTCGTCGGTGGGTAGTCGTTGAAGGATCTAGGCAAAGTTATCCATCATTGCATTCCTTTGTTTTTCGAGGGCCTCCTCGAGCAATATTTTGATAGGATATCCTGCTCCCTCATCTTTATTTTTGTCCCCCATGGGCGTCCGTTGGGGTTTGCAAGGTTGATCTTGCAAAGGTTCAACCAGATCGAGCCCTAACTCCTTATACCCAGACCTCATTGGGGACATGCAAAGAATGATCGAGAAAAAGCAGATCGCTCTGATACCAATGATCCAGATTTATGCAAGAATGAAACAAAATACACATGTAACCATAAATGCAAAGATGCAGTGGAAATAACACTTCATTTCATTAATATCAAAGAACTGAAATTTGCTTACAGACAGAATGGAAATAAACTACCTAGGGCGCTCTATGAGAAGATATGTGGTGGCTACAGGCCTCTAAAATGAGTTAAAATGAGGCTCAAGGGCCTATTTATTATTTAGAAACAATGGAAACCCTAAACATCCCAAACCCTAACCCTAGGAGATGAAGCGCCAAAACTATGGGCCCCGTTTGGGTAAATTGGTGTTTCAACTTCCCGGGGACGTAACTTTGGCATACGATCTCTGTTTGCCGTGAACCATACCTCATTAGAAATATCTATTCGAGGAATATAACTTTTGATGTGAGAAACATCCATGTACCTCTCTTTTTTCCCCAAAAAACGTCATTTAGGGCCTCAAAACGGCTTCGGAAGTTCAGGACCTGAAAAACTGATAAAAATAGTAAGTTGTGCTGAAATTGAAAAACTGAAAGAGACAATGGTGGGGCCCCAAGTGGAATAGGTGGTTGGCCAACAATATCCACCTGGATCATTCCTCCTCCCTTAGGAAGAAATGGTCCCCATTGCGTTGAGTTCCTCCATGAAATGAGGAAACTTTTGCTGAACTTAGGTCCCTGGTGAACCACTTGCCTTAGTGCAGGAGTTGGCTAGCTTTGACAACCCAATATAGTTGGATCTTCTGTTGGCGAGTGTTCTTGATTTGTATGTCCATGATACAATCTGTGGTGGAATTTTCCACCATTTTCCACTTGGGGACAATGGTGGGGCCCCAAGTGGAATAGGCGGTTGGCCACCAATATCCACCTGGATCATTCCTCCCCCCTTAGGAAGAAATGGTCCCCATTGCGTTGAGTTCCTCCATGAGATGAGGAAACTTTTGCTGAACTTAGGTCCCTAATGAACCACTTGCCTTGGTGTAGGAGTTGGCCAACTTTGACAACCCGATACAGTTGGATCTTCTGTTGGCGAGTGTTCTTGATTTGTATGTCCATGATACAATTTGTGGTGGCCTTTTCCATGCAGCATGGGTTTAACTCTTTTGGTGTGAGTTCTTCTGCAACATTAGAGGTGTCCAATAGAGGTGGGAAATAGGGACAAAGGTGGTCTACATTGAATACTGGGTGCAAACCAAGGAATGGTGGAATACTAAGCTCGAAGGCATTGTTCCCTACCACCTTGGTGATGGTGTACGACCCATATCATAGCGGGTGAAGCTTGCGGTGCGGTGGGGTTCAGTGAGGCACTCCTTCTGCAAATGTAACCACACTTTGTCACCCACCTGGAAGTTGTGTGGCACCCGATGTTGATCATGTCATTGCTTGTACTTAGCATTGTCTCTGTCCAATATGTCATGAACCTGTTGGCGAATGTGCTGAATGCGCTCGATGAAGTTGTTCGCTTTGTCAGCTTCAAAATGGACATGAGTCGAATCGACCTGAGTAGCTGCAAATGACATGGATACTTCAATGGGACATAGTGATTGGAATCCCAAGCCCACCTGAAAGGGGTTGTGGCCGGTTGAGCTGTGGAGAGCCCGGTTATAACTGTTTTGTACATAGGGGAGGCTCTCATCCCATGTGCATGGATTATTTGAATTGTGCATGCGCAAAATGTGTATAATCATCTTGTTGACGACCTCTGTCTGGCCATCATTTTTGGGATGGAAAGTTGTGGACTTGGTGATTTTGGTGCCCAACATTATGGACAGGAAAAATGTTGGAAACCAACTCATTTAGTGGAACAGGGTAAATGAAACCAGCACGCAAAATTTTTTCAACTTCTGCGTTGATGTTGACGTGCCGGTTTGACATCAAGATAAATATTAACAGTGTGTTCAATAGTACTAGTATATATGCCTGGCATTTCCTCGTAAGACCAACCAAATACATCATGAAATTCATGAAATAGAGAGCGATATGTTTCAAGTTCTGATGGAGAACAAGAGACACCAAGATGAATATTTTCTACTACGCCAGGTTTGGTCGAAATATCGATAGAAATTGTTTCTTCAATATTTGATAGATTTCGCTTGGAATTGGTTGCATTAATAGGTAAAGAATTTAAAAATAAATTTTTCATTGATGGGTGATATAGTTCACTAAGATAATTTTCTTCATAATCAGGAAGATGGGAATGATGATGATAATCTTCCCATGGTTCTCCTTTTGACATCATGGCTTCCAAAATTTTCTTATTTGTCAAGAAATTTGAGGAAAAAGGATAAGATGGAGAACCAAAATCTAAGGAACGATCAACCCAAAAAACCAGCGACGCTGATTTCGGATTCACCACCCAATACAGATAGATTGATTGCTATGCCAACTCAATAGGGTTGGGCAGTAGAAATTCATCTAACGTAACAATTTCAGAATCACCCGTACTCTCCCTTAAGCCAGATGGAGTGGAAGAGATCATGTAGCAGGTTTCTATACTTGCAATTTCTACCGACGTCGCAAACGGTGGTAATGCAAAGGTTCCCATAAGTGTGGAATAATTCAAGAGTCCTACACCAATGTTCTAAAGTGCTAGTTGGGGTGCGTGAATGAATGGAACACTTCCAGTTACTTGCGAAGCGGAGGCAAAGAAGGATAGTTGATTGATGACTGTAATTGTACCTTTATATGGAAAAGCGATCATTCTAAAATATGTAGAAACAATTGCAGTCATAACATATACCCATGGCCTTCCAAGTAGAATATTGTAGTCAAGGGGTCTGTCAACAACCTTGACATCAACATTCACCATTTTCCCCCCTAGTTCAACATGCAGGTTATTAATAATACCACAAGGTTTATATGTACGTCCATCAAAAGCCTTCAACGTCATTGATGATTGAGATAAGCCCGGCGAGCTAAGTGACTTCCAACAATTTGGAGACATAATATAGGTAGATGCTCCCTCATCAATAATAGTACGATGAACAAGGTGATTGAGAACATTTACTTGTGTGGAGAATGCCAATTCTGCTAGTAGTTGCGGTACATAGCCCGTATGATTAAAGATGACTAGATTAGAATCAGTCGGATCAATTCCACCAATAGTCAATAATAAAGCCTGTTTCTGGGAGGGAAAATTTTGTAATACCTCAAGAGCAGACATAGCTAAAGGGGATTGAGCCAAATATTCAACTACATTATAATTTTGAGAAGCTCTTGCTCAAGGATTATATGTTGATTTATGAATTACTCCCTTTGTTAGCTTAATTTTCAATTCAGGAATAGTAGTAGGCAGTACTGATTCTGTAGATGGATTTGTAGACGAGGTAGTAGGTTAATCAGTGGCCTGACTACCATAATATTTATTACACGTTGACACCAAATATCTGTTGAAGGTTTTGTGACGGATAACATAAGTACTGGGGAACTAGAAGGTGGATCCGTAGCAGCCAAATTTTTGTTCGGATTCGGAAATGGATCTGTCAACACAGTTGATGTATGTGAAGTCTTAATGATTTTTGAGACTTCAGCGCGGTGAGGACAATCCCAAACAAAGTGTTCCTCATTACATATTATGCATGGATAATGAGGTTTTCTAGGTCCAGACGATTGATTAATTTCAGAAGAAGGTGCAGGATCAGATGTAGTAGTATGATGTGTGCTTGCAGTACCAATCAAGCCGTCTCTGGCATGAAAGTCCTTTAATTGAGGAGGAACGATAAAATTAGATCGTGGCATGTTAGGATTTTTTTCATAGAGCGTGCCAGACTGAGTATAAATCAATTCTAAATATTGGGCACAAGCAATAACCTGTTGTCCTGTGACGATGCCACCCTTAGCCACATCCTCAGTTATAGATGGTAACAAGGACTTAATGAACCACTCGGCAAGGAGCTGATCCGGAACAAATGTCTTAACTATTCTACGACGTCGATGCCACTCATGAATATGTTCAGAAATGTGAGTAGCATTAGTCTGTTTTAAATTGGTCAACAATTCCTTTCCAGTTTCATATCATATGGGTAACTGGAAGTGAGTTAGAAAGATAGTAGCTAGGGCAGTGAAATTATCAAAAGAAGCTCTATGTAACTCAATATACCATTTTGCAACCGGACCAGTGAGCATACGTTGGAAAAGATGTAGTCGAACAGAATCATCATTCAGGGAGTTTGATGAACACCACAAATGATAAGTCATAACATGAGTCGACGAGTCTTCCCCAGGGTTTCCATTGAACTTAGGAATATCCGAGGGTAATTTGTGAGGTATCACCGACCACCAAGGAGCATAGTTGATTGGATCATTGGTTAGCTGATTTAAATATGGTAACTCTAAAGTTGCAAAAAAGGGCAACTATCGATTAAGGTCAGGTTGAGTATAGCCAGGGTATGATAGAATTGCTTGAGCAACAGGCCTTTGAGCACCAGCATAAGGAATATGCTACTGGTAACCCAGATAGGGGTTGTTTTGAAAAACAAATGCTTGAGGATTCTGTTGACCAAAACCTGGATATGGTACTTGTTGAAATGAAGGTTGAGGTATTTGCGCCTGATGCTGCCAAGGGGTCTATCCACTGATATTATAACCCAAATTAGAATAACTTGGATTCGGTTGAGGATAGGTATAACTTGGTTTTGGCTGTGACATCCCATAAAATGGTAAGCCAGCTTGTGAATATATGATTCCAGGTACAGGTTGTTGTTGTAAATTAACCGAAGGATTTGGAGTCTGTGGGCTCAATACTTGAGGGTATTGAGTTGAAGGACCTGCTTGAAAAGGTTCTTGTATAAAATTTTGATTCTATAACAGGGGTAAAGATGTATTAACAATGGGAATGATATGGGTGTAACAGGTTGAATTGGTTGATATGAGTGTACAACCGTTTGTGGTTGAATAGGCATAGTGGGCTTCCATTGTCAAACATTCATTTCGACATTAGGTTGACCAAAAAGTGATGGAGTACTGTCATAGTGGGTGACAAAAGGTTGCCCCCTAGCATGAGGAGGATAATAAGATGGAAAATATTGCTCTCCAAATGCTGGGGGTTTAGTTGATATGGTACACAGAAGGACCAGCTTGATATTTACTTGATGATGTGTATAAAGAATCAATCTGTTCAATACTGATTATAGGTTTACCAGTTAGAATATCAGATGATGACATTGGTGAAGTCCATGGTTTTGAAGATGCACTAGAGAAAATTATAGATGAAGATTTATAACCTAATGGGACCATAGGGCCACCATGAAAATATGATTATGGTGAAGTTTTAAACATCGACGGGGTAGCGAGGGCAGGTACTGACATAATTGGAATAGATGGCCCAAATGAAGATGTTGGTTCAGGCACGGTTACTTGACCAAATGTATACCCTTTTGGATCAATGAGATTTTGAATAGGAACATGATCAACAAAATCATATGGTGGTGATTGAGGAAAAGACTTGTACAGGTAAAGATCCTCCCCAAAATGGGTTGGAGTTAAAGGTGTCTCGTCTTGTGGGATTTCTTCAATCGAAATTAAACCAGGTGGAAGTATTTCGCCGTTAGGCCCAAAGTATATTTCAGGAGGTTGACTGTGTAATATGGGAGACTCAATGGCTACAATAGAATGTGGGATGACCAATTCAGGAACAACTTTCGGTAGTTCGACTTCAGGAGTCAGATGTTCTAGAAAAAAGGAGACAAGATCTGGATCAAATTATGGTTGAACAACGTCGGGTTCAGGAGGTATGGTCTCACTAATTGGATGGATCGTGACCACAGGTAGTTGTGAGGACTCTGTCTCGACAACAGTAGATGAACCAAGATGAGTAGAAACAACTTGTGCCAACTCTGGTATATGAGAATATGATGCTTCACCAGAGGTACTGATGGTACTAGTTTTGGTAGAGTGATGTCACCTTCGCCGACCAGGATGAACTTCTAGTGGTAAAGGGGGTTTCAATGATAATCTATGTGAACGATGGGGAAAAGGATTTTGTTCTTCCACGATTACTGATTTATTTTAACCAAAAACAAATAAACAAAATAAAAGGTAATGCTAGGCAAAAGGTTTACCAAGAAACTGTGAACTGCAGAATACCTCCTGGCGAACCAAGAAGTACGGGCAGGCAATCTCCCCAAATTCTATGTTCAGTGTATCACAATTTATAAGGCAGCTGACTCAGTTCACTATGGACGGATAGCAACCTAAAGTTGTCCTCCCAAATATACTCGAAGGTACGTGGAGGTCCAATTCTGTATTAGCGATGTCTAATGTGAAACTGCATAGTGAGAGCACCCCTTTATACTTTTCGTACTGTAACACCGCCCGATATACCCGAAATACGTGGACGAGCTATGATATACTTAAGTACGTGGAGTGAGGTATCAAAATTGGAATGTATCACGGACAATTAACGACAGCTGCTATGTTTTATGACACTGGAACATGTCTCTAGCCTAGACCTTCTAAATGTTATCGTTATGGTTCCAATGCTTTGTTAGGTAAATTGAGATCAATTTTAAGTTGATCTTGTTTATCAATTTTCCTTTCAAGGTTCACCACGAAGATGTATTGGAAATTCCTAAAATGCAAACTAAAATGATAAGAAATATTTCACTTTTATTTTTTCAATGAAAATCCTAGCTACTAGAGGGAAAGAGCAATCAATTTGAGAGCAAACAATAAAAGAGCACAAACTAAAATGTAGCTTTCCTAATTGTTCCTATGAAAAACACACAATCTACTACATGCAAATGTAGGTTTTTCTTTTCAGTCCCTTTAATGTGAATTCAGAAAAGGAAACTATGTGCATTAAATCAATAAAAACAAATGTCTTTTACTTTGAGAAATGAGGAATAGAACAACAATTTCTCTTTAAAAGGAAAAATGAAGAATAGAACTACAATTTCTCCTATAGGAAACGAAGAATTTAACGACAATTTCCTTTTCAAAAGCAAATGGATCTAATGCAGCAATGAAAATACTTTGAAATTAATTCGTTAATTATAAAGAAAAATACTTTAAATAAACATTGAACAAACTTTTCTTTCAAAGGAGGAAGGACTAAATAAAGTTACTGGTCAATATGAGGCATCAGACTCTTTAAAACACTGAAAACAACAAACTGAAAGCAAATGAAATGAAAAAATCAATTGAATTTGGTTGATTCTACGAGGAAACACAGTCTCTAAGGGGAGACAGTGCGTTACAACGCACCCCTGGAAGGAAGACAATGTTATGCAAAACACTGTGTCATGTTCAACAATGCGTTGAGCGCAGAAGAGAACAAAAACTCAACTCTTTAACACACTTCTAATGCAAATTTTGATTTGAAAAAGCCTAATATTTCTGAGTAAATGCTATTGGATGAATAAACAGAGAAAAACAGAGGCAAATACACCAAGGATGAAGGGTAAAATCCCCAGCAGAGTTTCCAATTTGTTATGTGGAATTATGGATTACAGATAAAAAATTCTTCCCTAGATGTGGTGCTCATCTAGAACAACAGATTAAAGACTTTGCAACTATTTTTCCTAACAGTAAATAGACACACAGAATAGATCAAGAAACTTACTTGGAGTCCAAGCGCTTCCAATTCTCCTTCTGTCGCTCTTGCTGTAGCTTCAAATCCGAGCTAGATCGCTAAAATATTTCCTGCAAGAATGAACACTAAACAACAAAGAGATAGAAATATACAGATGCCTATTCATGTTATTAAATTAATCAATAAAACATGAACCATATACATCATATAAGAATTCATAATATGAAAGACATAAGCTTATATAGATACATATGTGGGAAAGTAAGCAGCAATATTTATTAATGGATAGAAGGGGAGGTTACAACCTAGTGATTTATTTGATGTCACCATCTCTAGCAACATCCTAGCCTCATCACAATGCACATCTCTCCAGCAGTATGTTACACAAATCAACTCCTCAATTGAAATTCCACCAGCATTTCTCTACTCAAATTCTTCATTACCAAGCACTAGGATCTGTGCTCAATTTATAGAGGAGCTGAAGGTAGTTTTACAATAAATAAATTTCTAATAATAGGAAAGACATGTTCCCAGTCTCAGAGGTATCAAATGGACACATGGATTCGAATTTTGACACATATGCACTCTTTTAGAAGGCACTGGCCAAGTGGAGATTCTAGAACAATGAGAATTTCGCTCCCAAATGACCAACGCACCCTTGAGTGTCATGAAGTGCTTTGTAGAGCACCTTTGAATGGAGTTACTTGCATATGAAATGCACTTAGCCCCTTAAGAGACTGCGTTGGTGAGCTCATAGATGTTATAATATAAAATTCAAATCTTAGAAACCTTGCAATGGAAGTCATGGAAGATTTTTTCTTGTTCTTTGTCTTAGGGCATGTAGCAACTGAAATGATAGGGGATGATAGACCTTATTCATCTGTTATGGGGATGATGTCCATTTAACCAGGTCATTGGGAATGGTGCCCAAATTTACCTATAACATGATTATTTGTTTGATTTGGATTTTTTGGTTGATTAAATGGATATTTCCATTGGGCTATCAAGTCTAAATATTAAACTGGATCTGAATCAATGTTTGAAGGAGTCTCACAGGGTAAGCTAGGTTGCATTAACTAGATATTTTAAGATTTTACATGGATTATGGAAATAGAAGAAGTATGAAATTCAGTAGAAATAGAAGAGAAATGAAGTATTCTTCAATCTGGCCTTAGTAGAAAACATGTAAATTGCAAACAACCAGAATAAGGTGTTCTAATTAACATATCCTATTCATCACAATTTATGTTGTACAATTAAGATTTCCAGAATCACAGAGAAAGGAAAAACAATCAAAAACACAATTACAGAAGAAAAACATCACCATTGAATACACCACATGAATCCTGTGAAATTTCCTTGTATTTTTTATGCTCCAACAAATTGAAAATTACAATGCTGAGTAGAAAAATATACTCAGTAATCAACCCTTAATACTTCAAGCAGTGAATTATTTATACAAATTTACAAAAAATATTTACAGAAACTCTGTTTCAACCGAAAGTGTATTATTAGCGTAATATCAGTCAATAAAATCTAAGTGTTACAAAATAATAGGCTAGGTGGACAATGATCTGGAATGTTGGCACTATTTTGGAGGAAACAGTTGCTGAATGGACCTATTTCTGGGCTGCACTAGTTGATGCCGATTGTCTCCAAATTACTAATTAATCCTGTAATTCACAGAGTTTATCCCATCGATATTCATATGGGATAATCAATTTAATTACCTTTCGGTAAATCTCATCGACTTCTGTGTATTTAGAAAAAGTGGGTTTCATAATAAAAATATGATTTACTTCATGCTGGATGAAGAAATCGTTACTCATTTCTTCCAAAAATGCTCTACCTATCATATTGCCTTTAATGTTTGCAAATTTGGAACTGTCCCTGAAAATCTCCTTCAATTTATTGACATAATCTTTATGAGTAATTAACTTATCATCAATCACAAATAAAGAAGACAATCCATTCGGTGTTAAAGGCTCAATTCAGTAAAGAATTTTTTAACTGCTATCTCTACATTGTGGTACTTTTCTTCTAATTGAACAACCATATTCTTCTTAGTAAGAATCCTCTTCACTTCCAAAATAGTTTATGTCCTATCATATACTCCCAAATCATCCAATTCATATCTGTTTTTAGAGTTTAGAAAATTGATGATGTTGGTTGCTGTTGTAGGCATCTCTCCCAGCTCTTGCTTGATCTCTTTTATAGAATTAATGGCTCTTTTTATTAACTACTTTTTTTTAAATATAAACCAGATGTAGGGATAGATTTCTGAAATGGAGTTCATGATGACTGACAAGATGATTTCCTTGGCATGGGCCAAGGTTTGTCCTATTGCTGACTCTCTTTCTTACTCTTGTAATCTTTTTGTCAGCTTCTGAGCTCTTTTTTCTTATGCTAAATGAGAAGCTTCACTCCTTGTCCTCTTTTCTTGCAATACTTTAACCTGATCGTGCAACTTATTAATCTCTTCTGTTTGAATAGACATATTTTCCACGGCCTTTGTCAGCTGCTCAACACCATCTGATGTCTGTGTAGTTTGTGGAGTAGTAGATGTAGCTGTAGGAATGGATGTAAGAGGTACAACATTCATAGGAACCATGGACACCTTGGCAGTCTACTCTTTTTCTTTAATCATATTTTCCATTTCAATCTCCATCTGTCTTATCTATGCATTTTTCTCCATGATGAGCTTCGTCATATCAGTCTTCTGGGTCTCTTTCTATTCAATATCCTTGGTAAGAGGATCTTCATTAGCTGACAGCTTCAGTTGTTTTCTTAATGCTGCTATTTCAACATTCTTCTTTTTTATTATCTCCTCTGTAACCTTCATATTTTAGGGATCATATCCTATCTTGACCACTAAATCTTCCAAGGATTTAATATTCGTATCCTTAACAAGAGAAGATATTTTATCCTTTTTTAACTTTGACTGGATATTGGACAAAGGAACCTGCAATTTGGAAATATTCATGGTTGTGTTAGTTAAAGTTGAAGAGATCATTTCATCTGTCAACTTGTGATCTCCATTTGATCAATGGGATGAATGTCCTTTATGTCGAATTCAAAGGTTGTCTTTTTATAGTTAGCTTCTGACTTTGGCTGTGGGATTTGTGCCTCAAGGAAGGCCATCTGCATCTTACCCTTATTTGAATCAAATACTGACAGCAAGAAACTTTGAGAACTCGAAGTCTGCTTCCAGAATTGGGCATGGGTGTTTTTCTTCAAGATTTCATTTTTTAACTTTATTTCCTAGAACCTGTCAAAAACTGTTTTCTCCTTCTCACCATGGACACCCTTAGTTGTCTGGATAACTTGCTGTTGATCATGAGATGTTGAAGAAGTTGTGGGAGAAGCAGTGGATTGGCCACCTACTTGAGAAGAAGAAGGTGTTTCTTTAGTGACCACAACAACTTCTTGCTCTGATTTTTTATATGTGTAAGCTTTAGGTTATGCTTGGTCCTTTTTCTGTACATTATTTTGAATTATTTACCTGCAGTATCAGTCATGGAAGGTGACTCTTCTTCTCTTTGCATATTCCCTACTTTTTCCTATGGAATAGGAGTTTGTGATGTCGATGTTGATACTAGTTGCTCCTCAACTTCCTGTAATGTGTTTTCAGCCCATTCTAACTGGTTCATATACTTTTCTATCTCAAGCCTCTAGGTGTGTATGTAGGGAGTAGTTTTATTCTCTACTTTTAGCTTTGAAATGCTTCCGAGAGGGTCATAGGACCAAGTAAATCTCAGGCTGAAATTCATCTCTTTAAATTTCTTATCTGCTTCCTCCCCTGCCGACCTGCTATTACCAATAAATGGTCCAATATGTTTTTTGATCCTAAATTAGGACTTCTTCTTGGTTGATACAAAGTGAATTTCATTAGCATTCAACATTCGTCTAATATAATCAAGAGAAAAAATACTCATGGGGAGGAATTTTGGGAGTTTATAGGGAGCAAGATCACACCCATAGACTCTTGTTTATGTGTAATTCTAGTACAAGTACCAGTCTCATGTCTTGGCATGATCTAAAAAATTTAATATCCTTTTCATGTATTCACCTGTCCTAGGTTCAGTTGTACTACCCATAATACTCATGTTTGGATGCACAAAAAATTCAATGAACTATTTGTCTGAAAATTCCTTATGTTCCCTCATTACCAAAGATGTCTAGAAGATGATTGATTGTTGTTTTCCATCTTCATTAAGATTTTGCATGGAAAACTTGAATCTATCTGCCTGATAATATACAAACATATACACTAAAATAGAAGAGTATTTAAACACTTCTTTAGTCTGAAATTTGATGAATTGATAATGGATTTTGTCTGCCAGGAATTGGCTGAAATTAAAAATGATTGATGGTTTACTATCTATGGAAAAGATAGACAGGAATATTTAAATGGTTTCATCTACCCACTAATCAGAATAATAGCTAAGGAGGTATGAAATGACTGTTATGATATGCTTATCCTAATCAGGGAAGATGGAGGAAGGGCATGGGGGGTTTTTATTTGGAAATTGAGTATTTTCAGGCAGGGTATGTCAAAGATTTTAGCTCTTTTTGCAAAATCGAGCTTTTGGTATAATTCAATGAGGGATTATAGGGAAAAATGGGTGCTATTTTCCATAGAGGTGGCTTGAATCATCTGGTCAATTGATTGGGCATTGATGGTGAAAAGGATTTCACCATTAGGGGCAATGATGGCTCTTTGGTTAGGCATGTAACATAATTAACATTTTTGGATAAATTCAGGGGCATTTAATGTGTGAGGGAAGATATAATGAGGCAAATTGGATTCCCAGAGCCCAATATCATCGGATTTGTCAATAAATTTATCTTCTAACCAAAAATACATCTCAAACAACTCAAATTCACACTGCGTCTCATTAATTTTATAATCTCTATCAGCTAGAGGAACATGATCTAAATCTACGGAGGGTGGACCAATGGATTGTAAGGTTCCTCCTAGTTTTTATTTTTAGGAGGAATATTTAATTGTTTTTGAGGAATTCAAGTGGAATTAGGATTGAATGGGTTTACCAGGAATGCGTAGCAGCTCTGTAATTGGTTGAAGGAGACAAGGTAAGCGTCATCGCTTTGGTTGGATACAAATCAACGGATAAAATTGGCACACTGTAAATCTATAAAGCAACTAGAACTGTAGAAAATAAAGCACAATAAAGGTCAAAAGGATGAAAATGCATGGTTTTATAAGAAAAGCTAGTTTTTTCCGTTAAACATGGTGCAGATCCATTAATTTAATGGTCATCAGGCTTAATAAATGAGTTTAACAGATAACTTACAGCATGAGTGGATTTGATTGGTAACAGATAGGTGATGTGGTGTGATGGGAGTAGCGAAGGTAACGAGTAGGGACAACACTATTTAGGATGAGGGGAACGGTTGTGGGGGGGGGGGGGGGGGGGTGTTAGGCGGTTAACGATTTGGGCGGAGGGGGGTGCGAACTGTGGAGATGATGTCGCGTGGTAGTGGGTCCGTTCGAGCGGGGAAACTCCTTTACATACACATACGGCGGTAAAGATAGGATGGAGAGGGGGGGCTGAAGGCTGATGAAGGTTGTCGATCGGGGAGTAGATGAATCAGACGGAGGATAGGTGAAAGTGGTTTAATGTTAGATGATGTAACAACTTTTTCGGGTAGCGTTCCATTAAGTTTGGGTTGAGACCTAGGATATAGTGTAAATATGTTAAACACATGACCTTTGTTCCAACACTTTTATGGCTAGGGAAAAATGATTTTTGTCACTTTCCACATTATGTACCAAATACATAAAGAAATAAAACTTAGAATATAAGCAATTTTTAACCCTTTGAAAGCCCAAAAAACCTCTACCCACCCTTCAAATTTTCCATTCTTTTGCCTAACTAACCTTTTTTATTTCTTCCTTCTAGGGGTGTGTTTAGACTAGCAAACCCATATCTCTTTTTTTATGAAAAATCTATTCTAATTTATCACTTATTTCTCATATTGATTGAGATTAAACAGTTGAATCAATTTCATTTTATACCTAACTATTGATTTACCAAGATTAGATTGTTTGGCAAATCTTTATTCTCTAACTTAATTTACAAAAATTCAAAATTGTTCAACCATGATTAAACTTTATGGTTTGAACAAATATCTAGTCATTTTGGCGTTTTTAAACAAGCTGCACACAACCTTATTTCATTTTGGCATAAAGAAAACTATCAGTCAGTAGTGGCATTTGAATTTGTAGCACTTTTAGTACTATTTTCTCTATTTTTTCTTTAGTGGGGTTCATATTTTATTTTTGTTGTTTTTCAAATTTTCTTTCTTTTTGTCTTTTTGTATTTATTCTTTTATTTCGATGTACCCTCTTTCATTTTTCTTTTATGTATATATATATTTTTTTTGGAAATCATTTTCATCTTGAAAATTATTTACAATATAAGATTACTAAGACAAAATACTCAATCAACTTGAGATCCTATAAATTATAGGACCCTAACATGATCAACTATAGTGATTCTCCCTTCATGGATAAAACATAGGATTTAGAATAATGATGATACAATGGCATCCATCTCATAAATCCAATTTCGTCCCAATAAAATGTTATAGTACAGATTAGCGTCAACTATTTCTACTTCGATATTGACTACCTTGCCCCCAACACAGATGGGCAAGGCAGGAACAATGCCATGTGGCATGTGAGAATGACCATTAAATGCAGTCAAGAGAGTAGGTGAAGGAATGACTTGAGGAGATCCAATAGCTTTCTAACATGAAATAGAAATGACACACGTGGAAGCTCCTTCATCAACTACAGTTAGAAAAATATTGATCTTTTAATACATAGATTTAATTTGAAAATCCATATGATGAGGAAGTCTCTTCTTAAGATTTGATATATTGAATGTAATCATAAGAGTGTTTTTTGGATCTACCACCCCGATTGCAGTGAACAGTGCACTCCTTTGTGTTGGGAATGACTGGAGTACCTCCAACGGAGACATAACACAAGGACTTTGAGCCAGATATTCTACAATGGAGTATTTATGGGCTACCTTGGCATTAGGGTTAATCGTTGAACGTATATCAGAGCCTCTAAGTATGTGCTGTATAGGCTCAACTGCAGGCCTCTCTATATCGAGTGGCTCAGAAATATCAGGAGCGACCTTAGCCTTAGAAGATTTGGATTCACCATAATCACGTGATCTCATTGTGACATCGACGTGAGCACTCATCATGTATACATTTGAAGAGTTTTCTCCCTCCTGGTCACCCTCTGTGCGAGCTCCAATATTTTCAATCACACCAGCAAGAATTTGTTGCCCTTGGGGAAAAGGGTTAATCCGTATAGCCTAGGAGCTAGAAGAACCCTACTGAGCCAAAAAGCACTGAGCATCCTGAATCTTAGGGAAAAGATGAGTGAGATGGTCTCAAGTGCACAATTTGCAAGGAAACTTGACTTTGTTTTTCGAATCTCTCTTACCCTCTCCAACATTATTGTTGGGTTTGTTTGCATTATCCTTCCCACCCTTATCCTTTTTCTTATTGTTTCCTTTCTTTTTCCCATCAGATTGTTGATTTCCTTTGTGGTTAGAGGATTGGAAAACATTAATCATTAAAGGTTGGGAAGGCATAGACACTGACGACGTAGCCTGAATAGAAGAAGAAGTTTGTAAAGACAACTGCTGCAATTTATTTAGGAGGTTGGCCGTATTACTATCTATCGAACCAACTAGCCTGTTGGCATGGGGACCTGAATTTGGATTGGCTAAATCTATCTTGGATTAAGGAGCATCTAGAAAAATATTATTAAGAATCCCAGACTAAGAATAGATAAGTTCTAATTGTTGGGCTCTAAATACATCCTTCTCTTCAATAAATACCCCAAAAATAGATACATTCTTTTAGATTTCTGGATGTAAATATTTTAAGAACCATTCCATAAGGAATTCATTGGGAATATAGGCTTTAATGAGCTTCTTACTTCTTCTCCATTTTGAATATGGTCAGAAATGTGAGTTGCCTTATCTTGTTGGAAGTTGGCCAAAAGCTCAGTTCCAACATCATACTGAACGAGAAACTGAAAATGATTGAAGAACATAGTAGCCAATTTTCCAAACAAAGCAAAGGTGTTCCCATTAAGCTCTATGTACCATTTAGCAGCATTTCCGGTCAATGTGTGTTGAAATAGTCTCAACCTAATTGAATCATCAATAAGGGAATTAGATGAGCACCATAAGTGGAAAGCTTTTACATGGTCAGCTGGATCTTCACCAGTCTTCCCTTAAAATTTTGGAATATCTGATGGAAGCTTGGTAGGAACCAAAGGCCAAGCCAGGCTATATCAGATAGGATCGTTAGTCAATTTCGAAAGATCTGGAAAATTTAGGGTTTCCAGGAATGGTACGCATGGAGGACCTTGAGAATTCCATCCACCATGAGAAGGATTCCCAACATTTTGAAAAGAATAACTTGGATTTGCTGAGGCAGCAAGTTGCCAAGGATTTTTTGTAGAAGTTACTAAACCATAAGGAAAACCTTGTGGTCCAGATAAATTCAGAGTAGGACCTCCTCCTACCAAAGGATTTCCATAAATAGGAATGTTTCCCTGAATCGAAGTATTAAAAGAAATGATACCCCTTGGTAAGGGTTCCATGCATTAGCGAAAGGAGAAAAAACCTGATACGTTCCTATATAGGAGAAAGGCACGTTCCCCTGTTGACCAAACATGAACTGATTCCAAGTTCATAAACCACCAAAAGCAAGGTTCCAACCTTAAAAAGTATTGAAACCTTGACCTTGCGAGGAGAAAGGAAAAGAACCTAAGGAAGGGTTAGAATGAGGAATATGACCACTTACAAAGGGAAAACCCTGAAAAGAGGCTGGACCACTAGCCATTGAAGACATAAGTGTGGAGACAGTAGATTTAATGGTGGAAGGAACTGAGGGAATTGCACTAGAAGGCATCCCAAATGAAAATGAACAAGTGTGGGAAGAAAAATCATGGATGGCCCCACTCGAAGATGGAATGGAGGTAGAGCCAAATATTTCAGTACTAGGAGTGATAGTTGATATAGAAATTATACCTCCTCCTTCTACCGAAAGAGGAGTATGCACACTAGAAGTACTCATAGTTGAAACTGTGTTCCCAACAGTGGCCATCGAAAGAAAATAAGGAGAAATAAGAGAGCTTGTCGGCCTGTGAGTCGAGGTCCCAACGTATAATATAACACCAGGAAAATGAAAAGGAAGAGGGGAAGAAGGAGTAACTGGAGGTTCAAAAAGCTCTTCGACCTCAACTTCTTCATATGGAAAAAGAACCCTAGAAAGGAGCGGAGTACTCCTCTCTAAATTACGACTAACTCTAGGATCACCCTAAAAAATTATAGCCCCAAGTGGAGGATCACTCTCCAATCTGTTTGCTACTACCGATTGGAAATAACCATCAGAATTTATCCTACGCCTTCTAGAAGAAGGCTCGGCACTTGCAGGAGAAATCCCACGAAGCCTCCTAGATCGAGGAACTGATCGATCAGCCACTTTTAATTATTAAGAGAACTTATACAAACTCAAAAAATTATAAAGCTATGGCATTCTAGGAGAAAAGAGCACTCTATAGAAATGCCCCTAAAGATTAAGCCAATCAAGCAGCTCTCAGGTATTTACGCTCTGGGTGATTAGGACTGGACAAAAAAATACAAGAAAGCGAATATATAAGGACCTTCCGAAAACAGTCTGGGGTAATTACGCCCCAGGCCTACTAGTGAAGGTAACAGAAGCAGTTACACTGACCTCCAAACAAAAGCCTTTGCCAGTGCAAGTACCCAAGCTTCGCAAGGGCACCCTACAGAAGTACTAATGAAAGAAATGCAACTTCTTCCTCAGGTACCATGAGTATTCCCCCTGCAGTCACCTATGCGATACCTAGGAATGACAATTAAGGTCACTAGTTCGTATCGGTAGCCGGGTGGAACAATAATTGGTTGGGATATGGTAAGTAGGAGAGGGGGTATCTCTCTTCCCTGCTTTCACTCGCCCTCATGCTTGACTCCCTTTTTAGGAGATATTTCCTGAACAACTTAACGAGACTGGGTTTCACTCTTTTAATCAGCTTCTAAGTTTAAATTTATAGCGGCCTTGGAGAGTTAACTCACCACACACCTATTCCAAAGCCTTAATAACCTATACTAGTTGATGTATTTAATGACAAGTAAAAAATATTCTAGTTCATTTTAAATTTTATCGCCTGATTTTAAAGTTTGTTATTTTAAGTCAACGGTGAAATGGAGGTGCAACTTATGGTGTTATGGACGCAAGAATAAATAAATAGAAACCTACTACATGAAAAAAGCAACTTTTTATTTAATGAAAAGGGATTTCTACAAAGGGAACTACGAATAAACCAATGAAAATAAATTTTTTTCTTTTCCTTTTCAAAATGTTAGAAAATTATATATTACACAGCAATGCAACACATAAAATGTGTAGAAAATACAAGCACACAAAACACATAAAACCAAAGAGACACAGATATACGTGGTTCACCCATTTTGGGCTACGTCCACCCCGAACAGCCAGTCCTTCCTTTCTATTATCCAACAAAATGAAGAGACAATACCTACAACAGATCCACTGTAATATCCTCTGTTCTCTCTCACAGTCTCCCTATCTGTTTCTCGCTCAGAGAATACACATGTAATACACAGCTGCAATACAATACCCTCATACAAAGAGAGGGGTTGCCTTCTAGGGCAAAAAACCATAAACTAAACATAAATTCTACAGTCAGATGATCCGCCTAATGAACGACCCAGATTGACTAGGAATTACTATACTTTTACAAGGAAATTTTACATATGTTTTTAGCTTCGGGGGCACTTCCCCCGAAACCCCCCACCAGGGGGGGGCTCCATAAATTCGCTGCCGCCCCCCCTGGACCCCCCATGGCAGCGATTAATTTACGGGCGGCGTTGCTGCCCCATTTAAGGTACAGGGGTCCAATGTTGTGATACAAAGTAAACAAGATAATCAGGCTCCACACCTAACAATCTCCCACTTGGAGACTGATTGTAGCAACTCCACCACTACTTCATTTGCTGGACAATGAATCCTCTTTGGACCTGGTTGTTTATCATCTTCATCGTCATCCTTGAAGACCAATTGAAACTGAGCACATTCTCAGTTTCTCCCTGGTTACAACTTTTGTTAGCATATCTACAGGATTCTGGCTAGTGTGTATCTTTTCCAGCTTCAACTCTCCATCTTCCAATACTGACCGTATGAAATGGTACTTGAGATGTATGTGTTTAGTCCTGGAATGAAATGTTCAGTTATTTGCAAGATGAATGGCACTTTGGCTATCACTGTATAGCGTGCCCATATCATGCTTCTTACACAATTCATCCATAAACCTTTGTAACCAAATCACTTCTTTACTAGCCTCTGTAGCAGCAACATACTCTGCTTCTGTTTTTGAAAGTGCAACAACACTTTGGATTTTTGAAACCCAACTGACAGCTGTTCCACCTACAGTAAATACATATCCTGTAGTGCTCCTCCTGTTATCTCTGTCACCTGCCATATCTGCATCAACATATCCTTGTAGAGAAATGTTTGAACCACCAAAGCATAATGCTTGCTTTGTGGTACCTCTCAAATATCTGAGAATCCATTTTACTGCCATCCAATGTTCTTTTCCTGGATTATTCATGTACCTGCTTACAACTCCCACTGCATGTGCAATATCAAGCCTTGTGCATACCATTGCATACATTAAGCTTCCAACTGTTGATGCATATGGAACTTTAGACATATAATCCATGTCTTCTTGGGTCTTTGGGCACATCTCCTTACTAAGTTTGAAATGGCTAGCAAAAGGTGTACTAACTAGTTTTGCATTGTGCATATTAAATCTTTTTAACACCTTTTGTATGTACTCATTCTGAGACAGTGTTAATTTTCAATTTTTCCTATCTTTGGTTATTCTCATACCAAGGATCTGTTTTGCAGCTCCCAAATCCTTCATTGCAAATGAATTTGCCAATTTTTGTTTGAGCACATTTATTTCTTGCATGTTAGACCCTGCAACAAGCATGTCATCTACATACAATAACAATATAATATAGCTGCCATCATTTTGCCTTTTTAGATAAACACGATGATCAGAGTGACATCTAGTATAACCTTGTTCAGACATAAACTTGTCAAATTTTAGATACCACTGCCTTGGAGCCTGTTTTAAGCCATATAAGCTCTTCTTTAACCTGCACACCAATTTTTCTTTCCCTTTTACCTCATATCCTTCTGGTTGCTGCATGTATATCTCTTCCTCCAAATCTCCATGGAGAAATGATGTCTTTACATCTAATTGTTCAAGATGTAAATCTTCCGCTGCTACAAGACTTAAGATAGTTCTGATTGAAGTCATCTTAACAACAGGAGAAAATATTTCATCAAAATCAATACCTTTCTTCTGTGAAAACCCCTTCACCACAAGTCTAGCTTTTTACCTTTGTTTTCCTCCATCTTCTTCCTTCAGCCTGTAAACCCATTTATTCTGCAATGTAGTTTTACTTGCAGGCAACCTGACTAAGTCCCAAGTTTGGCTATGCATTAAGGAGTCCATATCTTCTTCCATGGCTAGCTCCCACTTCTTCCTACTTTCAACCTGCATTGCTTCTTCATAACATTCGGGTTCACCAGAATCAGTCAGCAATAAATAATATAATGAAGGAGAGTATCGTTCAGGGGGTCTACTTATCCTGGTAGATCTTCTAACACCACTTTCAGGTGTTTGAGGTGCCTGTTGCTGTTGTGGTGGTTGCTGCTTTTGTGGTTGTTTATTATTATTATTTTCAGGCACCTTTACTTTTTCAGTTATCTCATCAAGAACTGTGTATTCCTTGATTTCTTTTTCCTGTTTCTTTTCCTGCAACTAATTCTTATACAAGACCTTTTCATTGAATATTACATCTCTGCTCCTAATGAATTTGTGATTTTCATAATCATATAAGCGATAACCAAAATCATTAACACCATATCCAATAAAGGTACATTTCTTTGATTTTGCCTCAAGCTTTGTTCTATTTTCTTTATTAATATGGAAAAAGGCCTCACAACCAAAAGGCTTTAGAAAAGAGTAGTTTACCTTTTTACCTGTCCATGCTTCCTCTGGAATACCACCATCCAAGGAACTTGAAGGCCCTCTGTTTATTAGATAAACAACAGTATCTACAGCATCTGCCCAAAATTGTAAAGGCAATCCTGCATGCAATCTCATGCACCTTGCATGCTCCATGATTGTTCTGTTCATCCTTTTTGACACACCATTTTCTTGTGGTGTTCTTGGAACTGTCTTCTCTCTACAAATTCCATGCTCTAAACAGTACCTATCAAACTCTTTGTTGCAATATTCACCTCCATTTTCTGATCTGAGACACTTCAACTTCTTTCCTGTCTCAATCTCAACCAAATTTTTCCATTTCTTGAAAGTATCAAATACGTCAGATTTATTTTGAATACAATAAATCCATGTTTTTCTAGTTGCGTCATCAATCAATGTAACGTAATAGCGTGAGCCACCGAGATATGATACCTGAGCAGGTCCCCATACATCTGTATGCACAAGCTCCAATTTTTCGCTCTTCTTTTCTTTCCCAACTCTAAGAAATCTGAATCTCTTTTGTTTTCCATAAATGAAATTTTCACAGAAATCCAAATCAACATTCTTCAAACCTAGTAACAAATTTCTTGAGTGAAGAATATTTATCCCCTTCTCACTCATGTGTCTGAGCCTATGATGCCATAATGCTACATCTACTCCTTTGGAAGTTAAAAAATTAACAGAGTTAGAAATACCATTGCATAAATACAATGTACCAACCTTTTCGCCTTTTGCTACTACCAGGGCTCCTTGGGTGACCTTCCAAGCTTTATCTGTGAAAGTTGTCACACAGCCTTCACCGCCTAACTGCCCTGTTGAAATCAGATTTTTCTTTAGATCTGGAACATGCCTTACCTCCTTTAATAGCCATTGGTTTCCATTTTGCTGTTTTACAAGAACCTTACCCATTCCAATAATTTTACAGGGTTTATCATCACCCAAACGGACTTGTCCAAAATCTCCTTGAACATAGTCATGAAAATATTTCTTATCAGGTGTGGTATGGAATGAGGCCCCTGAATCTACTACCCAGGAATCAGTAACATTTTCGAAAGAAAGAATCAAAGCATATTGTAACACATCACCTGTCACATCTGCTTCAGGATTGTTTTCTTATTTCGCGTCTCCTTATTTTCCCTTCTGAGATCTACAGTCTTTCTTTAGGTGTCCTTTCTTTCCGCATTTCCAGCACACTATCCCCGATCTGGACTTGGATCTACCTTTTCTTGATTTACTGCGATATCCTGAGCTCTTTCCTCTTTCCATTCTCCTTACCCTAGACTCTGCACTCAAAGCATTACCCGATGTCTCACCGAAGCTTTTCCGTTGCATTTCCTCGCTAAGGATAGCACCGAAAACATCATCAAACTTTAAAGTACTAGATCCAGAGATAGAGTTACTAATGGCCCTTACTAAACCATTCCAACTCTCTGGCAATGAGCACAAGAATAACAGAGCTCTAACTTCATCATCAAAGTTTTCCCCTACAGAACTTAACTGACTGGTAACTGTATTAAAATCATTTAAATGGTATGCAACAGATCCACCTTCCGACATCTTCATATTAAATAGTCGTTTCATAAGAAATACCTTGTTTGAGGCCGAGGTTTTTTCATATTTTTGCGCCAACGTCTGCATCAAAGCCTCTATTTTTGTTTCCTTCGAAATATTGAAGGTGACTAATGCCACAAGGCACAACCGTATTGTTCTGAGTGCTTTTCTATCGAGAATGTTCCATTCCGCATCTGTCATGGGCGCCGACTTCTTTGTTTTTCTGCTCAATGGTAGGTACATATCTTTCTGATACAGATAGTCTTCCATTTGCATCTTCCACAGCAGGAAGTTTTGGCCGTTAAATTTCTTGACCCTAAACTTACCATATTCCACCATTGCTCCCACTCGAACCAGGAACCCTTCTTTCCTGTGAGTTTATCAGCCAAATATACCTTTGGCTCTGATACCAGTTGTTAGAAAATTATATATTACAAAGCAATGCAACACATAAAATATGCGGAAAATACAAGCACATAAAACACATAAAACCAGAGAGACACAGATATACGTCGTTCACCCAGTTTGGGCTACGTCCACCCCGAACAGTCAGTCCTTCCTTTCTATTATCCAACAAAATGAAGAGACAAAACCTACAGCAGATCCATTGTAATATCCTCTGTTCTCTCTCACAGTCTCCCTATATGTTTCCCACTCAGAGAATACACATGTAATACACAGCCGCAATACAATACCCTCATACAAAGAGAGGGGTTGCCTTCTAGGGAAAAAATCCCTAAACTAAACATAACTTCTACTGTCAGATCATCCGCCTAATGAACAACCCAGATTGACTAGAAATTACTATACTTTTACAAGGCAAATTTACATCTTTTTTTAGCTTCGGGGGTGCTGCCCCCGAAACCCCCCGCCGGGGGGGGATCCATAAAGTTGCTGCCACCCCCCCTGGACCCCCCACGGCAGCGATTAATTTAAGGGCGGCGTTGCCACCCCATTTAAGGTACAGGGGTCCAATGCTGTGATACAAAGTAAACAATATAATCAGGCTCCACACCAAACAAAAAATACATGCTCACACACTCAAAATATACAAAAGACTAAAAATGCTTATAGTGCAACTACTCTAATGCAAACTACCAATTCCAAATGCAAGATTCTAGGACTACTCTAATAGAACAAGAAAATGTGTTTCTCAATAAAGAGGTCTAAAAATTGACACAAAATAAAGGAAAATTTCATATAAGAACTTCTCCCGAAAAAAGATGCCAAAAACTTGATACAAAAAGGGGCAAATTCAACTAAGAACTTCTCCCAAAACCAAGCGAATTCGACCAAATGACAAACTTTACACTTGCTGAAAAAAAACAAAAGGCCTTAAAACAAAACCAAAAGAAAAAGAAAAGGAAAACAAAGATTTTTTTTGTGTCTTTTTATTTTTAAGGAAGCAATAAATTCGTTGAGAAGGAAAAAGATACCCAAAAACTTCAAAATCACCAAGTTGAGCAAAAAAGAGGCCTCAAAATCCTTAAGCCATCAACATCACTTTTATGACAATACTTAATAAGCAGAAAGAGATAACCAACTCAAATAAAATGATCTGATCAGCAGCACAGAACTCCAACAAAAAAAGAAACTCTCAAGAAAATTAAGAAGACTCTTTAAGATTTTCATAAATTTCTTTCTCAAAAAAACCAAGAAAAAACAAGAAAGCCAACGAAAGAAAAGAAAAAAAGTGAAGCAATAAGAAGGCTAAGCACGAGATAACTGACACTAACTCACTTTTCTGAATACTCAGAACAACCAATAACTTTAGCAAGAAGCCCTGGTGCCAAACCCAAAAATGAAACTTCACAAATAAAGGAAAACCCTAGGTTGACTAGGTTTTCAACAAGAAAGAGAGAAAATTGATAAATTGCAGAAAAAAAACACTTGCCAGCAACATCAAATGTTAAAAAATAGTGGCCAAGAATAGGAAAAAGACTTTATTAGACTCAAAATATAAATATTTCATTTAAGACTGGCCATACGCAACTTGACAGTGAGCAACCAGCATGTATATGCCACTATGTACAAGGAAACACGCATATACACGTGTTTATTTGGACCAAAATGTGTATATATGCAACTGTATAAGTTGGAAAGCACGTATAAAAATGGCATTAAAGAAAAAATTTAAAAATCCAAGGTGGATCCAAAAGATCAGGACTTTTTCCTGGATGGATAATGAACCAAAGAAACTGGAAAAGTGATCAAACGAAATAGAAAACCCAAATCCAGAGAGAAACAACCCAAACTAGGAATTACATGGATGTAATCCCCAGTCGAGTCACCAATTTTGTTACAGGATGAATTACCCTAGGGTTTGGGTTGAGAACCCCAACAGAGCAAGAGGCATACAAAAACAAGAAGCAAGCAAATTAACAGTCCTAATGCTTAAACTAGTAAAATTGGGAGAAGAGATCGTACCCGTAGGTCCTACGTTTGAAGGCGATCTTGCAGGGTTCAAACCCTTTGTTTCTCCAAGTGCTTCAGAACCTGCAACTCATTCAAGAAAATCACATATACTAGTGATAATTGAAAGCATGTTCTAGATGTCAACGCTATATCATATAAGCTTATAAAAAAAATAACATGAAATCAACCATAACAATATCATAACATGTAAAAAACATACATATCATGACATCAGGAATGGGATAGAGCTTCTTTATTGATGTATGTTAATATGTGTGGAGGAATACCACCTGATTCAGCCACGACTCCAAGCGAAACTGTCCTCTGGATCCGTCCAGCCCAATCCTCAACAATCTCCTTCCATAAGCATACACATGGATTTCACATAAGGGGAGTGAACATCTCCATGAGGGACTAAATGGCTATAGTATCAATACCTATCTCTTTCCCCGTTTATGCCTTCCCATGAGGTGTATTTATATCACCTCAAAATAATTTTTTTAGTTGGGAACAATTAGGCCATGGGCTCCTGTAGGTAGGCTTCTGGTGTAACCCATAAACCCCGCCCAGAAAATAGGGAATTTTATATTTTTTCATATTTTAAATTACATACGCAGTTGGGTATAGCTGGACCCGCATGTGCACATGCTTTTTAGAGGATACAGTGTGTATGGAATTCAAAATAATGTTTTTAAGTTAAAGGACAAAGTCTTAAGGGAAAGGGTCGCCCAAGGCCATAACATAGAGCATCAAGTATATAGAGGTCAGAAATGATGTTATAACAGTCATTTGCCTTTGAAACTAACATGTTCTCTTTCCTAAGGTAATTAGATAAGGAAAAAATATTAATCAATGTGGGAGATGGTTGGTGCAGGAATGATTTTTTTACCAGCCAGCATTCATGCGCTTCTGAGGCAACTGCCAACTTTATCTTGGTTTATACCGCATACGATTGAGACATCTCAACAAATCACATGGATATCTTGATAGAAGATCAGTTCTCCTTGCTAGGCTCAGAGTATAGAGTAATAGGGGGGATGTGAAGATCAGGACTTCGGCCATGAAACCTTGTTTAGTTTTCTGTTAACATCCGAAAGGCTTAAGATAAAATTTTGTTGTATTTTATGTTGCGGGCATGAGCTGAGAATATGTATTTAATATGGTTTTCTAGTAGATGTTAGGTAGCGATACTTTGAGAAATTTTGACATATATTGTGACCTTTTTGGTGTCATTATTCTCTAGGGATGGATTTGGGATCCATGATGTATATTTTGAATTTTGAATTTTAATACAAAGGACTGCGACAGTTATGCATTTTCTTGTCTCAATATATTTGTGATGTATCATTTGATTACCAGAAGTCCCAGATCTTATAGCAGGGAAACGAGCTAGTTGGCTAGGGCCTAACCAACCCAGCTCGTTCTCCCTTTATCGTGAGGTGTGTTAAACTCATTTTTTATGCAAGGTTTGAAATGAGTTATGTGCGTTTATTTCATAGTTAACAACCTTTATCTTCTTTAAAAGTTTTGTAGTTTAGATTTGAAGCATGTGGGCTTGGTTATGTTTATTTCCTTTCTTCCATTCTTTCCTTTGATGCACGTTGCATTTCCTTTCTGCAAGAAAAGTGCGTTTAGTTGCTTGCACTGGTGTGTTTCCAATTATGCAAGTTAAAGTTCCCTAGTTCATTTCTGCAAGTATTCTTCATTTCCTACAAGTCGTTTATTTCCTTCTGCAAGTGGTGTTTTACTTCTGAGTAAAAGCATTCTTAGTATTTAAGTTCAGTTTAAGGGTTAACTTATATTAACGAGCTTTTAATGAAACACAGTTGCATTATATAGATTTGTGCTTGCACTTATTTCCCTTGTGGAATAGAATGAACTTAATACTAAAATCATTAAAGGGAATTTCAAGTTAAAACGTGTATTCATAACATATTGCAGATCTAATTCACATAACAAGCAGTCATCTCAGGAAGAAGCCTGCTGGTATTTGGATCAGATAATTTATCTTTTTACATGCAAGAAGTTTCATGTTTTAGCAAGAGTTCTCTTTGACTTTAGAGCGACTTTCATCTCGGAATATCTGATTCATTAAAAGAATATTTTTGCTTGTGAAATTTTATTTTCTAGTTATGTTTCACCTTGCAAGTTATTCCTTTAAGTTACCAAACTTTTTATTTTTCTGCAAGTGATTTGGAAACTGAGTACAAGTATGTTGGTTTCCTGGTATAGGAACCTCTGTTTTGGTATAAGAATCGATATCCTAGTACAGGAATAGGGTGATCTGGTACAAGCACTTAGAGCGCCTGTATAAAGGACAAAATCTTCAATATACACTTCTAGTGCAGGAACTTAGTTTCAGTACAGGAACAATGTTCTAGTATAGGAACATTGTTACAGTGCAGGAACAATAATTCAGTGCACAAAATAAAATCTCTGAGGAAGGCAGACATCCCAAACTGTTTAATTATTACTCTGTCTTATGACCACACTAAATATAATCTCAAATATTTATTTTATTGATTAGGATTGTTCATGACGATTTGAAGGTTCCTTTTATTTGAATTTCTGAAAAGTACTTTCTTTTTCATTCCAACACCAGAATTATCTTGGTATATATTTCCATGTGATCTTTTCTTCTGATTCTACAAACTATAATTAAGGAAGTAGGAGTAGATCTAAATAAGGTTCATATCATTTCTTAGCATTTCCTGTGATACACCTATAAGATTTCGTAGCCTTGTTGGAAATATTGTCATTGATGGCAGAGGAGCAGAAAGGAGTGGCACAAGAATTATCATTAAGGACAAAGGTGCAGATCACGATCAGCTGGAGTATAAAAGTACCAATAAGGAAAAGAAGGCAAAAGTTAAGTGGAGAAGCATAAAAGAGAGGCAGAGGAGAAGCAAAGAAAAAAAGAGAGGTAGAGGAGCAGCATTAGAGGCAAAGGAGCAAGGCAGAGGAGCAGCATTAGAATATTTATCAAGGAGCAAAGGCAACAAAGGCAGCAAAGGAGAAAAGGAAGCAAAAGAGCAAAGGCATTAAAGGCAACAAGCATGGGTCAAGTCGTGAATGTATTGAATCAAGTCGTGAATGTGCGGTTCAAGTTGGATTGTTTTGCATTTAGAACAGTGCACGAGGGCGCGTGAAGTTTAATGGGTTGAGTAGGGTCACGTGCATATAATGTGAAGACTGTGTTGTATGAATACGAATAGTGAACAAAGTTCCTATGAACTTCGCAGGAGATCAAAGTATGGTAGAATGAGTTTTATTACAAATGTGATTCTATTGACAAAACTCAGTGGGCGGGTGGTACAGACGTTGAAGATCAAGTCGCAGAAATGATAGTGAGCGATGGATGGATCAGTTCACCGAAGACAGTTGGTGCACATCGCAATCGATGACTTTTATATTTTACAAGTTAAGGCATTTCAAGTTATATTGTTTAAGTTGCGATGCAATAAGAAGTGCGGTTTGTGATGCGATGCAATCGCATATCGCATATGATAAGAGGAAACTAGTTATTGTTGTGAGCTAAATCATGTGAAGAGCGACAAGAGCCCATATGCGATGTAGTTTCAAAGGTGAACTCCAAAGGATTTAAAATCCGGATGTAAAGCATTTCCTGTGTTAAATCACATTGGAGGAAGCAAATGAGGATTATAACGTAGAACCTATGGAATGCCGAAGTACAATAATGAAAGGATGCGATGAATTTTCAAAGGTAAATTCTAATATATTTCAGGTTCGGGGTTAGGTGTATTTCCTTAAGAAATTGCATCAGGAGAACGGAAGGCGTCTATAACATATAATACACAAGAGAAATAGTTGAAATGCCGAAATACGATAAAGGATGTCAGATGCGATTTTATTCAGAGTTCCATGGTAATATATTTGAGGTCCGGGTCTTACGACAGTTTATAAAGAAAAGTTTGAACACAACAGGAGACTCGCATGAAACAACCTGACTTTGATAAATAGAACAAAAGTATGAACACGAGAAGTAGACTTAGGTAAGTGACCTGACACAGAGCAAAAGGAAAAAGCTAAATGTTATGGTAATGAGCAGACATGTACCATGGGTTGAGTCTGGCTCAAAAAGACATCTGGGCAGAGTCAGGTGTTGAGAAAAGTAGAAGCCTGAACGTTGCGGGTAAGAGAAGGAAGGTAGCTAGGTCGAGCTGGTAAAAAGGGTGGTTATTCAGCACAGTTAGAATATAACAGCAGAAACATAAAAGACAAAGGGAAAACAAGTAGAAGAGGACAAATGCACTTTAAATTTAAGGAGCTCAAAGGGTTGAGTTGAAATATTTTGTATGAATATAAATTTATTGTTATATTTTATATTGTTTTTTATGCAAAGGAAAGTCTCCAAGGCAAAGAAAAAATCCATTTGATACTGAAATAAATGTATATATTGTTGTAACATTCTGAATATGCTGAGTGAGGAAATGAGTAGGTGGAAGGCAAAGAGTCATGCAAGTTCACTTCATATTCCCATATAGAATGCAAACAACCATGAATTTATCTCTATAAATGATGTTATTGCAATATGCATAGAGAGGTTAGAGAGTGGAAGAATGAGAGTGAGAAGATAGAGATGATGTGCACATACAGAGCTTATATGAAGCATATATGAAGGTTGAAAAGGCAGCAGTGAAGAAGGAGTAAAACAGAGCTGGTACCTAGGTAAATCAATATATGATTTTATTTTAGTGTGATGGAGTTGGAGCTTCCATATCAAGTTGTATCTTGATATATGTCCAGTTGTAGCTAGTTGAGGTAGGAACCTCCTGTGGGTTGTAGCCTGCAGAAAATAGATGGGAGTTGGAGCTTCCGTGCAAGTTGTAGCTTGCGGGAATTGAGTTAGTAGCCTCCTGTAGGTTGGAGCCTACAGAAAATTAGTGGTGAGAGGGAGTTGGAGCTTACCTTTGCATCACAACAATAGTAAGATGTGGTTTTCTCCCTTATGGGTTTCCACTTATATCTATTGTCTATTGGCATGATGATTATGTGTTGATGCATTGTGTTTAATCTTATTATCACTTGCTTCCCACATATTAAGTTTGTTGATTTATTATATATTAAGTTGCTTATGAAATGGAGGTGTAAATAAGTTTAAAGAAAAGATTTTTAAATGTCCATGAATGTACTAAACTGATTGACCCCCCCCCCCCCTCTCAGTTTAGCTAAGGGTTCATCAATTGGTATCAGACCGAGGTTCCTTCAGTAACATTTTAACAACTAGAAGGAGATCCTAGGTCCCCAAAATGGATAGCCTAGGGGAATGCTCAACAAATAAATCCCCATTGTTTACCGGCACAAACTATGCTTTCTGGAAAATAAGAATGAGTACGTACTTAATGTCTCTAGGAGTAGAAGTTTGGGCTGTTATGGAATAAAAATATGCACCAAAGGATACAGACACTGAGGAAGAAGCAAAACAAAATTTCAGAGCTAATGCAAAAGCAATGAATGCACTCTCGAGCGGTCTAAGTGAGTCAAAATTGATCAAAGTAATGCATAGTAAGACTTCCAAAGATATTTAGGATACTTTAGGAAACATTCATGAGGGAGATACAAAGGTAAAGATGGCCAAAATACAAGCACATAGAACTCAATTTGAAAACTTAAAAAAATAATGAAGATGAAGATATAGCTGCATTCTTCTTAAGAGTTTTAGAAGTTGTGAATATCATGATAGGCCTAGGAGAATAAATTAAAGAAAGTGTTGTAGTACAAAAATTATTGAGATCTCTACCACCCAGGTTTTATCCTAAGGTTCCTGCCATAGAAGAAACAAAATATTGGGAAACCTTAACTAGAGACCAATTACTTGGGAACCTAACATTATATGAGATAATACTTCCTAAAGGGAAGTCAAACACAAGGGAGGTTGCCTTTAAGGTAGACAAGTGCATAGAATAAAAGGAAGGTACATGCTCATGCTCTGATGAAGAAGAAGCCAAATTTTTCATAAGATTGGATAGAGGCACAGGTAAGTATAAAGGTAAACTTCCATTTAAGTGCTTTAATTGTAGAAGAGTGGGGCACTATTCTTCAAAATGTCGTCATAAGAAAATAGAGAATCAGTCAAAAGGGAAAGAGAAAAGAAATTTCAGCAAGGCAGAAAGGGAATAGATTTAATAGAAGAACATTCTATGCTCAACAAGACAAGAGAGCTTAGATGAATCCCCCAATGAATAAGGAACATCAGAATTCATTTTGATGGCCAAGGAAGAGCTTGAGAAAGATATCCTGGAATTTGAAGAAGAAGGTGAGGTATATCTTGAGGGGGATTTGGTGAGTTCCCTAAAGGAAATAGATAGACTCGAGCTCAAGACTAGAAAACAAAAGGCAATCCTTCTAAAACATGTCAAGGAAGAACCAAACTCTAAATATTTTATCAAGTTGAAAATTAAACTAGAAGAAGCAAGGAAAGTAGAAAACATTATGTTGCAGAAAATAAGAGAGAAAATCTAGGAATGTGGAAGATTGGAAGAAGAGGTGGTGAGTCTAAGGAAGAAATTGGAAAAGGCTCAAACTAATTTAACAATGAACATTCAACAGTTAAAGGGTGTTGAACAATTGGACCAGATATTAAATGCACAAAGATCTCCTCTTGTAAAGATTGGGATGGGATATGAAGGATAATCCAGCAAGTCAAAGGCAGAGGATAAGAAAGCTATTACATTTGTGAAAGTTGTCCTAAAAGAAAACGTTGAATCCCATCAATATGAGAACAAAATTGTGGGAAACCCTTCAAATCCTCATGAGTTGCAGCAAAAATACACTACAAGGAAAGCCTTAGAAAAAAAAGGAGTGAAAAAGAAGGCAACATTCCAGCATAGATCAAATGGATTCCAAAGAGAAAATTTTCATATGACCAGATGGCTATATCCCCAAACAACCTTCTCTGCCAGATACAGATACTACTTCCATGGGTATCATTTTTGCTTTAAAAGGTTCGGTCATAAATCCATGGAGTGTAGAGCGTATAAAAGTAGACTGGAGTATGGAAACTCAAAGGGAATCAAGGACAATGGTGGATTCACTCGTGTACATAATCCATTCCGAAATACAATAAAATGTTTTTGCTACCATAAAAATGGGCACAAGTATAACGAATGTCCTCTCAAAGACTATGATCCATATCCTCAGAAAATTTATAGAACAAGCAACTGCATGCAATGGAAAAGGAAGCTAAATAAATTTGATCTGGTTCTAATTGCTCAAGATCAAAACAATTAATGGTATGTGGACAGTGGGTGCTTAAAACATATTACTTGAGACAGAAGCAAGTTTGTAACTTTTGATTAAAATAAATCTGGGAATGTAACATTCGATAATGATAGAGCAGGGAAAATCAAGGGAAAAGGCACAGTAAAACTGAATAATGGAAGAGGAGAGGCTCATGATGTATTGTTTGTAGATGGTGTAAAAGCCAATATGCTAAGTTTTAGTCAAATGTGTGATAAAGGCTGTGAGGTCATTTTCAGAGCCCAAGATTGTGAAGTAAGGTCAATCATCACAGGAAATACCTTGGTCAAAGGTGTTCGAACAGAGAGTAATGTTTATATAGTGGAAGAGGAGAATGAAGCATGCCACATCAACAAACTTGACGAATCTTGGCTATGGCATAGAATATTGGGACATCTGAATTTTGACCACATCATCAAACTGAGAAAAAAGAAAGTCAGAGATTTGCCTGCAATAAAGAAGTCCACAAATACCATATTTATCTCCTACCAACTGGGCAAACAAACTCGCACATCGTTCAAAGCTAAAGACCAACTATCTACAAGTAAGCCTCTTCATCTTGTACACATGGACCTGTGCGGACCTTCAAGAACAATGCACCAGGTGGAGAATCATATTTCATGCTGATAATCGATGATTTTTCTAGATTAACATGGGTGGCATTTCTCAGATACAAATCCGAAGCATTTGATAGATTTAAGATATTCAAGGTACTAGTAGAAAATCAAATTGGATGTAAACTAAAATGCATCAGATAAGACAGAGGAGGTGAATTCACAAGTGATGAGTTTGCAAACCTATGCAATGATTGTGGGATAAATCAACTGTTTACAGTTGTAGATACACCTCAATAGAATGGAGTGGCAGAAAGGAAAAACATGTATGTACAATATATTTCCAGAGCCATGATGCAAGAAAGAAACATTACCCAAACCTACTGGGAAAAAGCAGTACACACAACTATTCATATTCTCAACAAAGCTCATCTCAGACCAAATTGTGACAAGACTCCATATGAACTGTGGCATGGGAAACCGACATCAATTAATCACTTTAAAGTCTTTCGCAGCAAATGTTTCATAAAGAATAATGAAGAAAAATTGGGGAAGTATGATGCAAGAGCTGATGAAGGAATATTTTTGGGATATGCATCAAAGAGTAAGGGTTAAAGGTGCTACAAAAAAAGACTACATAAAATTTTGGAAAGAATTGATGTAAGATTCGATGAAGAACCACCAGACAAAACCAGAAGTACAAACTGTGTCAATCTTTTGAATGATCGTCAAGACGAGAATCAAGAAAATAAATATCATAATGAGACAATAGAAGATACAGAAATAACCTCAAAAGGACCCTTGAGACACACTCATAAGAACCATCCAGAAGATCAAATCATTGGAGACAAGAGTGCGAAAGTCTAAACTAGAAGACATCTAGCTGAACAGACCGAGGAAATGTATCTAGTCATGCTATCACAGATAGAACCAAAAAATTTTGATGAAGCCAACAAAGAAAAAAATTGGATGAATGCTATGAACGAAGAATTAGACCAGATTGAGAAGAACAAGACCTAGGAGTTAATACCAAGACCTGTTGGGAAAAATGTCATTGGCACAAAGTGGATATTCAAGAATAAGATGAATGAACAAGGTCATGTAATCAGAAATAAAGCCAAACTTGTATGTAAGGGATACTCTCAAATCGAAGGACTTGATTATGATGAAACTTTTGCCCCTGTAGCAAGAATGGAAGCAATTAGAATGTTTTTGGCATTTGCATGCTATCATGATTTCAAGGTATATCAAATGGACATGAAGTCTGCTTCTTAAATGGAGATCTAGAGGAAGAAGCCTACATGGAACAAGCTAAAGGATTTTCCTTAGCAGATAAACACAACTATGTTTACAAATTAAAGAAAGCCCTATATGGTCTCAAACAAGCACCACGTGCATATTCTGGGCTGGACAATTACTTTCAAAAAAAAGGTTTCAAGAAGGTAGGAGTAGACAAAAATCTGTATATAAAGGTTGATGAAAATGAACTCTTATTGTAGTAGTATGTGTAGATGATATCATGTTTGGTAGCAACAAAGATGAGCTAGTAAAAGCATTTGTAGAAGAGATGAAGTTAGAATTTGAGATGTCTATGATTGGAGAGCTTAACTTCTACCTAGGACTTCAAATTCTACAGAAGAACAAAGGCATATTCATTTCACAAGAAAAATACTTAAGAGACATGCTAAAAAGATTCCAAATGGAACACTGCAAACCTATGTCAACTCCCATGATTATTGGATGTAAGTTATGTGTTGATGATGGATCTGCAGATGTATATCAAAGACTTTACAGATCTATGATAGGAAGTCTGTTATACCTAACATCCTCTAGACTAGACATTATGTTGGCAGTAGGACTTGTGGAAATATTTCAAGTAGCACCAAAACAAAATCACTTAATAGAAATCAAGAGGATATTTAGATACCTACAAGGAACTGCACATTATGACCTATGGTATCCGAAAGGCAAATATTTCACATTGACAACATATACAAATGCAGATTGGGCCAGCTGTTTGGATGACAGGAAAAGCACAAGTGGAGGTGCATTCTATTTGGGAGAAAGTCTGGTGTCATGGTTAAGCAACAAGCAAACATATGTCTCTTTATCTACAGTAGAAGAGGAATACATGGCAGCAGCAACTTGTTCACACAAGTGATGTGGATGAAATAAACTCTTCAGGACATGAAGGTAAACATTACTGAACCTATTTCTATCAAATGTGACAACACAAGTGCAATAAGCATATCAAAAAATCACGTGCTTCATTCGAAAACCAAGCACATCCCAATAAAGTACCACTTCCTCAGAGAAAAAGTAGCAAAGAAAATAGTAAAGATGGAATACATCCCAAAAAAGGAATAAACAACAGACATATTTACAAAACCTATTGCTAGAGATGCATGTGAATATCTAAGAGAAAAACTAGGGATAGTGTCTACAGATGATATGCTTAAAAAAAAAAACACACCAACAAAGGCTGCAATATCAGGAACATAAACGTTCCAACATTCCAGGGGGAGAGTATCCATCAGCCATAAACATAGAAGCAAAGAGATACCTTAAATTTTGCTGAAGATAACTATTGATGAAGAAATTCTCCAGATTTCAGCCAAAAAGTTCAGCAGTCTAGCACTCTTCAACACTATACATGGAAATGCAATGACTCCCAATGTATTCTCACAACGTTACTTACACACCAAATGGAGTAGTAGTCCCAACCAAGTATGTGGAAAAAATGTAGAATGCTTATGCAGAACTCTAAGTAATGTAATGATGGAAAATACACTGGAAAAAGGTGTAACCCTTTGCCATTGATTTCAAAGGGGGAGGAAAAGCAAGCAGAGGAAGATAGACACTTCTCAGAATGAAAGGGGTAGGAAGTATTGGAGGAATTATTTCTGTCAATGCCAAAGCAGGATACTATTGGAAATATTTTCATTGGTGGCAAAGGAGCAGAAAGGATCAACACCAGAATTATCATTAAGGAAAAAGGTGCAGATCAGGATTAGCTGGAGTATAAAAGGAGCAATAAGGAAAAGAAGGCAAAAGTTAAGTGGAGAAGCATAAAAGAGAGGCAGAGAAGCAATAAAGAGAAAAAGAGAGGCAGAGGAGCAGCATTAGAGGCAAAGCAGCAAGGCGGAGGAGCAACAAAGAGGCATGGATTAACACTGGAATTATCATTAAGGCAAAGGAGTAGAGTGGAGAAGTAAAAATTCAAGGACCAACATTAGAATATTTATCAAGGAGAAAAGGTAGCAAAGGAGAAAAGGCAACAAAAGAGCAAAGTCATTAAAGGTAGAAAGCTTGGGTCAAGTCGTGAACGTATTGAATCAAGTCGTGAACACGCAGGTCAAGTCGGGTTGTTTTGCGTTCAGAGCAGTGCACAAGGGTGTGTGCAATTCAACGGGTCGAGTCAAGTCGCGTGCATTTGTTAAGACTGTGTTGTATGAATACGAATAGTGAACAAAATTCCTATGAACTTAGTTGGAGATCAAAGTATGGAAGAACAAGTTTTATTACAAACGTGATTCTATTGACATAAATCAGTGTGCGGGTGGTACAAATGGTGAAGATAAAGTCGCAGAAAGGATACCAAGCGATGGACGGACCAGATCACAGAAGATGGTTAGCGCACATCGCAATCAGGGAATTTATATTTTACAAGTTAAGACATCGCAAGTTATATTATTTAAGTTACGATGCGATAAGAAGTGCGATTTGCAATGTGAGGCGATCGCGTATCACATATGATAAGAGGAAACTAGTTATTGCTATGAGCTAAATCATGCGAAGAGAAAAAAGAGCCCATATGCCATGTAGTTTCAAAGGTGAACTCCAAAGGATTTCAAATCCAGATGTAAAGGATTTCCCGTGTTAAATCGCATTGGAGGAGGAAAAGGAGGATTATAACGTAAAACCTATGGAACGCCGAAGTGCGATAATGAAAGGACACGATGCATTTTCAAAGGTAAATTCTAATATATTTCAGGTCCGAGGTTAGGTGTATTTTCTTAAGAAATCACATTGGGAGAATGGAAGGCGTCTATAACATATAATACACAAGAAAAATAGTTGAAACGCTGAAATACGATAAAGGATGTCGGATGCAATTTTATTCAGAGTTCCATGGTAATATATTTGAGGTCTAGGTCTTACGATGGTTTATAAAGAAAAGTTTGAAAGTGGCAGGATACTTGGGTCAAACAACCCAACACTACGTACAGAGATAAACAACAATTACACTTTGATAAATAGAACAAAAGTTTGAACGCAGGTAGTAGACTCGGGTAAGTGATCAGACACAGAGCAAAAGGAAAAAGCTGAACATTGTGGTAATAAGAAGACATGTACCTGGGTCGATTTGGGCTCAAAAAGACCTCCGAACAGAGTCGGGTATTGAGAAAAGCAAAGGCTGAACACTGCAGGAAAGAGAAGGAAGGTAGCTAGGTCGAGTCGGGCAAAAGGGTGGTTATGCAGCACAGTTAGAATATAATAGCAGAAACATAAAAGACAAAGGGACATCAAGCAGAAGAGGAAAAATACACATCAAAGATAAGAAGATGAAAGGGTTGAGTTGAAATATTTTGTATGAATGTAAATTTATTGATATATTTTATATTGTTTGTGATGCAAAGGCAAGTCTCCAGGGCAAAGCAAAACTCCATTTGATACTGAAATAAATTTATATATTGTTGTAACATTATGAATATGTTGAGTGAGGAAATGAGTGAGTGGAAGGAAAAGATTTATGCCTGTTCACTTCATATTCCCATATAGAATGCAAGAAACCATGAAGTTGTCTCTATAAATGTTGTTATTGCAATGTGCATAGAGATGTTAGAGAGTGGAAGAATGAGAGTGAGAAAATAGAGATGTTGTGCACATCCAGAGCTGATATGACGTAGATATGAAGGATGAAAAGGCAATAGTGAAGAAGGAGTAAAACATAGTTGACATCCAATAAAATCAGTATATGATTTTATTGTAGTGTGAGGGAGTTGGAGCTTCCATATCAAGTTGTAGCTTGATATATGCCCAGTTGTAGCTAGTTGAGGTAGGAGCCTCTTGTGGGTTGTAGCCTGCAGAAAATAGATGGGAGTTGGAGCTTCCGTGCAAGTTGTAGCTTGCATAAATTGAGGTAGTAGCCTCCTGTAGGTTGGAGCCTAAATAAAATCAGTTGTGAGAGGGCGTTGGAGCTTTCCTTTGTATCACAACAATAATAAGATGTGGTTTTATCCCTTATGGGTTTCCATTTATATATCTTGTCTATGTGCATGATGATTATGTGTTGATGTATTGTGTTTATGCTTATCACTTGCTGCCCACATAATAAGTTTGTTGATTCATTATATATTAAGTTGCTTATGACATGGAGGTGTAAATAAGTTTAAAGAAAAGAGTTTTAAATTTCCATGAATGTACTAAATTGATTCACCCCCCCAGTTTAGCTAAGGGTTCATCAAGCCTCGGGTTGACAACTAAGTGTTGAAGGATTTTGCTGAACTGCAACTCTGACACCCAAAATTTTAGCGCCATTACCGGGGAGGCATTTCAATATTGGTAAGAATTCTCTAATTTTTTCACAGTAGGGGTAATTTTTCTATTATTTTTTCTGTAGTGTGCTTCTATTGCTTGAATTATTCTTTTTAGTGTTGAAATTTTATTTGCAGCATTTGTTTAAGATTTTTCCTGTACTTTTAATTTTTTTTCATTTTTGGTTTGATTATTTTAAGATGAATGCCTAAAAATGGTACGGGTCTGAAGCCCAATAAGGGTAAAGGAAACATTGATAAATCTAAAACTCTTTCTCATATTGGGCCTTCTCTTGCAGGTAGAAAGTCCAAACAAACATAGACCCATCACGCAAGAACTGTCCACTTGGACTCTGGAAACAAAAATTCATGTGTGACACAACCAACAAAGGGGTTTGAAGGGAACCATTGGAGTCCAAGTTGATTTGAACCATAGTCAACCTTATCATCCTATGGGGAGTGGTTTTATTGGAGTTACAAAAATGGCAGATAACAAGGACCACACTGAGGGAACTAGCGAGAATCATGTAAATGAGGATAAATCCACCTTTGGATTTCCAATATTGGATCTAGACATAGTTGTGAAAATGAAGGATATTCCTCTATAAGCTCTTTCTCATTTCCATGCTAAGGTACATGAGGACCCAAATTATTTCTTATTCGAATTTGATATATTATGTAGAAGCTATGATTACTCCACAGATGCCCAGAAGTTAAAGTTATTTCCTACAACTCTACAAAATTCGACCTTTGTTAGGTTGCTATATTACTAGTGTAGCCCCTTATTATTGTTAGTGTAGCCCCCTTATTGTTATTTTTGTACCCCTGTAACACCAATATTTTTATTATTGTGCCCTTACATTATTATTGTGAGGTCGGCTAGGATTATATTGTGACCCCATGGACTCTTATATATAGAAGGAGGTTTTGTCATTTGTATTATCCAAGAATTGTTCATTTATGTAATGTTAAGGAGGTTTCCCCCTCAAAGTGGCTTATTTCTAAGGCATTGATCTCTCTTTTCTTATATTTTTGGAGCTGGTTTCATAAAATTTGGAATCAAAGCTTTTGATTCTAGGGTTTCGATGCTCCAAACGGGTTATCGTGGAATTTTTGCTATACATTTTTTTCTACGAAGGTTCAGATGCTGAAATGTTTATCACGCGAAGCCGAAATCCTGAGGAGCTTCATGTAAGAATTTCAGATATTGGTTCACAATATTTTCGGAGATATTATCTGTGGAAGTTAGGGTTTTTGTAGGCTCCCGAATTTCATATAAAAGAGGTGACCTTGGTAAAATCGTCATAAATCTCTCTCTGAGGATCAGATTGGAATTCTGTAAAAAGTGGTCGCAAGTACATGGACTATAGTTTCCTGTATATCAATTTCAGAGTCAAAGGAGGAAAAAGTGACACGTGGAATGTTGTACAACTTTGCTCTATTGAACCAATCCATAATTAGGTCATTGTGGGATATTCTGCATAACTTTTCCTTGAATCATAAAAATTAGGTCATACCTATGGCATTCGAAAGAAGATTCGGAGGGACACTACAAGATCGTATTTCAATTATTGAAGATCTGAAATTACAGAGATACATTGGTTTCAATATTGAGCTCCTCAAACGCAAGAAAAATGTGTGTATTATTTTTCGAATTGCATAAGTCTTGTTTGAAAAATAAGTTTGAAGTGATTCCAAGGGAATATTGAAACATATATATCAATATTGGGTTCTAAAATGCCACCTAAAAAGAATTCAACACCCATTAAGCCTTTAGAAGGCTCTCCTATGACTCATTGAGACGAATAAGTGCAACATGACACATCAAAATTAGAAGAGAAAGTACACCAATTTCGCTCTCACAAAGAGAAAAAAAAAATGAAATGGAAGTTTTGAAGAAAGGTGTGGAAGCTAAGATGGATGGTTTGAAGAAAGGCATGGAAGCTAAGATGGATGACATGGAAGCTAAGATCGATGAAAAAATGAAAGAAAACATGGAAGACAAGAATAATGATCTAAAAGAAGACATGGAAGGTTTGAAGGAAGGTTTGACAAGGTTGATACAAGAAATGATTCCTAATGGCGGAAAGATAGTAGAGGAAACTCATGATGAGAAAAAATAAATGTTAATCGTGATTTCATAAACTCTAATGTCGAGTTGACGACTCACCATATTCCAAAGATCTATATGAGGAAGTTTGATGGCAAGGATCTCGTAACATGGATACTACAGATGGAGCAATATTTTGATCTCAATAATGTGCAAAACACACAAAAAGTACGCATTGCAACTTTATATTTAGAACAAAATACATTTGTATGGTATCGATGGCTTTGATCCCGTAAAAAAATTGTCACTTGGTCAATTTTTATGGAGGAAATGATAGCACATTATGAGGATACAAATATCAACACATTATTTAGCCAATTGATAAATCTCAAACAAAAGGGTTCAATGGTGGAGCACATTGAGGACTTCCAAAAATTGAACATAAGGGTAGTTGATATTCCAGAGGAACACAAGACTGATGTCTTCATAGGGACTTTAAAATATAACATCCAACATGAGGTTCGACTTTGGGAACCTGATTCATTGGAGAAGGCATTCAGGTTGGAAAAAAAAATTGAATGTAAAATTATGGCGACGAGGAAGCCTACCACTCAAATCTACAAAGATGGAAGTGTTTCTACTCCTAGACTTCCACAACCTACAAGGTTGACACCACAACAATTAGAAGAAAAAAGAGCAAAAGGGCTTTGCTACAGTTGTGATTGAAAATACACTAAAGTTCATAAGTGTGCTGAGAATAAATTATTTTACATAGATTGTGAAGAGGACGAAGAAAACGAACAAGAAACTTCAAAAGAAGAGGATATACACCAGGAACCAACCCTAGAGAAATAAGAAACGAGTCCGACCATATCGTGTAATGCATTGGCAGTAATTACCACTCCTCAAACTCTCAAGATAGAAGTACATATCAAGAAGAAAAAGGTAATAGTGTTGATTGATTCGGGTAGTACCCATAATTTTATTTATTGTAAGGTAGGTAAGGAATTGAATTGATTCCCAGCAACAGAATGTCAAGTGATGGTTGCAAATGGAGGAACTATAAATTACTTTGGAAAATGCCATAATATCAAGCTAACCATGGGGGAATATGTATTGAATAGTCCAATGCTTTCCATTCCAATGGGAGGTGTTGATGTTGTACTAGGATTACAATGGTTACAATTTATGGGGACGGTAGCTTTTAATTTTCAAGAACTTTTCTTGAAATTTTTTTCAGAAGGAAAGTTGAATTATGGGGTATCACAAGGAATCCGGGAAATATAATAAGCTCTAATTTCATGGTAAAGCAATTGAAGAAATAAAAACAAGGCGTAATTGCACAATTATGCTCACTATAATTTCCAACATCAAAATCATATATTTCTCCATATCTCCAAAAAGTCTTGGACAATCATTCCAAGGTGTTTGAAACTCCCAAAGGAATCCCATATATTCGTGATCATGATCATGTTATTCATTTGATTTCAAGAAGTGTTTCTCCAAACATCAGGCGTTACAGATATCCTTATGTCCAAAAGATCGAAATTGAACGTATGATTGCAAAAATGTTAGAGGTTGGTATAATTCAACCTAGTCAAAGTTCTTTCTCTGCTTTAGTAGTATTGGTGCACAAGAAGGATGGATTATGGCGCATGTGTCTGAATTATAGGGAGTTCAATAAGCTCACTATTAAAGATAAATTTCCCATTCCTGTGATTGATGAATTATTGGATGAATTACATGGAGCAATCTATTTTACCAAGTTGGATCTTCGTTCAGGATATCATCAAATTAGAATGAAGACTGAAGATATTTCAAAAAAAACATTTTGAACTTATGAGGGTCATTATGTATTTTTGGTCATGCCTTTTGGCCTTACCAATGCACCTTCTACATTTAAAGTGTTGATGAATTCCATTTTCAAACCCTTCCTTAGAAAATTTGTGTTAGTATTTTTTGATGATATACTAATCGACAACAGGTCTTGGAAGGATCATGTTCAACATGTTGACATGGTGCTCAAACTATTGGAGGAGAAACAATTATATGCAAAAACATCCAAATATTTCTTTGGAGTACAAGAGGTGGAATATCTGGGTCATATTGTATCTCACGAGGGTGTTAAGGTAGACCCTAACAAAATTAAATCCATTAAGGAATGGAACGTTACCACAACCATAAAGTAGTTGCGAGGATTACTCGGGTTAACAGGCTATTATCACAATTTTGTTAAGAATTATGGGAGACTAACAGCACCTCTAACAAAATTATTTAAGAGAGATTCATTTTCATGGACTCCTGAAGCAACCAAGGCCTTTGAACATGTAATATATCTGACAAGAAAATGTATAAAAATGGAAAATATGCCCAAGAAATAACACCATAGAAGATAAAACTTCAGATCTTCATTAATATCAAAACCTTTGAGGTAGGGGAACACCATACATTCACTCCCTAAGGAATGAGATCAATCCATAAGCCATATGCTTTCCAATACAATAATCCTTGACCTATCTCAATGGAGATTCTCTAGCCTCTATATAGGTTTCATACATGCAATACCATGGGTAGTTACCATGGGTCTCTCAATACCATACATCCAATACAATGGGCTTATCCCTTTATTCCCTAACTACATGTGGTCCCTTGCATAATGTGGGTTAATCATTTTATTTATTAACTATGGCCATTTATTTATCATTATTACATTATTACATCATATTATTCCCTTGGATACCTCCCTCTGTACCTTATACTATCCTCCCTAGGTATACTACATTACACCCCCCTTAAACATGTTTAGTCCCCGAAACATGAGAAGAACACAAATAATAAGATCTACTCAAAAGAGTATTCCACTGGTACCATTCACGTGCATCTAGTCATCCCAGAGAAAGGTGAACAATCGATCTAGTCGGTGCCTCGCTCGCTTGAGATGGAAGCGGGTTCTGGTGGTTCTTTTGTGTTTATTTGTTGTGGGTGGATCGTCGTACCTATCTATGTGTCATCTAGGGGTTGTTATCCTTGTTGCTAATTCGTTTCCACCTTGCTAGTTGTTGTCTTGTTGGGTGATGCAGGTGGTGATATGTTGAATCTATAACTGATGGAATATATTTCATTAATTCCTCCATTATTGGTGATGGAGTGGTGTATGGTTCTTTTGTTGGTACTTGCTTTGATGTTTGTGTTTGGTTGTCTACCATCAAAGGCTCATCATCTGATGTGCCTATGTCATTAGAGATTTGTGCATCTTCCTCCCTAGTCTCTGCATGGTTCCTAAAGAAAATATTGTTCAATGTAATTTTCTTCTTTTTATACCAGAACTTCATGGATTTCTTTTGCACATTAAAATTGACAGTACCAACGGATTCCATCCAAGGGTGTCCCAAAACAACATCCACAACAGCCAAATCTGAAGCATAAAAATCAAAATGCAACACATACTTATCCATATAAATCTTCAAATCTTTATAAATTTGAACATCTTCATTATCAACCTGTGTGTTTTCAATATGTTTTGCTGGAACTTGCAATTTTTTAGCCAAATTAACATTGATACAATTATGCTTGCAACTAGGAATGATAGACACAATGATGTTCTCTTTTTTAATACTTCCATGAACCTGTAATATGGAAATATTAGTAGAAAATAAGTCTTTATGTCTCTTAGTGTCCTCCTTTCCGACTTGAGACCACTTGTCCAAAATGACTTTTTCAAGTTTTTTCTCGGGAAGTTTCCTCACTGAGCTGTCAAGTAAGGTCCACCATTTATTTGCCTCATCTTTCATATGAAGCCCTATGGAGCATATCCAAAAATTTTGGTATTGAGCTTTGTGATATTGTAAAAAAAAATTAATAGTAGGTCCATCATCTTTTCCTGTAAACTTCATCTTGCGAGAACCCCTAAAAAAAAGTAAACTTACTTTGGCAAAAATTTAAAATGGACATTACTCGGTCAATATAACTCAGAATCTTTAATATAACACATTTTTGGAAATTTAATAGTCATTCTGCATCTATCCGTGTGATTGAAATCCCGATCTAGGTACTCTAGAAACACAGATCTGCACCGCAACTATCCCGCCATCACAAAATTTCTGAAAAAAATGGTTGATTTTAAATAAGTGATAACTCCCTCATCTGGACTTCGATTTGACTGATTTTTTTTTTGAAGTTAGGTGATTTTTAAAGGGGAGCTCATATCTATAATTTTTTTTCTAAAATTTTGCACCAAAATCTACAAAAAATGTCAGGAGAACTGTCGTACACAAATTGCCATCAGAAGCATTTCTGCAACACAAATGAATTTAAATTAGCAATATAGCCCTCATCCGGACTCCGATTCGACTAATTTATTTTTTGAAATTGGGTACTTTTGTGCAAGGAATCCAGATCTGCTATTTATTTTAGAAAATGTTTCGCCAAAATTTTCAGATCTACTCTCCAAACTCGACGCCCAAAAATTTCCTACAAAAAATGAAAAAACAAATCTCCCAAACTCTGCCCAAGAAAGTGCTCTTATACCACTTGTAATAGATCTAACAAGAAAATTTATAAAAAAGAAAAATATGCCCAAGAAATAACACCATAGAAGATAAAACTTATTATCTTCATTAATATCAAAACCCTTGAGGTAAGGCAACACCATACATTCACCCCTTAAGGAAGGAGATCACTCCACAAGTGATATGCTTGCCAATACAATAATCCTTGACCTCTCTCAATGGAGAGTCTCTAGCCTTTATATAGGTTTCATACATGCAATACCATGGGTAGTTACCATGGGTCTCTCAATACCATACATCCAATACAATGGGCTTATCCATTTATTCCCTAGCTACATGTGGTCCCTTGCATAATGTGGGTTAACCACTTTATTTATTAACTATGGCCATTTATTCATCATTCTTACATTATTACATCATATTATTCCCTTGGGTACCTCCCTATGTACCCTATATTATCCCCCCTAAGTATACTACATTGTATCTCATGAGGGTGTTAAGATAGACCCTAACAAAATTAAATCCATTAAGGAATGGAAGTTCCCACAACCATAAAGCAGTTGCGAGGATTTCTCGAGTTAAGAAGGTATTATCGCAAGTTTGTTAAGAATTATGGGAGAATAACAGCACCTCTAACAAAATTATTGAAGAAAGATGCATTTTCATGGACTCCTGAAGAAACCAAGGCCTTTGAACATCTTAAAGAGGCAATGTGTCTAACATCGGTCTTAACTACACCAGACTTCACAAAAACCTTTATTGTGGAATGTGATGACTCGGGAAATGGAATTGGTGTTGTTTTAATGCAAGAAGGAAGACCCATTTCTTTTGAAAGTCATCCAATCAAAGGAAAGTATTTGCAAAAGGACCTTTATGACAAGGAAATGTTGGCAATAATACATGCACTAAAAATTAGCTAGTAATTACAATTGAAGTAGTTGGAAAATTTTAGGTATCGGTGATGAACGGGGGCCCTCAAATGGCGAATATGGGCTGAAGGTTGTGCTCCGGGTTTTCTAGGTCGCGCTGCTATTGCAGCCACACCTGGGTTGCCAGCTCCTGCTCTTTTGCTGGCATGGCCCCTCCAGGCTCCTCCCCAGAGGCTGCCACTGCTCAACTTGCTTTCTCCGCCCTTGTTAAATCTTTGCCACCTTAGAGACTTCACCCAATGATCTCTAAATTTGTAAAGAATCTTGAGGGTCTTTAGGAAGTCATTCTTCCTCCATCCCTTCCTCGCATGGCCGCTCTTTCTCTGGCTGAAAAAGGACTCATTGGACGATTCACTGGGCTTTGGCCCTCTCCGAGAACGGTGCAGCGATGGGTTGAGCGAAACTGGTCCGATAAAATTAATGGCAAAATCTCCATACGTTTTTTTGGGAAAGGGTATTTCACCTTTCACTTCGAATCCAAAAAGGACAAGGATTTAATCTTCAGGAATGGGCCTTACTTCATAGACTCTAGAGGACTGTATCTTAACAAATGGACCCCGGACTTCGATCCAGAGCTTGATGTGCCTAGTGCGGTTCTGGTTTTGGTCCGTCTCCCTCACCTCCCTCTTCACTTTTGGGGAGATGAATCGGTTCGTGCCATTCAGAATTCCGTCAAAAAATTCATTGATCGTAGCAGACCAAAGGACAACATGCAAGCATGTGCCAGGATCTGCGTTGAGGTCGACCTAGGTAAAGGTCTCCCGGAGGCCATCAAGCTCAAGGTAGATGACTGGTGTTGGGCTGCGAATACGACCACTTTTTAACACTTATTTCATCCATTTCTACTCTTCTTTATCATGTAATTTATCATAATTTATCATATAAATCCATTTTATAATTATTTATGCTCTTATGGATAAATATTATTTCTTCTCCTTTATTTTTAATAAATTGATGATTATTATGCATAATTTTATCAATGATGGTTTATTAATATATTTTGTAACAGAACTCACCATTTTAGCCTCCAAGATATTTGCTAGATTGCAGATTTGATCTCCAGCACATCATTCAATACTCCAACTCATAAATTCGTTGGAATAAGAAGTGATAGTTTTGCGGTTGATATTCTGGGCAAATGGAGAAGAATCTGGAAAATCCGGAACATGGGTTTTGTCCAAAACAGACCGAATTAGCTTCCTCATAGAACGGTTTTCCCAAATTTGGCCTTTATTGAGAGAAACAGAAGGTTCTCTGAGCACGATTTTCTTATATTTACTGTTGTGGCCGTCTTCCAAATTATCTCAGCAGCAAATCCAAATTTGACTTGTTCCTGTTGAAATATTGATGGAAATATCTTTTCTTTTTGATCAAGCTGTTGGGGACAATCCAATATTGTTATGAGGGATCATATTTACTATTTATTTCCTCCTCTTTCTGATTATAAAAGGAGAGCATGTATTATGTATAGAAAAAAATGATGGAGAGGATTATGGAATTCTTTTGTAACTCTGTAATTTCTTAACTCTCGTGATCATAGAGTGACTGCTGTAAACATGAGTTATGCTTGATTAATACAATAGTTCATTGTCGTTTAATTTCTTAACTCTGGAGTAAAGACCAGCGGCGTTTCACTGGTGGCTACGAGCCCGGCCCTGGTGGATCAATCCACTGTTTGTATCTCTATCTTTTCAATATTGTTGTGAGATAGTTCATATTTTCTTTTATTACAGTTTGTAAGTTAATCATTTTGTTGTTTAATTACTTATGGATATTAGTGTGTTACATTGATGAATCGCATCGTTTTTCCATTCTAACAAGAATCCTCATACATGTATCATTTATCTTGTTACGCTTTAACAGAGCTTTGTTGTTCAGCATTTGATTCCATTTGTTGTTTCGTTCTGATTTATGTTCAATTCTCTTAATTACAGATTGTTGTTCAATGGGATTTGTTGTTCCATAAACTTTGCTATTCGATTCATTAGTTAGTATTTTTTGTTCGATTCTTTTAAGTTACAATTTTCTACCCATTTACATTGTTGTTCAATTCCAGTGTGTTGTTAATTTCCAATTAATTAGTTTACAGATTGCAAAGAGTTTGGTTTTAAAGAGTTTTCCTAGTTTACTTTCAATAGCAGCTTTAGTTCTATTTCTATTTCCTTTTAATTTCTTTAAAGCAAGGCTATCAACTGTAGAGAACACTAGTTATTGTTTCCACGTTCCCATATTGATTGTCTTGTTTCGGTTTGATTTCAATTGCATCAATTTCTAGAGGAATGAGTTGTTGATAATGTATCCTTGATTGATGTTTGCTGAGTGAATATTTGGATTTTAGAGCATTTGAGTTTATGTTGTTGTAGTTAGACTTCTTTTTCAAGCATCCGTTTACTTGTGTATTTGAAAAACTGTACTACAAATTGCAAGGCATTACTCTTGGATAAATTTCCGTCTCAGACTGAGTACACTCTTGAAAAAAAAAGTCGTTCCTGGATTGATAATTAATGTAGGATAAATAGGCGTTAAAAAGACACATTTTATACCTCAACAACTGGACTCACATTCAGCAACTTGATTATGAGTATATCCCATTTAAATGTAAGGTATGTCATGAATACGACCACTTTGCAAATCGTTGTTCTAAAGTAATTGATGTTGAAAACCCTGATCAGGATGCCCAATGGGAAATAATAATAAAAAAGAAATCCGCCCCTAACCCTAAAGCTATTTCGTCCTCTGCTCATCCTCAAGCCAATCATTTTTCCTCCACCTCCTCTCTTTCTTCCCAAGAACCCCTCACTCATCCTTCTGAACCCTCTGTCCAGCCCCCTCCTCCCCCCAATTCCGCTCTGGAATCTTCCAACCCCTTTTCTTCATTATCTCCTCCCGATGATGATCCTCCTCTCATCATCCCCCTCTCCCAACCTGATGTTCCTGGCTCCTCTCCTTCCTTCCAGGATCCTCCCTTTGCCCCGGATCCCCCCTCCACCCGTGCTACCAGAAACTGTTCGAAAGATCATGGTGCAAACCTTGATCCTCAAAAAAATCAAGGGCCAGGTAGGAGATCCATCAAGCAACAAAGGGATGAAAATGCATAAAATGACATTGCAATGGGCACCCAAAACCCTATAGAAACCTACATCTTGGGCCAAAGTAGTAAGGAGATGGGAACCAAGGAACAAGGAGGGTGAGCAACCCTTCGTACCATCGGTACTTAATGATGAAAGTCCTTTCTTGGAATAGTAGGGGATTAGGGTACCCCTCCAAAATCGTTGCTCTCAAAGATCTGATAAATCATGAGAAACCAGGAATCCTTCTCTTGCAAGAAACTAACCAAGGGAAGCCAAAAATGAAAGACATTATTGACCAGTTCAAGCAGTATGAAGGCCTACTCTCTGAATCAAGAGGGGCTTCTGGGGGCCTTGTCACCCTTTGGAACAAAAATGAATGGAGACTCAAAGGCAACATTATTAATCAGAATTGGATCAAAGTCACATTAGAGAACCTTAGAGACAACAAAAAAATATTTACCTACAATGTTTACGGCCCAAATCGTTACAGAGAGAAAGAACAGTGTTGGAATTCTATCAAGACCGATATTGATGAAGAAGAGAACAGTAACATAATAATAGGAGTATATTTTAATCTCATTCTCCACTCCAACGAAAAAAGAGGAGGAACTTTCACCCAAGATCCATTCAGAACTCAATTAGAAGGCATCATGCAGGAGCATGATTTGGTAGACATTGTTCCTAAAAATCGCAAATTTACATGGAGTAACCGTAGAATCGGGAAGGACAATATTATGGAGAGGCTAGATAGAATTCTTGTGGATATCACCCTCTTATCTTCTTTCTCAACAGCTACGACCCTTGTGCTCCCCTTTTCTGCTTCTGATCACTACCCAATAACGCTCACTCTTGAAGAGCAACGCCCTTTAGGGCCAATTCCTTTTAAATACATTCCCCTGTGGAACAACATCCCTGAAGCCAATCAACTTGTCCGATATACCTGGAGCCAACATATAGAAGGATCACCTGTTTTCATATGGGAGAGCAAGTTGAAGAATACCAAAATCGCTCTCAAGGATTGGGCGAAATTACATTACAAAGAGACAGAGAGGACTCAATCAGAAATAAAGCACAAACTGGAAGATGTCCATGACAAAATTGAAGCATATGGATTCATCCAAGATCATCGTGCGCTTGAAAACGATATTTATTGCCATCTTTATCGTGCCAACAGAGAGGAGGAGCAGAAATGGTCCATTAAATCAAGATAGCTATGGCTGCAAGGAGGTGACAAAAATTCTGCTTTTTTTCACAAACAAACCACTGTTAGGAAGGTTAGAAACAACATAAGTTCCATCATGGATGCAAATGGAAACCTTCACTCTAGTCAAGAAGCGATCAAAATGGCCACCACTGCACACTTTCAAGACATTCTCACCGAGACGAGAAGCGAGGATGATTACTCTAATTTCCTCCAGTACCTTCCCACTACGGTCAATGACGAAATCAATAATCTTCTCTGCAGGGAAATTTATGAAATAGAGATCCAAAGAGCAATATGGACCTTGCAACCAGATAAATCTTTAGGTCCAGATGGCTTTTCAATTAGTTTTTACAGGACATATTGGGGAATTATCAAAAAATATTTGGTTAAAATGATACAATGGACCCAGCGCAGGTGCAAAATAGGAGGCTATACTAATGCTACTCATCTTGCCCTCATCCCCAAGGAAAATCGTCCCTCTTCCTTCTCTAGATTTCAGCCCAATTCCCTTTGTAATTGCTCTTATAAAATTCTGACCAAAATTCTTGCTCTTCACCTTAAACCCCGTCTTCTTTCTCTCATCTCCGAGAACCAAGGAGGCTTCATGTCCAATAGACAAATCTCTGATTCCATCCTCCTTGTCCAAGAAGAAATCCATTCTAGTCTTTCTCGCAAAGAAAAAGGATTTATCCTAAAGCTTGACTTGGCCAATGCTTTCGACCGGGTTCGACACTCTTTCCTCATTGTTGTTCTTAAAAAAATGGGATTTGACTCCTCCTTCCTTGACCTTGTTAGTGCTTGCATTACTGGTCCTTGGATATCCCCCCTCATAAATGGCAGACCTGCTCCCTCTTTTCAGTCTACTCGTGGATTCAGACAAGGATGTCCCTTGTACCCTTATCTCTTCATTTTAATGGTTGAATCCTTCAGCAAGGTCCTGGACCACAAGCACCGAGTCGGGCTCATCACTGGCATTAATTTTGGTAATGGAGTCAAAAACATGAACCATTCTCAATTTGTTGATGATACACTGCTAATAGGTGGAGCCTCCAACATCATAGCTCATCGGTTCAAATCTCTCTTGGGAAAATTAATGAGCTACTCAAGAGGCTTGATCAACCATCTTCAAAGTTGTATTTATGGATGGAATACTTCAGCTCAGTCTATGCACAGCATTTCCAACATTTTTGAGGTCCCTTACAAGTTAGATTGGGGACATTTTTCTTATCTGGGCATGCCTGTTAGCACTGGTCCCCTGAAAGCTGAAGTTTGGTATATTATCATTAAAAAAATGAAAAGAAAAGTGTAGCAATGGGGAGCTTCTTGGCTCAATCCTGTTGGCCGCCTCATTCTCCTCAAATATACTCTCTCTTCCCTGCCTCTATACCAATTTACCCTCCTCCAAGCCCCTGCCACCTTCCATCTCAAAGTGGAGGCCATTATCCATCAATTTCTTTGGCAAGGAGGGAAGTGTTAAAAAAGAAAATACAATCTCATAAACTGGAGGCAGGTCATCCAAGATCAAGAGCATGGGGGTTTGGGCATTCGCTCCCCAAAGCTTCTGAATCTAGCCTTTGGTGGGAAGATATTTTGGAGGCTTATCAGCGGCAAACTTGCATGGTGGAAGCAAGTTCTGGAAATTAAATACCTTAATACTTCAAGACAACATCTTCTTGACCAAGCTATTCCCAATAAATCTTGCACCAGGATCTGGGGGCTCTGTAAAAAATCTATTTCCTTTCTAGTGCACAATATATCCAAAGTGCCAAAGGGTGGCAGCAACATCAGCATTGGGACGGACATAATCATGGGGCAGGCCCCCATTAATAGCAATCAGGGAACTCACCCTATTCTAGCCTATCTCGGCAACATGGGGCTGCATAATCTAAACCGGATATCCACTTGGGATGCTCTATCTCTTCTTTGGACTGGGTGGCAATTTCCTGATATCCCAGCCCACTTAGATGCAATTCTTGCAGCCCTCAAAACTCATCTCCATGGCATTTCTCCTATAAAGCAAGACAACGAGGATGAATTTCGTTGGAATCCATCAGGATCGACCTATTCAATTAAAGCAGCCTATCAAACTCTTTGCAATATGGATTACCCTGCGCCCATATGGTCTCTCTAGAAATTAGCTTGGAGATCTGAGGACCTCCCCAAGATCAAATTCTTCATCTGGACTTTACTCAAAGGGAAAATCCTAACCTGTTGTGAAACCAGCTCCAAAAATAGAAGAAAAGAGATATCAACACCTTAGAAATAAGCCACTTCGAGGGGGCAACCTCTAATACATTACATTAATGAACAATTCTTGGATGATACAAATTACAAAACCTCCTTTCTATATATAGGAGTCCATGGGGCCATAATGTAATCCTAATGGGGCCACAATGTAATCTTAGCCGACCTAACAATAATAATTTAAGGGCACAATAATAACAATATGGGGGTTACAGGGGTACCATAATAACAATAAGGGGGTTACACTAACAACAATAAGGGACTATACTAGTAATATAGGGACCTAACATGCCCCTCTCCTTCAAAAAAGTGTTGTCCTCAATGCTTGAGCAACTCTGGGTGCTTCTGTATAAAATTCTCATCCTCCCATGTAGAATCTTCAGTGGGTAAGTTCTTCCACTTGATGAGTTACTCTGAAATTGATCGATTCCGTAGCTGTCGAGTTCTTGTTTCTGTGACCGCTTCAGGTTCCAATATGATTTTTCCTTCATCATCAAGTTCTAGCAATATTGTTTGAACTGGAATATTTTCACCTATAACCTTCTTTAAGCATGAAACATGGAAAATTGGATGCACTCGTGAAGAAGAAGGAAGCTGCAATTTGTATGCCATAGTACCAATCTTTTGCAACACCTTGTAAGGACCATAGTACTTTGGCGATAATTTATTATCCTTCTTAGCTTGCTTGAGGGACATTTGTTTATATGGTTGTATCCGTAAAAATACCCAATCTCCTACATCAAAACTTCTCTCGCTGCGATGTTGATCTGCCTGTTGTTTCATTCGATTTTGTGCCAAATTCAGGTTATCCTTTAAGAATTGGAGAACTTCTTGCTGATGCTCGATGTGATCTTCCACTGCTTGAACCTTCGAATTTTCCCTTAAAGATGATGTGATCGATGGTGGATGATATCCATAAAGTGCCATAAATGGGGTCATTTTTGCTGCAGGATGGAAGGAAGTGTTATACCACCATTCAGCGAGAGGTAACCACTTGACCCATTGTGTTTGTTTATCAGATACAAAACAACGAAGATATCCTTCCAAACATTTATTTACTATCTCAGTTTGACCATCGTATTGAGGATGATAAGATGAACTATGAGCTAATTGAGTACCCAAACAAGAAAATAACTCCGTCCAAAAATTTCCAGTAAAAATGGGATCTTTGTCGCTCACAATAACCCTTGGGTTTCCATGTAGCTTTTGAATTGTGTCCATAAATGTAGTAGAAATTGTACTTGCTTTAAATGGATGAGATAATGCACAAAAGTGTGCATACTTGGTAAGTCTATCAACTACCACCATGATGACACTCTTTCCTTTTGACTTAGGTAAACCTGTGATAAAATCCATTGAAATCTCCTCCCAACGTTGACTTGGAATGGATAAAGGTTGTAGAAGTCCCGGGGTCTTAATTTTCTCCACTTTATTCTGCTGGCAAACCAAACATTCCGCCACAAAATTTTGAATATCCGATTTAAGGCCATCCCAAAAAAATTCTTTCTTCACCCTGTGGTAAGTTTTTAAAAATCCCGAGTGTCCTCCTAAAGGAGAAGTGTGCAATTCCAGAAGAATATTTTGTTTTAGTTGGGAATTTTTACAAAGATATAAGCGATCTTTGTACCATAAGGAATCATTTTTCCAACTAAATGTATCAGATGTACTAGGATATTGCTGCAACTTTTGAATGAGTGTCCATACATATATTTCCTTCTTCCATTCATCTCTTGCTTCGGTTATCCAATCTGGTTGGATAATAGAAATGGCACAAAGCAATGCTTCCACCTCTTCATTCTTTCTCGAGAGTGCATCTGCAACAACATTAAGCTTTCCTTTTTTGTAGATTATTTCAAAGTCATAACCCAACATCTTTGTGACCCATTTTTGCTGCTCTTCTGAAGATAGTCTTTGTTCCAAAAAGTGTTTCAGACTATCATGATCAGTTTTTACCCTGAAGTGTCTTCCCATTAGGTAAGTTCTCCATTTCTTTAGTGCATGCAGTATTGCTAACATTTCCTTCTCATAAATAGGTTTCTGTAAATACTTTCCTTTGATTGGACGACTTTCAAAAGCAATGGGTCTTCCTTCTTGCATTAAAACAACACCAATTGCATTTCCTGAGGCATCACATTCCACAATAAAGGTTTTTGTGAAGTTTGGCGTAGCTAATATCGGTGCTAGGCACATTGCCTCTTTAAGATGTTCAAAGGCCTTAGTTGCTTCAGGATTCCATGAAAATGCATATTACTTCAATAATGTTTTTAGAGGTGCTTCTATTCTCCCATAATTCTTAACAAACTTATGATAATACCCTGTTAACCCGAGAAATCCTCGCAACTGCTTTATGGTTGTGGGGACTTTCCATTCCTTAATGGCTTTAATTTTGTTAGGGTCTACCTTAACACCCTCGTGAGATACACCCAGATATTCCACCTCTTGTACTCCAAAGAAACATTTGGATATTTTTGCATATAATTGTTTCTCCTACAATAGTTTGGGCACCCTGTCAACATGTTCAACATGATCCTTCCAAGACCTGCTGTAGATTAGTATATAATCAAAAAATACTAGCACAAAATTTCTAAGGAAGGGTTTGAAAATGGAATTCATCAACCCTTGAAATGTAGAAGGTGCATTGGTAAGGCCAAAAGGCATGACCAAAAATTCATAATGACCCTCATGAGTTCGAAATGCTGTTTTTGGAATATCTTCAGTCTTCATTCTAATTTGATGATATCCTGAACGAAGATCCAACTTGGTAAAATAATTGCTCCATGTAATTCATCCAATAATTCATCAATCACAGGAATGGGAAATTTATCTTTAATGGTGAGCTTATTGAGCTCCCTATAATCCGGACACATTCGCCATGATCCATCCTTCTTGTGTACCAATACTACAAGAGCAAAGAAAGAACTTTGACTAGGTTGAATTATACCCGCCTCTAACATTTCTGCAATCATACGTTCAATTTCGCTCTTTTGGACATAAGGATATATATAAGGCCTGATGTTTGGAGGAACACTTCCTAGAATTAAATGAATAGAATGATCATTATCATGAATAGGTGGGAGTCTTTTGGGAGTTTCAAACACCTTGGAATGATTGTCCAAGACTTGATGTAGATCTGCAGAAATAGATTCTTGAAAATTAAAAGCTACCGTCCCCAAAGATTGTAACCATTGTACTCCTAGTACAACTTCAGCACCTCCCATAGGAATGGAAAGCATTGGACTATTCAACACATATTCCCCCATGGTTAGCTTGATATTATGGCATTTTCCAGAGCAATTTATAGTTCCTCCATTTGCAACCATCACTTGACATTCTGGTGTTGGGTATAGGAAACAATTCAATTCCTTGGCTACCTTACAATGAATAAAATTATGGGTGCTACCTGAATCAATCAAAAATATTACCTTTTTCTTCTTGATATGTCCTTCTATATTGAGAGTTTGAGGAGTGGTAATTCCTGCCAATGCATTACACGATATGGTCAGACTCATTTCTTCCTCTTCTAGGGCTGGTTCCTGGTGTATATCCTCTTCTTGTTCATTTTCTTCTTCCTTTTCACAATCTATGTAAAATAATTTCTTCTCAGCACACTTATGACCTTTAGTGTATTTTCTATCACAACTGTAGCAAAGCCCTTTTGCTCTTTTTTCTTCCAATTGTTGTGGTGTCAACCTTGTAGGTTGTGGAAATCTAGGCGTAGCAACACTTCCTTCTTATAGAAGTGAGTGGTAGGCTTCCTTGTCGCCATAATTTTAAATTCAATTTTTCTTGCCAACTTGAATGCCTTCTCCAATGAATCAGGTTCCAAAACGCGAACTTCATGTTGGATGTTATCCTTTAAAGTACCTATGAAGAGATCAATCTTTTGTTCCTCTGGAATATCAGTTACCCTTATATTCAATTTTTGGAAGTCCTCAATGTGCTCCCCCACTAAACCCTTTTGTTTGAGATTTATCAATTGGCTAAAGAAGGTGTTGCTCTTTGTATCCTCATAATGTGCTATCATTTCCTCCATAAAAATTGACCAAGTGACAATTCTTTTACGGGAGCAAAGCCATCGATACCATACAAATGTATTTTGTTCTAAATGTAAAGTTGCAATGCGTACCTTTTGTGTGTTTTGTACATTATGGAGATCAAAATATTGCTCCATCTATAGTATCCATGTTACAGGATCCTTTCCATCAAACTTCCTCATATCCATTTTTGGAATATGGTGGTTCTTCCCACCAACATTAGAGTTTATGAAGTCACGATTAACATTTATTTTGTTCTCATCATAAGTTTCCTCTACTAGCTTTTCACCATTAGGAAGCATTTCTTGTATCAACTTTGTCAAACCTTCCATGTCTGCTTTTAGATCATTCTTCATGTTTTCCATGTTGTCTTTCATTTTTTCTTCAATCTTACCTTCCATGTCATCCATCTTAGATTCCATGTCGTCTATCTTAGATTCCACACCTTTCTTCAAACCATCCATCTTCGCTTCCACGCCTTTCTTCAAAACATCCATTTCATTTTTTGTCGCTCTTTGCGAGAGCGAAATTTGGTGCACTTGCTTTTGTAATTTTGATAGATCATGTTGCAATTCTTCATTTTCATGATTCATAGTAGAGCCTTCTCAAGGCTTAATGGGTGTTGAATTATTTTTACGAGGATTTTTTTTTTAAACTCAATAATGATATATATTCTACAATATTCCCTTGGAATCAATTCAAATTGATTCTTCAAACAAGACTTATGCAATTCGTAAAAAAATACACACCTTTTTCTTACTTTTGAGGAGCTCAATATTGAAATTGGATTATCTTTGTGATTGTGGCTCTTCAATATATGAAATTCAGCACTGAGGTAGCCTTCCAAATTATCTTTCGAATGCCACAGATCTGACTTGATTTGGATTCTCCAAGACAAATTTATGTCCAATATCCCACAATGACCTAATTATGGACTGGTTGATTAGAGTGAAATTGTACGACTTGCCATGTGTCATTGTTTCGTCTTTTAGCTCTGAAATTGATAGAAAAGAAACTGCAGTCTGTGTACTTGTGACCACTTTTTACGGCACTCCAATCTGATGCTCAGAGAGAGAGTTATGAATATTTTCCCACAATCACCTCTTTGAGATGAAATTTAGGAGCCTGAAAAATCACTACCTTCCACAGATCATATATCCGAAAATATTATGAACCAAGCTCTGAAAATTTTCGACGTGTTTCCTCAAGATTTCATCTTCGCACCCTAAAAATTTCGGATTCTAAACCTTCATAGAAAAAAAGTTATAGTGCCAATTCCATGATGACCTGTTTATATTAAATTGAGGAGCCTACAAAAAGACCTAACTTCCACAGATCATATCTCCGAAAATATTGTGAACGAAGCTCTAAATTTTTTTGAAGATGTTCCTTAGTATTTCTGCTTCGCACCCTAAAAATTTTAGCTTCTGAAACTTCGTAGAAAAAAATCTATAGAAAAAATTCCACAATGACCTGTTTGGAGCAGCGAAACCCTAGAATCCAAAGCTCTGATACCAATGTTGTGAAACCAACTCCAAAAATAGAAGAAAAGAGATATCAATGCATTAGAAATAAGCCACTTCGAGGGGGAAACCTCTAATACATTACATTAATGAACAATTCTTGGATGATACAAATTACAAAACCTCTTTTCTATATATAGGAGTCCATGGGGCCATAATGTAATCCTAGTGGGGCCACAATGTAATCCTAGCCGACCTAACAATAATAATTTAAGGGCACAATAATAACAATATGGGGGTTACAGGGGTAAAATAATAACAATAAGGGGGTTACACTAACAACAATAAGGGACTATACTAGTAATATAGGTACCTAACATAACCTCAGAGAATTTAAAAAAACGTGGAGTGATTGGTCCCTCCCGCTGCCCGAACTCCCAAGCTATTGAAGAAACCATTCAACATCTCTTTATCAATTGTCCCTTTGCCACCAGTTGTTGGAAGGAGCTCACTCCAAACTCTAATCTCCCATGGAGTTCACACAGATCCATAGCTAAAACCTTGGGCTTATGGAAGAAATGCTACCCCTGGAATCGTAAAAAGAACAGTATTGCAAAAAGAGTTTGGGATACTCTCCCCTTCACAACTCTTTGGAATATCTGGTTGGCTCGAAATCGATAAGTGTTCAAGGATAAAGCAACATACTTTAGGAAACTATGTAGTAAGGCTAAAATTCTTACTTTCGAAGCCATCTCAAATAAGAATCATGCAAATCGAATTGACTATAAGGACCTATGTGTGGAAGAGCGCAACTTTATAAGTTATCTGTTGGACAAGAACAACATTATCAGCCACAGCAGCAGCCTCAAAAATCAGTGGAACAACACCAATAACGGTTGGAAGATTTGAATGAGTGAGGAGGACTTCAGCATCTGGTTAAAAAGTTGCAAAAGGCCTTCCCTTTTCTTTGATGGTGCGTCTAATTCCAATCTGGGAGTGGCTGGGGCTGGTGGCATTATCTGCAATGAAGACGATAGCATCATTTCTTCCTTTGAATGGGGCCTAGGTGCTGTTAGGGTCTCCGTAGTTTGAAAGATTGGCAAGTACAAACGCTACAGAGCCTACATTAAAACCACTTTGGAATCTAAGGATCTAGCCATCCTAGATTCAGAGAGGGATCTCTCTATATATGTGTTCAAAGATATGATCTTTATGTTTTATGATATGATATTAGGCTAGTTATGAGGAACAAATTTTTCGTTTGTTTTGGTTGGGCAAGGATATAATGAAGATGAAGGAATTCTATATGAAGGGTGAAGGTGTGAGTAGGTGAAAGAATGGTTCAGCTGATAAGATAGGCAAGGAACAACATCAATCCATTGGGCTATGGAGTCATAATAGGATTTAATTTCACAGCAAGTTTCAAGAGTGGTCCATGGGGCAAGTCATCTATGTCAAAGGATCTCTTTAAGGTGATTTTATGGAATGAAACACTAAGAAACGGGGTGAGGGAAATCAAACAAATGAGGGAACAAAGGACAACCTAAGATCAGGAAAGTACTTTGAAATTAGTCTGCTTTTGACATGCACTTAAGGAAAAAACACAAAAGTAATCTAAGATCAGGTAAGTACTTTGAAACTATCCTGATTTTGATGTACTTTCAAGAGAAAATATTAAAAAAACATAGAACAGCTTAAGATCAAGTAAAGACTTTTAACTTAGCCTGCTTTTAGCATATTCAAAGGGAAAACATTCATGAAAAACATAAAAAGTAGTCTAAGATCAGGTAAGTACTTTGAAACTAGCTTGCTTTCAACATACTTTTAAGGGAAATTTTCAAAGCAGTTGTTGGAGAAGAGACTAGAGGACAGGGATAACCATAGACTTCTCTAGCTCAATCTTTAATTAGCAGACTTTTCAAAAACATTCAAAGACAATATCTCAAGTTGTACTTAGCAAACATGGGCTTACCAACACTTCACTGGCAATACTCTATTGAATTACCTTCAAAGCACATTTAGAAGAAAAAATAAAGGATAAATATTTATCAGTGAGATTTAGGGTACTTCAGAAGTAAATCCTAATCTATGTTTGCTATTCTTTATCAGAGAAAAATTGACAGAATGGAAACAATAAGAAAATAACAATTTACAGTGATAAACACATCACCATTGACATAGACTAGGATCCCATAAATCAACTATTTGTATTTGATGTTCAAACCAGTTACAATCTTCAAGTCTAGTGGGTCTTTACAACTTCAAACTTCTCATCTCAGCTTATGTGTCCTCAATTACAAAACAGAGCTACATCAGCTTCAAAATTTATTTACATACAACAGATATCCAGAGACCAACCTCTATACTGTCTTCTATAGAAGTATTTATAGAAGAATGAGGAGGTGGAGTGTAAGAAGGGATCATTGGTTCAATTAATACAGAGTAATGGTTTATTGACCTTTGGGAGGCCTAGGAGAGAAGATTTTGAATAGTCATCTCTGTTTTAATCAATTTTTACATTAAATTTCATCACCTTCAGTTGCTTTTGTTGACTTTGAGGGTTTTAGGTAGGTTGGTAGTTAATGTTGAGCTGCCTTTAAAAATATCCCCGACTGTTTAATGAATATGCACTCTTTTAATGAAATAAGTCCCCAGGTGGCATTTTGAGGAGTTATAGCCTCAATGATGTGGCATTCGGAGGCTCTTTCACTGATTTTGTGCTGATCTGGTGGCTTTAAACACTGCTTAAACCCTGATTCTTTCTTTAGGGCCCTTAAACTCACTCCGGAGTCTTCAATCCTTATATGTTGACTGTGTCTTCTGTATTTGGGCTTTGTCATCTTCTTTTTACCTTTTCCTGCCTTCCTTAACTGTAGGGCTTAAGATCCTTAATCCTCAGCTTTTGATATTTAATCCTTGATACTGTGTATAAGCCTTTAAACTGCGTGTTTAAACCTTTTAATCCACTGCGTTTGGTATTTAAATCATTGATTAAATCTTCAGAGTCCTGGGGTTTGGCTTTAATCTCTGATCTTCAAGCTTTAACTTCATTGTTCTTCTACTTTAATGTGTGTAGGTGGTTTTCTGGTGCGGTGGAGGGCATAATGTCATGACTGGCGCTCTCACAGCACCGATCAAATCATTTGACGAAGACCTCCAGCATTCTACTTCATGTTTTAGCCTTCCAACATGGAATACTTTGGCTTTGTCCCTTCGCGAGTTGAGGATAAAGTTTCTGCTCCGAAAACCATGATAAAAACCTGTAAAAATAACAAAATATGTTATAAAAACTCTGCGGGCTAGAAAACTTCTTACAGAGGCTGATGTGGGGGCGGATGAGCATGGGTAGAAGCGGAAATGTAGGCGAAGGAGGGATTTCTATGCTGGAGAGGCGAAAAATGGTTCAAAAATGGATTCTGGCGTGAAATTGGGCAAGAGTAGGTTGGAAATACTGCGAGTGGTTATCGCGTTCAATTCGGGTGGTAAGTGGTTTTAGCCGAATCGAACGCGATCCAGTCGTATCGTGCCGCGTGGATTTTTCGATACCACCGGTATCGCGTAAATTTGGAGTGTTAAACTACGGATGCAAAAATCGAGCGATATGGGTCATAGACCGTTGGATGAGGGGGATGAGATCTGACGGTGCAGACCGGGCGCGATGAAAAAGTTGCTCGTGCGAAGACTGTAGTGGGGGACAGGTGTCGGGGCGTGATAGGAAAGGTCTTTTATACAGTGGATGGTAGGCCCCGTCAGAGTTGAGTTGTCGGGATTAATGAAGACCGTCAGATCTATAAGACCTATGGTGGGGAGTTGTTGCGGAGGATGGAGGAATAGGTAGGGGTGTGTTCTTGTGGGGAACAAGGTGACCAAGAGTTGAGGAGGGGAGAGCTTATCGCATCGGCACATCACCGCGGAGGGGGAAAGAAAAGGGGAAGGGATAAGCCGATGGAGCACTGCGATGAGGGCTAAGGTTAGGCCCAGGACATGGTCACATATTGTAATATGTGACCAGAGGCTTATCGCATCGGCAGGATGGGAAAAGGAACCAGGGTAAGGAATAACTGATTTGTGTGATGCGATGAGCGCTTAGCGTTCGGTCACGGGGTTTGGGCATATGATGGATAGTGGGCTGGAGCTAGGCCGAAAAGGGGCTAAAGCCTGAGGGTAAAAAAGGCCTAAAATGAAACCTTTTTAGGTGTTTTAAGTGTTCCGATAGGCAGAATGAGGGTTTTTAAATCGTTACAAAGGGATTTTTAATGATTTAAAAGGGAATTTTTATGAAATGAGAGGTAATTTTGAAGGTTTCTGAGGATAATGGAGGAAAATTAGAAGGAGATAAAGGACCTTTTTTAGGAAAAAATGAAGAGTAGAAAAGGACCAAAATGAATGAATGAAGTGATGAAAAGGGGTTGTTTTTTTAAAGGGAACAGCAGATTTCTTATTGGATTTTGGAGGGAACATCACTGTTTTAAAGGCACAGTAGTTAAGAGACAACAATGAGGGAACAGCAGCCTTCAAGAAAGACTAATTTTTGTATGAAAATGATCTCTTGAAGGCTCAAGGCCTGTTTTAGCCATCATTTTCTTATGAAAAAATTTATTGATGGCTAACCGTGGCTCCACATGGGGATGGCAGCTCCTTGGAGGTGTCAAGAATCTTCAGAATTTGATCTCTGGGATGTAGACCTGTGCCTTATCCACAACAACCTCTTCTTCATTTATTATGCTGCTTTAGAAAATATGATCAGTATTTCATATCAGCAAACAAATTATCCCAATCATTCTACCTGCACAACCTACTTCCTAACATTTTTTCTTCAGAAGGTGCATTTGGACTTGCAAACCTTAAACATCAACATTTTATTATTTTTAAATCAGAAAAAACTAATCTAAATCTACCCTTATTTCTTCCATGAGTTCATATTAAACTGTTGAACTCATATATTCTCTACCTAAGCTACTATTAGCCAGGATTAAATTGTCTGGCAGATTTTATTCTCTATTTTCTAAAACAAAAATTTAAACACAGTCAAATCAGGATTAGACTGTATGATTTGTTGTGGTGTTTATGGTTGTATGTACAAGCTGCACATAGACTTTATTTGCAGAAATTTGAAACAAAACTGAGAGGGCTTAATATCTTAATATCAAAAAGCATCATTCATTCCTTTTGCAGCTCTGATTTGATCTTTTTAAGATGTTCCTTTCTTCCTTTGGTTCAGATTTTTAATTTGTTTGAACCATTATATTTCTATCCTAATATAATCTAATGATAAGCCAAGATTGAACAGTTTGGCAAATCCTCTTCACTAATCTATCAGCAGAAAAATTTAAATCTATCTTAGTCGTGATTAGGTTGTATGACTAAAATAGCAATGTTGTTTTTGGGAGTGGCATTTAAGGTTGCACACTTTTAGAATTTCTCTTTTGGGTATGGGGTTGTACCTTTCTTGTTTTATTTCTTCCCTCTTTTTATCTTTCTATTATTTTTGTATTTTTCTTTCTTCAAATTGAAAAACATTGTTATATACAATGAATAAAAAGCCTTGAAAGTAAAATATCAGTTAACTGTAATAATGTTTGAGAACCCTACCATTAATAGGACCTCCAAAGTATTCAGCTCCATCCAACTCTTGCAGAAAAAATGCACTGTTTCCAATGGCAGATTAGATAAGATAAGGTCCTTTCCATAAGTTATCGAATTTCCCATGTTTACCCTTATCTTCTCTTCTTGAATCCCATTTTAAAACTTTATCACCAATATGAAAATCACTTGCCTTGGTTCTTCTGTCAAACAAATTCTTAATGTTTTCTTGTAATTGTTGTGCTCTGATGTACACTTCCTCTCTGGTTTGTTGTAGATGTATAGTCTGGTTTATTATTCTTGTTACATCATCATCTTCAGACTGTACTCCCTGGATCAGCTTCATGACTGTCACTCCTAAACTGGTTGGAAATATTGCATCAGTTCCATAAACTAGCTGGTAGGGAGACATCCCAATTGATTTTTTAATTGTCAATCTATCTGCCCATAAAGCATGCACTAGCTTATTGTGCCATGATTTCTTGTTATCTTCCAGCAACTTCTTAATAATGTTTACCAAAATTTTATTTGAGGACTCTGCCTGCCCATTACCTTGAGGTTAATAAGTTGTGGAATGACCTAATATGATCTGACATTTATGACAGAATTCTACCATCTTTTTAGACCAACATTCAGCAGCATTGTCAGTTATGATCTTTCTAGGACATCCAAATTTGGACAGTATATGGTTTTCAAGGATTGAGATGATAACTGAGTCTGTGGAATTCCTAGAGGGGATGAATTCTATCCACTTGGTAAAATAATATGTTGCTGTGAGGATCCATCTATGATGGGCAGATAAGGGAGGATGGATTTCCCCAATGAAGTCTAGACCCCACTGTTGAAAAGGAGCTTCAACAGTGATTGATTGCAGGGGCAAGAGAAGTAGTTTTCTTCTACCTTCAAATATTTGGCATTTATGACAGGAAATAATCATTTTACGGGCATCTTGAAAGAGGGTGGGTCAGTAATAGCCAGCTTTAAGGATTTTGTTGGCAATTGATTTCCAGTAGAGGTGGCCCCCACATTCTCCTTCATGAAACTCATGCTTGATCTTATCTGCATCACTCTCAGGCAAATATTTAAGCAATAATCCACTATCGTTTTTCCAATATAAATATTTATTCAAAATGCAGTAATTTACATCTTTTAACTTTAAGAACCTTGCATTTTTTTTAGACAGGCCAGGAGGAACATTCAGATTGAGCAAAACATACAAAATATCAGCATACCAAGATGAATTTAGAAAATCGTCTTCAATAATTGGAGTTGAAAACTCCTCCTGTTCATCTAATGCATTAAACATGTTTATATCAAGAGCTTGAAAGTTGGATTCAGCCATAAGTTTTTCTAGTCCTTAACCTTTTATGAGTTTAGTGGGCTTGATTTCTAAGTCATACTCTAAAATTACAGCAATCCACTTTCCTCTTTTGCCATCTGGATCTTGGGTCAATATGTCTTTCACCACTGAATGAGGCACAAATGATATGATGTGGGAATGTAAAATGTAAACTCTGAAATCTTTTAAGGCTTTGACTAAGGCAAAGTCTTTTTTTTCCATTATGTTGTACTTCAGAGGTGCATCTCTCAATGCCTTGCTAAAAAATGCAATGGGCTGCTCTTGTCTGTTCAAGTTTTTCTGTAACACTAGTTACTGTATGTTTTGATGCAAATGAAAAAATGAAGAAATATTTTGAAAAATCAGGACTGATAAGAACTAGTGTTTTGGTGAGTGCTTGTTTTACCAGTTCAAATGACTTCTTTGCTTCTAAGGTCCATTTAACTCCTCTTTCATTTTTAAGCATGTTTGTTATGTTTCTAAGGAGTTCAGCTAAATTGGGTATGAACCTTCTCAGGAAATTAATCTTTCCAATGAAAGATTGAAGTTCCTTGATGTTTCTAGGATGATTGATTTTCAATATACCATCAATCTTTCTTGGGTCTATCCTTATTCCTTCCTCTGATATGATATGCCCAAGAAGCTTACCTTCTTGGAGACCAAACAGTGTTTTCTTTGGATTTAAGGACAGTCCAAATTTTCTGCATTTTTCAAAGACTTTTCTCAAGTGCATTAGGTGTTCTTCATCTGTTTTAGAGTAAACAGTTATATCATCAAGGTAAATCACAATGAAGTAACCTATTTCTTCTGAAAATGCAATATCCATGGCTCTCTGAAATGTGGCACCAACATTCATTAAACCAAAAGGCATTTTCAAATACATGAAAGCACCCCAAGGTGTAGTAAAGGTTGTTTTAAGTTGATCAACAGGATGTACCAAAATTTGATTGTAACCTGAGAAGCCATCTAGCAAATAAATTCTTTTAGAACCAACTACCTTATGTAGGATATGATCCACTTTGGGTAAGGGATAATTGTCCTTTAATGAGGCTTTGTTTAAGTTTCTAAAATCAATGCAAAGCCTTATCTCTCCTATTTTCTTCCTCACTGATACAATATTAGACACCCACTCTAAGTATCTAACAGGGATAATAATTCCAGCTTCATACATTTTTTTAATTTCTTTTTCTACCAAAGGTAATTGAACAGGGTTGATTCTGCACAATTTCTGTCTAAAAGGTTTCTGGTTTTCTTTGAGGGGTATTTTATGCTGAATTATTTCTGTATCATATGATTTCAAATCTTCATATCTCCATGCAAAAACATCAGAAAATTCCTTAAAGAGCTCAATGTGTTTTAGTTTAATGTGAGCTGGCAAAGTTTTAGATAGTTTGATTATTTTTGGCTTTTCCTTACTGCCTATGTTACATTCTTCCACTTTAGTTTCTATGGGTTCCAATTTTGGCTTCTTGGCCACATCGTTCAAATCAAATAATTCTTCTAAGGGTACCAGCCCTTTTGGCAAGGTTTTGTCTTTGGATTGCAGCACTTCTAGGTCTTCATTTTCCAAATCTGTGCTATTTTCTGTCATATATTTGGGTTCATATGTTAACAGATTTATTTCTGCAATCTCAGGAGACTTTTCTTCTTCAGTAAGTGGGTTTTCTTCAGCAGGACAGTCTTCATCAAAATCTGAATCTGAGTGTGTTGTTTCAAATTCATTTTTGGACTGTAGGAAGTCTTCTATTTGTTTATCTCCCTCAAAAACTTGCCATTATTTTTCATTATCTGGGACAGCTGGTCTAAATTTGACTTGGGTGGTGCATTGCTTGGTTTCATAAGGTGTAAGACAAGTTCTAGCAGCAAAGGCTAAACCATTGGCAAGGACATTTTGGTTTCTTGGGACAAAGATAAGTTGAAAATCATCAAAAAAATTTTACAAATCCATGGCATCATCTCTATAGGCTCTAAGTCTGGGATTTTTGGTACTATATTCCCCATTTACTTGCCTAATAATCAACTCAGAATCTCCATGAAATTTTATCCTTTTGGCCCCTAATTTCTTCAATAAATGCAAGCCTAAAAGGAGAGCTTCATACTCAGCTATATTATTGGTACAATGAAAGTTTAATTTATAGGAGTGCCCCTCAGCATGATTGTTTTGAGTATTGTGTAACCATATGTCTGCTCCTGCATCATTTTTAGTGCAAGACCCATCAAAATTCACGCTCCAAAGAGGACTGTTTTCAGATTTGGGATTTATTTCCTTGTTGTCCTCTTTGTCTTCTTTGTCATTTTTTTCTATACAAGGGTCTGCACTACGTTTTTATGTGTTGTGTTCCTCAAGGTTTTCAATGTTTTGAGGCTTTTCTTCTTGATTTTCATGATTTGTGTTATTTTTATGACTGCTTTGGACCTCAAGAACTCTAATCTATTTGCTGTGAATTTCTAAATCATCAAACTGTTTTCTAGTCTCCTCTTTGTTTTCCTCTTTATCAATGGTTGTAACTATGTTTGCATGTGAAGTGATTACAGTATTTGATGAATTTTCATTGACTAACTCTTGCTCTTTATGAATATCATCATTGAAAAGAATAAAAGAGTCAAGGTCCGTGTGTATGGAATAGAGAAGAGAATTCTTTGGTCTTTCTTGGTTACTCACCATATATTTCATGTGTGTTTCCCTATAGAGTCTTCTAGGTTGATTGAAGACAGGGATGGTGGCATAAGTCATATCCATATACATTGTGCATTGTAACTTAGCTCCCCATGATCTTGAAAGGATCATGCCATATTTTGGGGGTATATCAGCCACTACAATGTCCATCACTAAACTCTTGGCTGGAATTTGGGCTAAATTGACACACATATACTTTATTAGGCCCAGGCATCTCACCCCACTTGAATCAAAAGAATACAAATCTTTGTAGGGTCTAGTCACCTCTAAGCCTAATATTTCCATTATTACCTTGGGCATGAGGTTGTGTGATGCTCCTGAATCAAGCATGGCATTGTGCAAGATATTTTCATGAATGTTTAAGCTGATGTAAAATGGGGGGGTAGTTTCTTCTTGAAATTTTCCTTCAATTTTTGGTCCAAAAATGAGCTCTGGCGTATCATCATTTAAGTTAACTATGTCATGAGCATATTCTATGTTTAAAGCTTTCAAAATTTGACCTCTATATACATTTTGAGAGACTAATTCAGTGAGTGGGACAGAGATTTTGATTTTGGAAATTTCATTCTCTAGGCTGAAAGGAATCTGGATTTTTAAAATGTTTAATTCAGCCCTCTTGTTCACTGACTCATCAGTAAAATAAACTTGTTGATTTCTAGTATTTACAGCAATTAGAATAGTTTTTTCAGGAGCATTGGCTGAAGTGCTAGTGCTGCTGGGGTTAACACTCTGTTTTTCATTTGCTTGAGTGTTTTTCCCTTTGTTTAAATCGGAATTTACAGCCACTGTTTTGTGAGTTTCAACTGTCTTTTTGGGTACATTTTCAGGGTTGTTTTTGGCAGTTTTATCAGAGGTTTTTTTTCTGGGAGTTTCTTGATTCTTTTTACTTCTTAAGTCATATTGTTTAGGTGATCATATGATGACATTTTCAGAGTATTGTTCATAATAATCAGTTTGTGGTCTTCTGTCATCATAAGGTGTATATAGACCTTGTTTTCTTTCATGGAGGAAATCAAAATCCTCATTGCTTACTCCCAACATGTTCATGTTGTCATCCTCTGTTTGTTCATTTGTTTCTTCATCCTCATTTACATAAATTTCTTGGAAAGGAGGTCTAATCTATTGATCATCCTCTCTTTGTCTGTTTTGAGGTTGATTTCTCCTAAAGTTCTGATTTTGATTTTGAGATTGATTTTTGTTTTGGGGAACTGATTGATTTTCCCTAGATTGTGCTCTCTCAAGTATGCTCATCTTCTTCATCATTTCCTCCATCATTCTCTCCATTTTTGAACTATATGTGGAAGGTGTAGTTTCCTCCCTAAATGATACTTTCTTTTCATTCCTCATCCTAGTTATTTTTTCAATCACATTTACTTCCATAGCAAGAGCTCCTTTCTACATGTCATATAAAGTCAAGGGGTCTCTTTCTCTTAGCTAATAGGTCATTTCAGGATCAAATCCTTGAGGAAATTTGGCCAAGGCTGAGCCTTGAGGAGGTTTCAAGTCTGGGGGCAGTGCATTATAAACATTATTAAACCTAGTGCAATAATTTTGAACACTTTCCCCCGTGTTTCTTTTGATATTGTTGTAATCTGAAAGTATTTGGAGAGGGTTTTTTCTAACTTCCCATTTGTTTAGGAATGATTGATGGAGAGCTTGAAGGTCATTAATACTATGAGGGGTTAAGCCTTTGAACCACTTTCTTGCTTCTCCCCTTAAGCTTTGAGAAAACAATCTGAGTTTGACAGTTTCATCATCTATCTCATTTCTATCAAAATAGTCATTCACCTTGTCCACATGTTGTGAAGTAGTAGTAGCACCACTGGCATCATATAATGGTATCTTGGACTAATAGTCCTATGGCAGATTGACTAAAGGTAAAGGAAGGACTAGGGGAGCATACCATGTTGCCATGATAGGAGGTTATGGAAAAAATGGGGGGGTTTACAGGTGGAGGATGTAATATGGGAGGGGGTTGATGGAATGGGGTGGTTTGAACAGTGGGTGTATGGATAACAGAAGTGGATGGACCAGAAGGAGACTGTTGAGCAGATCTTGGATAAGAGAAACCAAAATTATGAAGGAAATGCAAATCAGGTGGGGTAGTTTCTCTGCTAACAGTGTTTTCACCACTATGATGGGGTTAGTGTGAAGGCTCAAAGTCTATCTGATCTATATCATCAAGTGACCTAGTTCTGAATGTCTTTGCTAGTTTAGAATCTTGTAGGTCGTAAGGTTTTCAAGAACATAATTACCATGGACTCGAAGTCCTGCCAACAAGCTGTACTAGACTTAGGACATTCGCTAAGCATACTTTCGGATTATCAACTATATCGAGTATTTGGGTCAGATAGGCTCAGTATGGACTCCTAGAAGCCACTATGCTATGTTTTCTGACTCAACAGATAAGAAAAGTTTAACCAAGCATGGCAATCTTTGTAGGTCACCTGATTCTTTAACAAGAAAACATAATCTTCAAAGCTTCCTTTGTCCATAGTTTGTGAAGTAGCAAGAGGACCACCTATGATCATATATAATGGTATCTGACCGATAGTCCTGCAAGTGGACGACTAGCAAAGAAGACTAGGGGAGCATACCATGTTTCCATGATAGGAGGTTGTGGGAAAATGGGGGGTTTACAGGTGGAGGATGTAATATGGGAGGGGGTTGATGGAATGGGGTGATTAGAACAATGGGTGTATGGATAACAGAAGTGGATGGACTAGCAAGAGACTATTGAGTGGATCTAGGATGAGAGAAACCAAAATTATGACGGAAATTCGAATCAGGTGGGGTAGTTTATCTACTAACAATGTTTTCACCACTATCTTGGGATAAAGGTGAAGGCTCAAAGTCTATCTTATCTATATCATAAAGTGACCTAGTTCTGAATGGGTTTCTTAAGTCAACTTGTGAATCTTGTAGAGCTGTAAGGTTTTTAGGAACAGAATTAGCTCTATGGACTGGTGTGACAACAGTTGTAGTTTTAGACTTAGGATATTTCCTAAGTATACTTTCTAGATTATCAACTATATCAGGAGGATTTGGGTTAGTATAGGCTCTAGTGTGGACTCTTCTAGAAGCCACTATGCTATGTTTTCAGACCCAATGATAAGAAAAGTTTAACCAAGTATGACAATCTTTAGTAGGCTCACTGATCTTTTAACAAGAAAACTTAATCTTCAAGTTTCCTTAACTAAGTTTGTATGATTTTATGATAGTAATGGGTTTCCCAGTGGAGTATTTAAGTCAATTCATAATTTTGGAGTCGCCAGGTGGAAATTTTTAGCTTTGAAAACGTAAAAGGTTTTATGGTCCACCACCACTAATTTGTTTGAATACCAATCTGAAATGTTTTTGGGTTTTCTGAGTTTTTATAGTCCTGTGGGTTATGAGAGTGTCCTAAATTTGTTTCAGCACTTAGCTACGGTGATGAGAAAAATAGAGTTTACTCTGTGGTTGACTAGCTGATTTCTCCAAGGTCTTGATGAGGGTATGTTAGAATCCTAAGGTTACTTAGTTTGTCACTGATTCAGACAAGTCCTATCATGATTACCAACATGCTTGGTAGTGCTCAAAGAAATCTATTCATTCTTGACTGAATATTGAGTGTTTAGTTTTAAGGATTTTTACTCAGAAGATTCCCCAGTATGGTCGCCAGTATGTTAGGGTCTCTGTAGTTTGCAAGATTGGCAAGTACAAACGCTACAAAGCTTACATCAAAACCACTTTGGAATCTGAGGATCAAGCCATCCTAGATTCAAAGAGGTATCTCTCTATATATGTGTTCAAAGATATGATCTTTATGTTTTATGATATGATATTAGGCTAGTTATGAGGAATAGAGTTTTGTTTGTTTTGGTTGGGCAAGGATATAATGAAGATGAAGGAAGTCTATATGAAGGGTGAAGGTGTGAGTAAGTGAAAGAATGGTTCAGCTGATAAGATAGGCAAGGAGCAGCATCAATCCATTGGGTTATGTAGTCATAATAGGATTTAATTTCACAACACGTTTCAAGAGTGGTCCATGGGGCAAGTCATCTATGTCAAAGGATCTCTTTAAGTTGATTTTATGGAATGAAACACTAAGAAATGGAGTGAGGGAAATCAAACAGATGAGGGAACAAAGGACAGCCTAAGATCATGTAAGTACTTTGAAACTAGCCTGCTTTTTACATGCACTTAAGGAAAAAACACAAAAGTAATCTAAGATCATGTAAGTACTTTGAAACTATCCTGCTTTTGATGTAATTTCAAGAGAAAATATTAAAAAAACATAGAAAAACTTAAGATTAAGTAAAGACTTTTAACTTAGCATGCTTTCAGCATATTCAAAGGGAAAACATTCATGACAAACATAAAAAGTAGTCTAAGATCATGTAAGTACTTTGAAACTAGCCTGCTTTCAACATACTTCTAAGGGAACTTTTCAAAGCAGTTGTTGGAGAAGAAACTAGAAGACAGGGCTAACCATAGACTTCTCTAGCTCAATATTTAATTAGCATACTTTTCAAGAACATTCAAAGACAATATCTCAATTTGTACTCAGGAAACATGGGCTTACCAACACTTCACTGGTTATACTCTATTGAATTACCTTCAAAACACATTTAGAAGAAAACATAAAGGATAAAGATTTATCAGTGAGATTTAGGGTATTTCAGAAGTAAATCCTAATCTATGTTTGTTGTTCTTTATCAGAGAAAAATGGATAGAATGGAAACAATAAGAAAATAACAATTTACAGTGAGAAACACATCACCATTGACATAGACCAGAATCCCATAAATCAGCTATTTGTATTTGATGTTCAAACCAGTTACAATCTTCAAGTCCAGTGGGTATTTACAGCTTCAAACTTCTCATCTCATCTTATGTGTCTTCAATTACAAAACAGAGCTACAGCAGCTTCAAAAGCTATTTACATACAACAGATATCTAGAGACCAACCTCCATATTGTCTTCTACAGAAGTATTTATAGAATAATGAGGAGGTGGAGTATAAGAAGGGATCATTGGTTCAATTAATACAGAGTAATGGTTTATTGACCTTTGGGAGGCCTAAGAGAAAAGATTTCGAATAGTCATCTCTGTTTTAATCAATTTTTACATTAAATTTCATCACCTTCAGTTGCTTTTGTTGACTTTAAGGGTTTTAGGTAGGTTGGTAATTAATGTTGAGCTGCCTTTAAAAATATCCTTGACTATTTAATGAATATGCACTCTTTTAATGAAATAAGTCCCCAGGTGGCAATTTGAGGAGTTATAGCCTCAATGATGTGGCATTCGGAGGCTCCTTCACTGATTTTGTGCTGATCTGGTGGCTTTAAACACTGCTTAAACCCTGATTCTTGCTTTAGGGCCCTTAAACTCACTCTAGAGTCTTCAATCCTTATATGCTAACTGTTTCTTTTGTATTTGGGCTTTGTCATCTAATTTTTTCCTTTTCCTGCCTTCCTTAACTGTAGGGCTTAAGATCCTTAATCCTCAGCTTTTGATATTTAATCCTTGATACTTTGTATAAGCCTTTAAACAGCGTGTTTAAACCTTTTAATCCACTGCATTTGGTCTTTAAATCATTGATTAAATCTTCAGAGTTCTGGGGTTTTCCTTTAATCTCTGATATTCAAGATTTAACTTCATTGTTCTTCTTCTTTAATATGTGTAGGTCTTTTTCTGGTGCGGTGAAGGATATAATGTCATGACCAGCGCTCTCACAGCACCGATCAAATCATCTAATGAAGACCTCCAGCCTTCTACTTCATGTTTTAGCCTTCCAACATGGAAGACTTTGGATTTGTCCCTTCGCGAGTCGAGGATAAAGTTTCTAAACCGAAAACCATTATAAAAACCTGCAAAAATAACGAAATATGTTATAAAAACACTGTGGGCCGGAAAAATGCTTATAGAGGCTGATGTGGGGGCGGATGAGCATGGGCGGAAGTGGAGATGCAAGCGGAGGAGGGATTTCTATGGTGGAGAGGCAAAAAATGGTTCAAAAATGGATTATGGCTTGAAATTGGGCAAGAGCGAGTTTGGAAATACCACGAGTGGTTATTGCGTTCAATTCGGGTGGTAAGTGGTTTTAGCCAAATCGAACGCGATCCAGTCATATCGTGCCGCGTGGCTTTTTCGATACAGCCGGTATTGTGTAACTTTGGAGTGTTAAAATCTGGATGCAAAAATCACGTGATATGGGTCGTAGATCGTTGGATTAGGGGGATGAGATCCGACGGTGCGGACCGAGCGCAATGAAAAAGTTGCTCGGGCAGAGACTGTAGTGGGGGACAGGTGTCAGGGCGTGATAGGAAAGGTCTTTTGTACAGTGGATGGTAGGCCCCGACGGAGTTGAGTTGTCAGGATTAATGAATACCGTCAGATCTATAAGATCTACGGTGGGGAGTTGTTGCAGAGGATGGAGGAATAGGTAGGGGTGTGGTCTTATGGGGAACAAGGTGAACAAGAGTTGAGGAGGGGAGAGCTTATCGCATTGGCACATCACCGCGGAGGGGGAAAATAAAAGGGGAAGGGATAAGCCGATAGAGCAATGCGATGAGGGCTAAGATTAGGCCCGGGACATGGTCGCCTGTTGCAATATGTGACCATGGGCTTTTAAGGGAGAAGGGGTTTATCGCATCGACGGGATGGGAAAAGGAAGTGGGGTAAGGAATTAGTTATTTCTGCGATGTGATGTTAAAAGGCACAATGCAATGAGCGCTTAGCATTCGGTCACGGGGTTTGGGCATATGATGGATAGTGGGCTAGAGCTAGGTCGAAAATAGGTTAAAGCCTGAGGGTGAAAAAGGCCTAAAATGAAATCTTTTTAGGTGTTTTAAGTGTTCTGATAGGCAGAATGAGGGTTTTTAAATCGTTACAAAGGGTTTTTTAATGATTTAAAAGGGAATTTTTATGAAATGAGACGTAATTTTGAAGGTTTCTGAGGATAATGGAGGAAAATTAAAGGAGAGAAAGGGCCTTTTTTAGGAAAAAATGAAGAGTAGAAAAGGACCAAAATGAGTGAATGAAGTGATGAAAAGGGGTTGTTTAGGAAACAGTTTTAAAGGGAACAACAGATTTCTTGTTGGATTTTGGAGGGAACAACATTGTTTTAAAGGCACAGTAGTTAAGAAACAGCAATGAGGGAACAACAGCCTTCAAGAAAGACTGATTTTTGTATGAAAATGATCTCTTGAAGGCTCAAGGCTTATTTTAGCCATCATTTGCTTATGAAAAAATTTACTGATGGCTAACAGGTGCTCTTTCCAATAACAGGGCCGAAGCTCTTGCATTGTACCAAGACATATTACAACTGCAAAATCTTGGCATAAACAATGCCATGATCTTTGGCGATTCGGCCATTATTATCAGCATCATGGTCCATAATTGCTTAGCATCAAACGTGGCCCTTCAACAAACCACTAGCAGATGCCAACTCCTCATCGAAAATATGCAGGGTGTCAGCTTCCATCACATTCTCCGCAACCTCAACAAGGAGGCAGACTTCCATGCCAATAAAAATCATTACGTAACCAAAGGACACCTCTCCTGGTGTGCCTTATCCATCATAGTTTCAATTCGGAGGTGGGTTCACGTGTCACCTGCACCTGCTCATGGTCCTTTTATCCATCCTCGGTAATGATTTCAAATCCTTTTACTCCTGATTTAAATCTTTTACATCTCTACAAGTTTTCCCCTTTCGAGGCTATTATCCTCCCCTATCCCTCACTCGAGTCATCCCTCATCTTCCTCGTGACTTCCCGTGGCCTCGGCCACCCTCCCTTTCTTGCCTTTCCCTACTTATTCGCCTTGCCCCCCTCTCTGGCCTTCATTCCTCTCCCCATGCTGCCTTGTTGTGGAAGCCTTTATGCTGTTGTCTCTGCCCTTCTGTGGGCACGCTTTCCGCCCCGTGCGCTCTCCTCCTGCCCCCTTATTCCTTCGTTCCATCCTTGGCTGCTTGAAGCTCTGCCCCTTCCCTCTTTCCCTTATTCCCTAGTTTTATTACAGAACTATGGAATTTATCTCTTGCTGCCCAGAATGGCAAGGAGCGAAGACTTCTTGCACTGCGCTGACCTTCAAGCGGAGTTGGAGCAAATTCGAGCTCACCAGAAGATCATAGACGATAAGCTTCATTTTCAGGCTAAGTTGGTTGAAGAGAGACATGAAGTCGATCTCAACATATTTCACCAAAGAGTCACCTCCCTCGAGGAATAGTTCAAATATCTCTCCAACAAGTGTGCTCACGCACAAGAATCAATTGAAATTTTGAAGTACATGCTGGAAAATAATATTACACCGAGTACCAGATCTACAAATTTAAGAAACCAGGGAACAGATGCCAATCTTGAAGACTCCTCCGCTCGCCAGATCAGCCATATAAATATTGACTAATCATGTCTTGGAAATTTATCTTCTTACTGTTTCAGTTCTTTCAAATCTATGCACCTTCTGTTTTTCAGTACTTTAGGAAAGTTAGAAGAAAAAGGGTGGTCATAAATATCATCGCCACACCTCTTTCTGTTACTTATATTTCACCTCTTGTAACTTTGGAGCTCCGTCTCACTTTTTTTGAATACTAATAGCAACCGACTTCATTTCAAAAAACAAAAAAAAACAAAAAAAACAACCAAACAAACAAACAAACATGCACTAAATAAATGGCGACCTTACCTAATGGGAAGAAACTTCAAGTTAAAAATTGATCATGATAGTCTTAAACACTTTTTGGAACAAAGACTATCTTAAGAAGAGCAGCAAAAATGGGTCTCAAAGATGTTAGTTTATGACTTTGAAATCATCTACAAAAAATGGAAGCTAAATGTTGTTGCAAATGCACTCTCAAGAAAGGATGAAGAGGTGGAAGCATTGACTTGTGTCATTTATATTATCCAACTAGATTGGATAACCGAAACAAGGGATGAATGGAAGAAGGAGGAAGAAGTGTGGACACTCATTCAAAATTTGCAGCAAGATCCTAGTACATCTAATATATTTAGTTGGAAAAATGATTCCTTATGGTACAAAGATCGCTTATATATTTGTAATAATTCCCAACTAAAACAAAATATTCTTTTGGAATTGCACACTTCTCCTTTAGTATGACACTCAGGATTTTTAAAAATTTACCACAGGGTGAAGAAAGAATTTTTCTAGGATGGCCTTAAATCTGATACTCGAATGTTTGTGGTAGAATGTTTGTTTTTCCAGCAAAATAAAGTTGAGACAATTAAGACCCCGAGTCTTCTACAACCTTTATCCATTCCAAGTCAATGTTGGGAGGATATTTCAATGGATTTTATTACAGGTCTACCTAAGTCCGAAGGAAAGAGTGTCATCATGGTGATAGTTGATAGACTTACCAAGTATGCACACTTTTGTGCATTATCTCATTCATTTAAAGCAAGTACAGTTGCTACAACATTTATGGAAACTATTCAAAAGCTACATGGAAACCCAAAGATTATTGTAAGCGCAGAGATCCCATTTTTACTGGAAATTTTTGGACGGAATTATTTTCTTGTTTGCGTACTCAACTAGCTCATAGTTCATCTTATCATCCTCAATCCTATGGTCAAACTGAGATAGTGAACAAATTTTTGGAAGGATATCTTCGTTTTTTTTTATCTCATAAACAAACACAATGGGTCAAGTGGTTACCTTTGGCTGAATGGTGGTATAACACTTCCTTCCATACTGCAGAAAAAATGTCCCCATTTATGGCACTTTATGGATATCTTCCACCGTCCATCACATCATCTTTAAGAGAAAATTCTAAGGTTCAACCAGTGGAAGATCACATCAAGCATCAACAACAAGTTCTCCAACTCTTAAAGGATAACCTAAATTTGGCACAAAATCGAATGAAACAACAGGCAGATCAACATCGCAGTGAGAGAAGTTTTGATGTAGGAGACTGGGTGTTTTACGAGCACAACCATACAAAAAAATGCCCCTCGAGCAAGCTAAGAAGGATAATAACTCATTTCCAAAGTACTATGGTCCTTACAAGGTGTTGCAAAAGATTGGAAATATGGCATACAAATTGGAGCTTTCTGCTTCTTTGTGAGTGCATCCAGTTTTCCATGTTTCATGCTTAAAGAAGGCTATAGGTGACAAAATTCCAATTCAAAAAATATTGCTAGAACTTGATGAGGAAGTAAAAATCATAATGGAACCTAAAGAAGTCACAGAAACAAGAACTTGACAGCTATTAAATCGATTAATTTTAGAGTATCTCATCAAGTGGAAGAACTTACCCACTAAACATTCTACATGTGATCAGGTGATCATGTCTAAGTTGAAAAAATGCTCAAAAATGGAATTTCTCAGAATTGGTTGAAACTTGAACAACCGGATAGGCATCGTCGCTGAAATTTTGACGCCGTGAATGACACTCAAATCCAACGTCGTATGTGAAAGTTATGCAGGTTTAAAGTTTTCAATATCCTTCAAAAATCCAGTTTGACCAAGATTGACTTTGACTTTGGAAATATTAAAAAAAGAATATTCCAAAGAATATTTTGGGAATATTCCTTAGAATATTCCATTTGGGCGAATCAGATTAAGACAAGTGGCAGGTACTCATTTTTTAGTGGTTTGACTTTGGTAATTTTCAACCAATGGAGGGTTGCCACGTGGTAGGCCCAGAGGCTGCCACGTGGCCCTAGGCTAGTGGAAGAATTGGCAGGTTAAAATTTTTATGGGTTCGCGAGGTTTGAACCCCAGACCTACTGCCCACAACAGACGTGATTTACCGTTACATGTTCTTAACCATGGTAGCGGAGAACGCATATTTGAAGTTTAAAATGTTACAGGTTGGGCGACAAAGGGGGCCAGCCCCTATATACATGCGACCACATGGTATGACCGAGAGCTAAGGCTTAGTAGTTACGGTTGCAGCCACGGTTAAGGTAGAGAGTTAGGAACATGTAACCACAACTGCAAGGTTTAATTTTATGGTTTTTAAAATCGTTTATGCCATGGTTGTTCCGACAGTTCCGATGGGGGTGGGTCATGTGACCACCCTGCCCAACAATAAATGCGACCATAATGTTTGTTGCCATCAAATCCGCCGGCGAGTTCTACAACACATGTGAACGCCCACTCAAAAATTAACTTAACTGTCAGTGATTCCACCAGACCTAGGGCGTCCTCCACCAAATCAGGCCTTAGTGCCAATTTTAGTGTGGCTATCTGCAGTTCTCCCACATTTAGTGGGGTTTTAAATTAACATTGGGCAGAATTTTGTTTTCATCATAACTTCTTCAATATTGAACCAATTGGGATGAAATTTTGGTCAATTTTTAGGTATTCTGAGCATTCTGGAGAGGTTGGGACAGGTTTCAGAGCTAATAGAGGAGTTCTTCAGCCATTTTTTCTTCATGGAATCTTGGAGATCCATAAGGGCCATGAGGGAAATGGAGCTGTGTTGGGCTATACTTCACTGTTTGAGGTGAAACAAAAGACATTTTTAGCTTATTTTTGTCTTCTGAATTCAATTTCACTGCTGGTTCTGCCTGTTTAGGCATATTTCTCATTATATAACCAAATTGAGCAACTTAATAGAGCAAGGACATGCCCATTGGGAGCCTTGGACCCGGCAGATGTAGCCCAGGAGGGGTGAACTGCCTCATCATGTTGTTGTATTATGTTATGGTGTAATTTATCTACTGTGTATTTCTAATTTCAAATGTTAAACAATAATTCTAATTAACATACCCTCACACAAAAACTCAGAAACAGTTACCAAAAACACTTTGTTTAACTTGCAAGACATGGAGAATACTTTGTACACTTAATTAAATGGAAATGGATACTTTTCACAGCATTTTCAACTACTTCCATCTTCAGATCAACATGGGAGGATGAGAATTTTATACAGAAGCATCCAAAGCTACTCAAGCGTTGATGACAACACTTTTTTGAAGGAGAGGGGCATGTTAGGTCTCTATATTACTAGTGTAGTACCTTATTATTGTCAGTGTAGCCCCCTTGCTGTTATTGTTGTACCCCTGTAACCCCAATATTGTTATTATTGTGCCCTTACATTATTATTGTTAGGTCGGCTATGATTATATTGTGACACCATGGACTCTTATATATAGAAGGAGATTTTTTCATTTGTATCATCCAATAATTGTTCATTTATGTAATGTAAAGGAGGTTTCCCCCTTGAAGTGGCTTATTTCTAAGGCATTGATCTCTCTTTTCTTCTATTTTTGGAGTTGGTTTGATAACATTCTTGTGTTGGTTCATTGGGTTGGGAGGGAATACTATAGCCTCCTGGGAGTAGATGAAGAGAGTTTTTTTGTTCAAATATCAGGAGTATTGTAAAACTAGAGAAATGCAGGATGAGATCTTCACCATTGTATAAAGTGATGATGAGACATTGGAAGATTATCTAGAAAGATTTATATATATCCTCCAAAGTTCAAAACACAAATTTGATCTAAGTATTGTTAGAACCTTGTTCCTACGTCGGCTTACTGATGATTCTATAAAAAAATTGAACCTGTTAGGACAAGGGGATATTGCTCAAAAACCTTTTGATCAGATTTGTGACTTGTGCAAGAATCTCTCACGGAACCAATCTAGATCCGGTAGAGGAGTTCGAGGTAAAAATAATAAACTTGGATCTACAGATGCTATGATCATCAGTTTGGAGAATTAAATGGACAATATGAAAATTGAAATAATGAACATCATTAGCAAACAAATAAACTCTTTGAAATTTCAAAAAAATTGTAGAAGAACAAGATTCATTGTCTATTTATTGTCCAAAGTGTAGGAAAAAACATATTTTAGGAGAATGGCATGTTGATGTTAAAGGTGCTAATAAGTGTGTGACTTGTGTAGGAAAACATATTACCGAGGAGTGCCCTTCTATACCTGGACTGAAAGCAGTATTAGAAGGAGAGCGGTATGAATCTGAGGCATTACATTATATGGGAGCATGGAAAACATGGTCTCAGGTAGGTGTAGGTATGATTCCTGAACAAGCACCACATCATTTCGGTTATAATGCACCACCATATTCCTATCATAATACAAATCACTCTCAACTATGGCAGCATGGGAATCACTTTTCATATGGGAAATATCCTCAAGCTTGGAAAAAAGGATGGAGGAGATCAACCCATCCTCAGAATTCCTATCCCACACCCATGAAATCATATCCTCCTACATATGCACCTTACCCGTTGTCACAACCATCATTCCCAACCTTACCTCCGCAAAGTCAACCTATGCCACCAGTAACTTTTCCTCCACCTTTTCGACCACCCCAACTACCTGCTCAATCGGTACCAAACCCCAATAACAAATCGGTTTATATTATTCATTTTATGAAACTTCTTCCCCCATCCATTTATCAGATCATACCAGTTGGGGTCAATGACCTTCAATTGAGATCGGGGAGGGTAGTAAACTCATAAAAACAAAAACAACCTATGGTTATTATCGAGGAGAAAGCTAAGGAGGAAAAGCCTAATCATTCGAAAGGAGAAGTCACCATTCAACCTATCCCCACACCTTTGGAGCTTTTTCCATCTTCTTCAAATAGGCCTCCCTACCCAGAGAGGCTAGTTATGGAGAAGAGTGACCCTACCCCCGAGTCTAGTCTGGCTTCTGAGCTCAGGAATATTTTTATAAAGGTCCCTTTGCTCTAGGCCATCAAAGAGATCCCCATATATGCAAAAATATTTAGGGAACTCTATCTTAAGAAGTCGGGAAGGAAAAGAGTATAACCTCAAACCATTCAGTTCGTTAGAAGAGCAACCGAGTTAATAACATAGTGTGTGCAAATGGAAAAATATACTGACCCTGGAAACCTGTTTGTTTATGTTCAGATAGGTGATTTCCTTGTCTCCAATGTGTTGATAGACCTAGGGGCGACCATCAATGTTATGACTAATAAAATCGTGGATCAACTTGGGTTGGTCCATATTCATCCTACCCCTACCTTTCTTGAACTTGCATACAGATTCAAAATCAAGTCAGAAGGTGTATTGGATGATGCGATTGTTTCAATTGACTCTTGGGAATACCCCGCAGATTTCATTCTGCTTCAGCCAAAGAATATTGTTGGAGGACATCCCTTGATCCTGGGACAGCCATGGCTTGCTATAGCTGATGCTTATATTGGGTGTCGCTCTAGCGATATGTATATTTCCCATGGAGTTTCTAGGAAAAAAGTCACTTTATATCCACCTGCTAGATATATCCAGGAGCTTCGAGATACCTTATGGCTAGATTATAGTAGTAATGAGGAGACTCAGTCTGTTTCTTTGATACATCATCATACCAAGTCAACTCAGGATGGTGAGATACGAGATTTCTTGAACAATCCAAATACAATGCCAAATTTTGACTCACTTTGTCAAATCTTTAGTCTGTATTTTCAAGAGAGTTACAATTCTAAACCCTCCTCACCACATACTCTAGCAGCTCCACCTTGTACTGTCAAAACTAAAACCACTCTTGTTGAGATTAGTCCATACAAATATTTACATATCATCTCATACTTGGATTCATCCCAATAAGAGCAGCTTTTGAGTTTTTTTGCGTGACCATATTGATGCCTTTGCATGGGACTACGATGCCATGATTGGAATCCCTCATAAAACTTGTACTCATCATATTTATATTTAGGAGGGGGCCCGACCCGTTCAACAACCCCAAAGGCACATGAACTCTGCGCTAAGAGAAATTGTGAAAGAAGGATTGCAAAAACTCTTAGACGTTGATTTCATTTATCCTATATCTGATAGCCAATGGGACTCTCCGTTGGTGATGGCCCCGAAGAAAGATGGGAGATGGTGGATTTGCATTGATTACAGAGAACTGAACAAAGTCACTCTCAAGGACTACTTTCCCCCTCCTTTCATCGATCAGGTGCTTGATACCCTTGCCGGTAAAAATTACTTCTCATTTTTAGATGGCTTTAGCGGTTACAGCCAAATACGGATCGCACCCTAAGACCACTTTTAGATGCCCCTGGGGAACATTTTCCTATCGAGTGCTTCCCTTTGGGCTATGCAATGCTCCAGCTACCTTTCAAAGGGAAGTTTTGGCTATCTTTGCTGACCTCGAATGTGTGGAAATATACATGGATGATTTTTCGGTATTTGGTGATTCATTCTAGGGAGCCCTAAAAAATCTTGAGAAAGTGATTTCTCGTTGCCAAGAAGCTCACCTTGCTTTGAGTGATAAAAAATATATATTAATGTGCAAAGTAGGAGTAGTTCTTGGTCATCTTATCTCTGACAAAGGTATCCAGGTAGACCCAGCTAAAATAGAGGTTATCATACGTCTTGCTGCACCCAAAACACAAAGGGAAGTCAGAGGATTCCTGGGACATGCAAGCTATTACCGTAAATTCATTGATCATTTCTTTTGGATATCTACCCTGCTTTTTCAATTGTTAGCTAAGGCTAGAGAGTTCTCTTCAACTACGGCTTGCCAAAAATATTTTGAGGCACTGAAGGAAAATTTGGTATAGGCACCAGTTCTGCGAGGGCCGAACTGGTCCTTTCCAATTCATATTTCCTCTAATGTCTCATATACAACTATTGGACAAGAAGAAAACCAAAAATTCTATACTATTTACTTTATCAATAAAACTTGTCACCTGCTGAATTGTATTACATAGTAAGCGAAAAAGAGTTTTTAGCTGTGTTTTTTTCCATTAATAAATTTAGACACTATGTTACATGATATGAAGTATTCGTGCATACATACCATTCAGTTATAAAACACTTAATGAATAAACCATTGACTAGTGGTAGAGTGTCTAGGTGGTTATTGTTATTACAAGAATTTAATGTTACTATTATTGATAGACCAGGGAAATATAATGTTGTGTCCGACTATCTTTCTAGACTAAATAACCCTAGTGAAGTAATTCCTACAAATGATGATTTCCCTGATGAACATATTTTTGTTGTGTCAACAAATTCCCCATGGTTTTCTGACATAGCCAATTATTTAGTCACGATAAAAAAACCTCCTCACTTATCTGCTCGTGAAAAGCGAAATATAATTTAGAAAAGTGCTTCATATTCATGGATCCAAGGAGACCTATTTTACACCGAGCCATATCTTCTCATTCGTAGATGCGTAAGAGAGGAAGAAGTGTTTTAAATTCTGAAATCTGTCCATGATTAACCTTGTGGGGGCCTATTCACAGATAAGAGAACTGTATAAAATATCTTATGAGCTGGCTATTTTTGGCCTTCCTTGTTTAAGGATGTTAAAAAATATGTCAAGCGATGTGATAACTGTCAGCGAATGGGCCAACCTGTCCAAGCCAAAGAAATGCCTTTATTTCCTCAAGTCATGATTAAGCCCTTTGAAAAATGGGCTATTGACTATGTAGGACCAATAAATCTAACATATTTAAATAAAAATAATATTTTGGTTTGTACAGAGTTTGTTACAAAATGGGTAGAGGCTAAAGTTGTTTCTTTTGCTACTGAAAAATTTGTTGTTTATTTTTTGTTTAATGAAATTTTTATAATATTTGGTGTTCCTAGAGAGATTGTTACTAATAATGGACCACAATTTGTCTCTAATATGGTACAGGGTGTTATGGATCAATATAAAATTCGACACAGGAAATCAACACCATATCACCCACAAGAAAATGGCTAGGTGGAATCTATGAATAAGGTGACTGAATCCATCCTCACTAAAATAGTAATTTTGCATAGAAGGATTGGAATAGTAGATTTCATGAAGCTTTATGGGCTTATCGAACCACTTGGCGGAATAGCACGGGGCACACACCATAAGAGCTGGTATACGGGAAAGAAGTCATTTTTCCGATCGAAGTCCAGATAAAGACCTTCCAAACGGTCATTCAATTGGGGCTAGATCTCTGAGAAGCACAACAACATCGTCTATTGCAACTAAATGAGTTAGATGAGTTCAAGAGAGATCTTGTTCAACATAATGTGTTAGTTCAGTAACAATGCAAGAAGTGGCATGAAAATTTTATCAGAAAGAAGCAGTTACATCCATGTGATTGGGTACTCCTTTATGACTCTAGATCTAAACATTTTAAAGGGAAATTCCATACACGCTATATGGGACCTTATGAAGTGATTAAATTTTTTGAAAATGGGGCAGTAGAAATTAAAACTATTGATGGGCAAGAATTCGTATTCCTTGTGAATGGGCATGGACTTGAAGTATATTTTCAGCCTATCACAAAGGAAAACTTCATGTAGCAAGTACAACAACAATCTGAATTGCAAATGGTAGGTGGTTGTGCCAACCTATTACAAATATGACTCTTTCTTTTCCAGAAATAAAATAAAACAAAAAGAAAATCCAAAAAATGACAAAAAATGACAAAAATTTTAAAAAATAAAATAAAAAGAAAACAAATTTTGCATGTGGTTGTGAAAATCAATTTACTGACATGATCACAAAAGGATTAGGCAGAAAACTAGCATGCTGGTAGGAGGATCAATCTTAAATAAAATGGGAATGTTGCTTGATCTTTATATGTGCTAATTTTCACCGAGAAGAAGCAGGTTTTCCAGTGCAGGAACCGAGCCCTTATCCAAGTTCAGGACAACTGACATGGAAATATTTATGTAAGAAACACTCAATTCCCACTGCGGTTATTTGTGGTCCAACATTACCTTTCTTCTTATTCCCTTTTCATAAAATTCCCTCTATAATTCTTCTTTTTGTCATATGGAGATTGACCACCCCTTTCTTCAAAAGAAATTGTCCCTATTAGATTTCGTTTTTCCATCTTTTCCCCTGTCCCTCTTTCTTATGTCCCTCTTGGATTGGTCTCACTCTTGAATTCCTTGTTGAATTTCCTTCCCATTCTGAAAATTTACCCCTTCCCACTTCTTTTCTCCCCCATGGGCTATATTGTAGGATCTGATAAAAACTCATGAATCGGATCGAAATGCATGTGTTAATACCAAGAACAGGATAATTAAACCTCCTTTGGAAGCTCTGCAAATCTTATTCAGCCTGTAAATTTTATTTTATTAGAAACCTTTTTTTTTTCCTTCAGATATGCCACAACACCTATGGGTTCAGGAATGTGTGTTTCAGTGCAAGAATATTTGAATTTCGGGTGCAAGAACATGCACTGTTGTGTGCTCCTGAGTGCAAAAACATGTGTTCCGATGCAGGTACAATGATAGTCTTCAGCACAAGAATCTGTGTCTTAGTGCAGGAACCAAGGGCTCCTGAGTGAAAGAATGTATATTATGGTTCGGGAATGTCTGGTACAGGAATGCATGCTTGAAGCAAGAATTCAGTTCAATAATACAAGGAATTTATTTTTATTAAATGCAGAGAACCTATTTAGGCATAAATGACTGCACTATTTTAAATTATGGCATGCAATGATTTTTTTCTCTAAATTTGATTAGACTTTGTTTCATCATTATTGGTTCAGAAATATTTTTTTTTAAGTACAAAGGAATTTAGTTATGAAATCTTATCTTTATATAAGTATCATGTGTACCCTATACTAAATCATGACTCGATTGGGGGATGTGTGTGAAATTTTCTCGCAATCCCGCGTTCACCTTTAAGGCCTTGTCAAAAATAATGATGACATGATCCTACATAATACCTTGTGTTGTTTTTATAACAAATCTTCTCCATAATCGTTGCCCTCTACCAATCATCATTGTTGCATGCACGTTGGATGATGACGTATTGCATATTTTCCAAGACTGAGATTTTCATGATGAGAGTGTGACCATTAAGGAATGACCAATATAGTAGCATTCGGTTAATTCAGCAATTTAAAATTCTTTCACATACGAGTCCTAAACCCCCTGTTGAGTAACTCTTCTGAATTCTGAGAAATCAAGTGAATTCGAACAGTGATAGCACCTATTCGAATCAAATCATTGTATGTAAGGGAAATGGAATAGACGGCCGAGTATAAGAATAGTTTGTCTCTATTGCAGGAATAATGATTCCTCCCATTTCTTCTCAAGTTTGATGGTTTCGATTCAGCCATAGCATTAGAATTTTCTCAAACCTTCTATGGAAGCAGAGCTAAGGTGGGGTTTTTGGAATTTTAAGTGACAGAGAAATCCATTTCACAAGCTACATGATTAGTAGCTACCGGTGAGCAATGGTTCAAGAAAGGAAAGCTAGAAAAGGGGGCTTGGTGCAGATTCGTGGTTGATAAGAAGCCAGAAGGTGGATTGGAAGATTGGGTTACAGTGCAATGCCATGATAGAAAAGTGGAAACATTTGTGTACATCCTACAAAATTTTCTCAATTGTGAAGGTCAATATTTACTAACCCTCTTGCACCATTGTAGGAATTTCTGAATCTTAATTCTTATGCAGAAATTATTTATGTTAATCCGGTTAAGCTTCTCCTACTTATACAAGTTATCAACTGAATAAATTCAAGTTAACATCAAAGAGAAACACATAACATATCTCTACCAATTCAAATCTAGAATAAGCACATGCACACATAGACAAAGTGACACAGTTATTTCTGGACAAAATGTCCCCGGAAAAACCCAATGTGGGAAAACCGGTCCCTGGCTACTAGAGGGCTCTATTATCAAGAATATTTCTGAATACACAACTCTGGGTTCCAGATCTAGAAAGATAAAAATCTAGATCTGCAGCACCTGGTTGATCTAAGACTAACAATACTGACTAATCCACACCCTCAAACAGGATTTACAGAACTCAACCAGATCTAGGCCTAGAAACCCCAGATCTGCCCCTAAAAGACACTGTGTCAGACTTTGAAGGCCTCCAAATGCTCAACACTTCCACTGGAAGGGACTGTGTTACCCTAGACTGGGTGACGCAGTCACTACGCTGCCCCTAAGGGTCTATGCGTAACCCCTGAAGGGATTCCTGAAAATCACGTTGTCCTTGTTGTTGTTGTTGCTGTTGTTTGCTGTTGCCTTCCTATGCATTGTCTTTCCTGATCTCTTCTCTATCTCTTGTGTATTCTTGACCCCGGGATCAGATCATCCCCTTGCTCTAAATTCCCCTCTCTGCAACTGAAACACTTGAGAATTCTTAGCAAACCCTGCCCTAGAATCTCAGCTTAGCTTCAGTGCTCTGCCTCTGTGTGTGTTACAAATGACCCCAAGCCTTTCCTTTATACTTTTATCGTTGACAAATCAATGGCCAAGATTAAATCTTTAATCAATGGCTAAGGTTAAAAGAAAGCTTGATCCGTGTGACTTAAGACAATTTCATCACATGTTTAATTAAATTCACTTTAATTATTTTATTTTCCTAAGTTTTAACTTAGGAAATACATTAAAATAATTAATTAATTTAATATCTCCTAAACCAGATGAAATTTCCCAAATCCATTTCTAGGTCTTGTAGATTAGGTGAATTCTAGTCCCTCCACAAAATTTGGGACCTAGAGCACAACTGATGCTACCCCAAATACACAAAATCTCAACACTCCCTCTTAGCATCAAGGATGTGCTCTAGCAATACATCACATTTATGCATTACATGATTTTGGGCACTGTTTCTGTGTTGCTGAAGCTTGGCCTCCTGCCACTCAACTCTACACTGTTGTTGCCATTCTGTACTGTTGCCCATGACTCTACCATTGCCACTACAACCACTGTACTGCAATTCCCTCTCAATATGCTACATATGTCATGCTCATAGCACTGCCACTGCTGATCTGCTGCACTGCAAATTCAGTTGTTGAGAGTAACAACTGAATCTCCTACCCAATCTTTGACAAACAAGTCTGATGGGATGCATCCTCATCACTGAAGCTCCATAAGCTATAGATCTGTGCTGGCATCTAAAGAATGATGCACAACTACAACTCTGCTAGCGTAATCAGACTCCCTCTACACTACTAAAGTCACATCAGATCCTTGTGCTGAAATCTATCATGTTACTGCTGCACTGCACTATCCCTCTGAAGCTCTCTGCACTGTTGCAGCTCTACATTGCGTAAGAAGTACTGCACTACGCTACTGAAGTCACATCGGCCTCTGCGCTGCTACTACTTCTACGATGTTGTTGCTATGCTCTGTGCTGCTCCTACTAGCTTCCAGATCTGCCTTTGCTTATGCCTCATCTGTGATCTATGCACCCACTACTCCACTTGTCCCGCTATTGTCTTAAGGATGTCGTAGCTTGCTTGTGATCCAAGAGATGAGCTACTCAAGGATCTTTCCTACTTCCATGTATCTCCTCTACATTTCCATGTCACCCCACCTCCGTGGTTCATGAGCACTCATGGCTACATCATCTCCGGACCCATCATCTGCCACCGCTACCTTGGAAGAATATGCTTCCTTGTCCTTCTTCTTTTCTGGAAAATTGCTAGCAAAATGTCCCATTTCACCACACTAGAAGCACTTGATCTTTGAAAGATCCTTCTTATTCTTCGGCTGCTTCTTTGATGCCAAGGCTGCATCTTCCTCATCTTCCTTCTTTACTTTTCTCAACCCAGGGTTGTGCTGCTTCTTGGTGAATCTGCGTAGTTCTTCTTACCGTAGGATCGACCACAAGTTCTCCCAATCTGGGAGGTCCGCTCTACCCAAGTTACTTTGGACAAAGGTTTCCCACTCATCTGTGACTGCATTGAGGGTAGTCCTGACTATCACTGCATCATCTATGGTTGCACCCGTTGCAGTCAGTTGATCCCTGATTGACTGCAATCTGAAGAGGAAATGCTTGATGTCTTCTCCCTTGGTCATCATGAATGACCTCATTTGGGCCTCCAACAACATCTTTCTTTCGACTGATTTTCCCTCATATAGGGAATTCAAGGCCCTCCACATCTCATTAGTTTTCCTCTTTTCAGCTATGTGTGGTAAAATATGGTCCTTGATATTGTCCATTATCAGTCGCTTGGCATGCCCAACAGCTTCTCTATGCTTCCGTAGGAGATCCGCATCTGTCGGTGTGGCCAGGGCATGCTCTGCATGGTCTCTTAGACCATATGCCTCAAGTACAATCAGGATCCTAGCTTTCCATACCGAAAAGTTTGAGAGGCCCTCTAGCCTATCCTGATCACGCAGTCCATGAGGAGCCATCTGCTCAGAATGTGTTGACACTCCTCTTCTCTATGTTATAGACCTTGGATCTAGGGTCCTTTTCAAACTGGGAACCCTCTGCTCCCTTTGACAATTAATTTCCCTCCTTGGAAATCTACCAAATCAACTATGATTCAGCTTCTTCTTTGATCCTCTGACCAAACTGCAAGTTTCCTTTGGCAAGAAACTCTCTAAAAAGCTAATCTCTTCCCAACCTTTGTCACTTGTGCTAAGGTTAAAAATCTGAAAACTTCAGAAGTTTAACCCCACCAGCTCTTCTAAAATTCTGCAACTTTTCTGCAAACTTTTTTCGATCTGACAGATTCAAATCTGAATCACACAAGCTGGCTTCAGACCCAACCAGCGTTGTTTCTGAGCTACGTCTACGCATTAATTGCATGGGCTTGCTAGGACACAGCGCTAGACAGCGTCACCCTTCCCTTTGCGTGATTATGCTCCTGAAAATTGTGTTGTCCCTTCAGATAAGATTTTCTGTTGCCTTTCCAACTGCTTTCTGCAGCTAGATCCTTCAGATTCTTCAGCTGGTGACCCTTCTAGATCTGCAATCGCTCTGATACCATGTAGAAATTTCTGAATCTTAATTCTTATGCAGAAAATATTTTTGTTAATCCGGTTAAGCTTCTCCTACTTATACAAGTTATCAACTAAATAAATTCAAGTTAGCATCAAAGCAAAACACATAACATAACTCTACCAATTCAGATCTAGAAGAAGCACATGCAGACATAGAAAAAGTGACATTGTTATTTCTGGACAAACTTTCCTCGAAAAAACCCAATGTGGAAAAACCGGTCTCTGGCTACTGGAGGGCTCTATTATTAAGAATATTTCTAAATACACAACTCTGGGTTCCATATCTGGAAAACCCTACAGAGAAAACTCTAGATCTCCAGAACCTGGCTGATATAAGACCAACAATATTGACTGATCCACACCCTCAAATGGGATATACAGAACTCATCCAGATCTAGGCCTAGAAACCCCAGATCTACCCTTGAAAGACATTGCGTCAGAATTTGAAGGCCTCCAAATGCTCAATGTTGCCACTGGAAGGGACTGTGTAACCCCAGACTAGGTGACGTAGTCACTAAGCTACCCCTAAGGGTCTCTGCGTAACCCTTGAAGGGCTTCCTGAAAATCACGATGTCCTTGTTGTTGCTGCTGCTGTAGTTTGCTGCTACTGTTGTCTGTTGTTGCTGTTGTTGCCTTCCTCTATGTTGTCTTTCCTGATCTCTTCTCTATCTCTTGTGTATTCTAGACCCCAGGATCAAATCATCCCCTTGGTCTATATTCCCCTCTCTGCAACTAAAACACTTGAGAATTCTTAGCAAACCCTGCCCTAGAATCTCAGCTTAGCTTCAGTGCTCTGCATCTGTGTGTTACAAATCACCCCAAGCCTTTCCTTTATACTTTTCTCATTGAAAAATCAATAGCCAAGGTTAAATCTTTAATCAATGGCTAAGATTAAAAGAAAGCTTGATCCATGTGACTTAAGACAATTTCATCACATGTTTAATTAAATTCACTTTAATTATTTTATTTTCCTAAGTTTTAACTTAGGAAATACATTAAAATAATTAATTAATTTAATATCTCCATGAAATTTCCCAAATCCATTTATGGGTCTTGTAGATCAGGTGAATTCTATTCCCTCCACAAAATTTGGGACCTACAGCACAACTGATGCTATCCCAAATACACAAAATCTCAACAATCCGGTTACTATTACATTTTGAATCAGGCAAGCTAATCAATTTCCCTTATTTCTTGCTAAAAAGTATAGAAAATATGTCCAAGGGTGTCCAGAAAAGTCAGGAAAGCCAAATTGGATTTAAATTATGTCATTGTGGGTTAATTTAATTTTTTATTAGAAAGGAATTAGAAGGGAGAAATATGATCTGGGAAGAGTTCCTGAAATGATTTCAAGAAGGGAGCACAGTGAAGTCGTCACGGAAGAAGGGTAAGAGTAGAAAGGAGAAGTCTGAATGGAAGGGTACAACCCTAACCCCGCAGACTAGCAAGATTAAGGATAAGGAAACCCCGTCTAAGAAGCTAGTGAAGGGAGAAGCAAGAATCCATAATCGAAACCCTCTTCCCTTTAAAAATAATAACCAGAAGATTTGTCAGAAAGAGTTGTTAGAATAACTCAGTCAACCTCTCTGATATATGTAGATGATTCCCAACCTAGTTCACCAATTGAAGATAATATTTCACTCCTTGCACATGTCGTGGTTCACAAAGTGTTTAGTGCAGGTTACATAGAGGAGGAAGATGTCACTCCTCTATTAGTTTTAGTTGAGAAAATGAAGAAAAGAAAGATCTTGAAGACACCTGATGCGAGTGCAGGGAAGGACCTGACAGTGGATCAAGGTGATGACGGAATTCAGGGTGCTAAAACACAATGTGATATTGAAATGCAAGATATTTACAAGCAAGGTGATGTTGGCCTTGATGATAATGTCACTTATTTTGAGTCGACTACCGAAAAGACTCTGGCACAAGAGGAGTTTGATAGAGAAGATCATACTCTCTCTCTCTACATAGTCAGGTCGAGTAATTGAAGCAACACATTTATGGACTCGAAGTATTGAACCAAGCATTGAAGGAACAAATTACAATTCTGCAACAGAAGAATACTAAACTGAAGGGGGGACTACAAGAGCGAAAGTGGCAAGTAAAAGTGTGGAAATTTCGAGCATAAAAATTCTATGGTCGCCTCAGGAAAGTGGTCAAACGACTTAAAAAGGCTCGGCGTAAGAAGCTGAAGACGTTGAAGGCAGGAATCAGTATACATATACAAGATTGAAGGGAGGTCTCCATGTTTTTTTGCAGAAGGTAAAGTTGTGTGAGGACACACAACATGATAGGGATGGGGGGATGTTCGTTGGTAGAATTTTCCTACTTTCTAACCTCTATCTTACCTTAAACACACTACCTAAGCCTTTGTTTTAACCCTAGAGCCTATTTAATTATGTACTCCTTCCAAACTTGTACTCATTCCTACATTCCTTTCATGTTTTTCGTATTAAGGGCTATTTATGAAATTAATCATTAATTTAATAGTTTTATATCATATTTTCCTTTGCAACTAATATGTTCTCTTTCCTAAGGTAATTCAATAAGGCAAAAGTATGAATCAATGTGGGAGATGGTTGGTGCAGGAACAATTCTTGTACCAATCGACGTTCCTGCACTTCCGAGGCAGTTGTCAAATTTAGCTTGGTTTACCACATACGGTCAAGACAACTCAACAAATCACACGAATATCTTGCTAGAAGATCATTTATCCTTGTTGGGATTGAAGCGTAGATGAATAGGCGGGATGTGAATATCAGGACTTCGACCGTTAACATTTGTTTAGTCTTTTGTTAACAACCGAAAGGCTTAAGATAAAAATTTGTTGCAGCCACAAGCCGAGAATATGTATTTAATAGGGTTTTCTAGTAGATGTTAGGTAGCAATAATTTGAGAAATTTTGACATAAACTGTGACCTTTTTGGTGTCGCCATTCTCTAGGGTTGGATCTGGGATCCATGATGTATATTTTTTATTTTGAAGTTTAATACAAAGGACTCCGCCAGTTATGCGTTTTCCTATCTCAATATCTTTGTGATGCATCATTTGAGTACCTGAAGTTCCAGATCTCGTAGTAGGGAAACAAGCGTGTTGGCTATGGCCCATCCAACCCAACTCGTTCTCCCTTTATCATGAGGTGTGTTAAACTCATTTTTTATGTAAGGTTTGAAACAGGTTACATGTGGTTCTTTCATAGTTAACAAGATTTAAATTCTTTACAAGTTGTGTGATTCAGATCCGAAGCATGTGGGCTTGGTTATGTTTATTTCCTTTCTTCCATTCTTTCCTTTGATGCGTGTTGCATTTCCTTTCTACAAGAAGAGTGTGTTTAACTGCTTGCACCAGTGCGTTTCCATTTCTGCAAGTTAAAGTTCCCTAGTTGATTTCTGCAACTCTTCTTCATTTCCTACAAGTCATTTATTTCCTTCTACAAGTGGTGTTTTACTTTTGAGTAAAAGCATTCTCAGTATTTATGTTCAGTTTAAGGGTTAACTTATATTGACGAGCTTTTATTGAAACATTGTTGCATTATATGTGTGTGTGTGTGTGTGTGTGTGTGTGCTTGCACTTATTGCACTTGTGGAATAAACTGAACTTAATACTAAAATCATTAAAGGGAATTTCGAGTTAAAATGTTTATTCATAACAATATGCAGATCTAATTCACATAACAAACAGTCATCTGAGGAAGAAACCTATTGGTATTTGGATCAGATAATTTCTCTTTTTACATGTAAGAAGTTTCATGTTTTAGCAAGAGTTATCTTTGAATTTTAAAGCACCTTTCATCTCTGAATATTTGATTCGTTAAAATAATATTTTTGATTGTGAAGGTCTATTTTCCAGTTTTGTTTCACCTTGCAAGTTATTCCTTTAAGTTACCACGCTTTTCATTTTTCTGCAAGTGATTTGGAAACTGAATACAGGAATGCTAGTTTCTTGGTACAAGAACCTCTGTTTTAGTATAGGAATCGTTTTTTTAGTACATGAAAAAAGTGCTCTGGTACAAGGACTCGGAGCTCCTGTATAAAGGATAAAATCTTTAATTCAGGTATAATATACACTTCCAGTGCAGGAATTTAGTTTCAGTACAGGAACAATGTTCCAGTATAGGAACATTGTTACAGTGCATGAACAATAGTTCAGTGTAGGAAGGAAAATCACTAAGGAAGGCAGACAACCCAGACTGTTTAATTATTCCTTTGTCTTATGACCACACTGAATATAATCTCAAATATTTATTTTGTTGATTATAATTGTTCATGACGATTTGAAGGCTCCTTTTATTTGAATTTCTGCAAAGTACTTTCTTTTTTTCCAACACCAGAATTATCTTAGTATTGATTTCTGTGTGATATTTTCTTTTGATTCTGTAAACTATAATTAAGGAAGTAGGAGTAGATCTAAAGAAGATTCATATCATTTCTTGGCATTTCCTATGCTACGCCTCTAAGCTTACATAGCCCCGGGTTAACGATTAAGTGTTGAAGGAGTTTGCTGAACTGCAACTCTGGCGCCCAACATATCTCTAGAACACCAAGAACACTCTCTTTTAGGGATAATAATGGATATTTTAGATAAATAAATGCACAAATTTATTCAATTTTCGTGAAGGTTTTATTTTAATGATTAACTGTGCAGTTAAAATTAACTTTGCTAATAAATAAATAGGGATCCTTTTATAGCTCTTTATAAGAAATTCACTTGAGCAATGAAGGATAATCAATAATTGTTGGTTTCTATTATTGTTTATTTATAATTTCAAAACTTTTCAATACTAATATAGATGAAATGTATGAATTCCATGTGCAATGTTTAAAAAAAGATACCTAATATTTTTTTTCACAATATGAGCAATGATGTATTAATAAAAAAGTCACGACTCAATCATACATGATTACATATGAAAGAGTAGTGTCTCTTGTGGATGGGATTTTCCAAATATAATGTTGGCGAATTCCCACATATAGAGTTTCCTATTTAAAATTATTGTTTCTTTGATAGCTTGATTTGCATGACTAAATATAAACAAATTGTGGACAAAGCTAACCACAAAAATAGTGATGGTTAGAAAAGATTTATACATTGATTTTAAGTTTGATATGCCATTGTTGATGAAGCTAAGATTTGTTTTTCATTTTTGATTATTTTTTTCCATTCCTTGTTTCAAGGTTGTAATGGAGTAACTAGTACTAGGTAGGCCCTTTTAAACTTGGGGGATGTATTTGATCTCTTCTTCATTAGGGGATGTTATGGGTCTTGGGTGATGGCTTTTCTCTCTCCTTCATCAAAGGATGATATGGGTCAAGAAACTCTGGTATTACTTCTTCTTCTTCTTCTTTTTCTTAGTCAACCCAACTCACTCTAGCTTGAGGAGTTAGAGTGGTTATGCCTTCATATTTTTCTTTTGGAGTTCCTATTATAAGATCTAGGGAAGTAGGGGGGCTTGATGCTTTAGCTTGGGAAGAGTTTACTTGAGATGGTGCTTCTTCATGAACAAGAACCACTGGTGGAGGAGATACTTGTTAGGTATGTTAAGGGATGAGGGGTGATATGATATTTGCAGGGTTCTTACTGATCAAGTGGTGTGTCTTTGTTGCTCTAACTTGTCAAGTAGGATTTTAATGAGATTTCCTAGAGCCCTTATATTTGAAAATATTGGTACAATGGGTAATGATGTGCCCTATTTCAAAGCATGCTTTGAATTTGAGGGCCACTTATTCATAGTCTATCATTTGCCTTCATGTATAATCTTTGGAAACCAAATTAATTTATGCTATAAAACCCTTGTTGAAATCCATCTCTAGGAATATGAACACATATGTTGTTATGTATCTGTGCTTTGTTTCCTCACTTTTGAAATGAAATTTACCAAGAAAATTTCCTATATCACACAGAGAAGCATGTCCATAGATATTTAGAATAAATTTACGTAATATTATCGAAATAGGAGTCATGGAAAGGGAATTGGTAGAGAGATCAAATGTGGGGTCTAAAGTTTCATAAATAGCCCAAATTTCCTTAAAACCATGCACTGGATTTGATAACAAGATCTTTGTCCTTTTTTGGGTCAAATTCTACCACGAATAAGCCTTTAATGCATGGATATATCACTTATTCTTTGAGATCTAGTTTCCAAAAGCATGAAATCCATTGTTAGAGCTTTGTTAGATTTGCTGAGAGACCATTAAATTTGAAAATTAATCCATTGAGATATAAATATCTAGAGCTTCAATGACCATGTGGAGATAAGAGGGTGTCAAGAGACCATTAAATTTTCACAATAATCCATCGAGATAGAAATAAATAGAGCTTCATTGTGACCACGTAAAGATAAGATGGTGGAGGAGCTTGTGTATCGTAGGAGGCGAGCAAGGGAGTTTCAGAAGTGATCGAAGAAAGATTAATTTCACAAGGTTGAGCAAGCATTTTCTACTCGGGAAAACCTTAACATCCACCAACATGGAAGACTTAAATTCCATCATAAATAATGTTACTAGCTGAACCATATAAATTTAATGGTTGGTAAACACTAATAGACATCAATACATGATAAACATCAAAGAACTTACCCCATGTAACACCCTCCTCCCACACTCACCCAAGTTCATCGATCCATTGGTGTAAATATGTGACTCAACCTCCTAAGTATAGTTAAGGAAGTAGAATCGACAAACCAAAACTTTAATGACCTTCCTCCGGCGTTATAGGATGCCCAAGAGCTAAACCACCCCTCTAGGTGCCCAAACCCAGAGTCAAATTTCTTTTTCACTAACCTAGACTCCCAGTTGTGGGCATAACACTGCATAAATTCGACTGTAGGCCTCTAGTCGCAAGCATAAGCCTGCAAGATAGCGACTACAATCTCATTTTCCTAGTTATGTGCTTGCCACCATGGGATCTGTCCACCTTTTTAGGGCTAGACTCTATATCGCTTCCCATAACTTGATGAACCTTTCCAAAAAAATAAATGACAAAGAAAAATCCTTTACCACAAAACTTGATCAAGGAATTGACCTAACTAAGCCTGACCATGAAATTAATTTTGTCAAACACATTGAGAACATGTAATCTATAGGTCATGAATGCATATCCGAATATAGGGACCTGAAACTTATCTGAGAATCATCAAGAAGGTATAATTCCCTCTCATAATAGTTCTAGTAACATCTATTAGGTCATGCATTCAATAACCATTCATTTAGAAATCAAAACATGATAAGATCCATCACTAGAATCTGTCATAAAACCACACTTATAACCAACATATAGCCAAAATAATAACAATGATAGAACCACGATCAAACCACATAATAACAAGTATAATTATTCATGAAATATAAGAGGAAAAGAGCTCTTATTAACATATGAAAAATCCAACCAAGTCAAGGACTTCCATGTACCACCTGACCATAGATTGGACTGAACCAAATCTTTCTTTCAACCAATCACCCTCGTGCCATATTCCAAGCATGAATGCAAGACTCAAGATGAAACAACGAGGGTTTCCTTAGGCTTTACCGCATATCCTGCCATTACTGTTCAAGGGATTTCTAGGCCCGAAGGAAGCACCTACCCAACCAGGTTTACCGTAGTCCTACCATTATCGGTCGTCAAGGGATTCCTAGGCACAAAAAATAAACATACATTACCAAGCTTTACCATAATCTCACCAAAAAAAATCAAGGGATCACAAGGCCCTAACAAGCTTGAATGCCTCCAGATTTCTTCACCAATACCTTGAGGAATTTTCCTGTCTCCACCCTCAGGCTTTACCACATATCCCATCATTACCGGTCAAGGGACTTCTAGGCCCTTAGGAATTTTCCTGAGATCACCTCACCCGGTTCCACAACCATCCAAAAATCCAAATCTCAACCAAGTAACATAACCCCATCACACCATGGCTATCCAAATCTCAACCAAGTAACATAACCCCATCAATCCAAATCTCCATTTTCTTCTAATTTCCTTTATTTTCATAAATAAAATGCCAATTAATGCCTCTTTTCCTTTCCAAAGCATTTTCCACTGCCTTTTCCAATTTCCTCTTAGCCATAATAACGAAAATGAACACCCACTAGGATGTTTTTCCCAACATTCAACTTGGAATACATGTCACATGACCTTGGTCTTATTTTTGCCTTTATTAACTTTATTACACGAACTTTTAACTTGGGGTTGTTATAGACCCCTCCCCCTTAGGAGAACATCGTCCTCGGTGTTCAATGACACCTACAACCAACAAATCCACTGAAAATAAAAACATACTGCTTATGGATATTTATAACTTAACTCGATGCAGTATTTATAATGAACAACATGCTAAAAATCAAACCAACATGACAACCATACCACTTATTGGAGATTTATAACACAACTTGTTGCAGTATTTACATTAACACCCATACATAAATATATATACATAGACCATAAATCCTTTGCCTTAATCAATGATCAATGATGGATACATAGCCCACATCCGACCAACCATCTCCCATGTAGCTTCATCGAGCCCAAAGTTCTTCCTCTGCACTTTAACTTTCTCGATTGCTCAGTTCTAGAGCATGAGTTGTTTCTGTTACAAAATGGAATGAGGTTCTAGATGGAATTCTCCTTCTGGATCCACCTACAATAGAGACCAATCAATCACATGATTAACATCTTTCACATATCTTTTAAGAAATGAAACATGGAAAACATCATGGAATTTCACTATCCAAGGTAGTGTAAGTCTGTAGTCCACTGGTCCAATCCTCTCAAGGATCTCGAAAGGCCTACAATACTAAGGTGCCAATTCACACATGAATTAATCCTCAAGGGTCTCTTCTTGGGATTGATGCACAAGTACACATGTTCCCCAACCTAAAATTATTTAAATGCCTCATGTTGATCTTCATAAATATTTTTTTTATCCTATGTTGCCTTTAGATTATTCTTGATAACCTGCATTTCCTATTCCATCTCTGCCAACATTTCAGGTCCTATCTGTTAGAAAATTAGAAAGACATAAATATTTTCTTCACTATGATACGTACTTGTGATTTTATTATGTTCTTATTAACTTTCTTGTGTTATTATTTTAACTTATTTCATCAAGAAATGACCAAACCATAGTATAAATATCAAAGACACTAGATGTAGGCACATAACCATTGAAAAACCCCAATCTAGGGGAAAACCCAGTCAACAACTCTTCCTTCAATAATTTCACGAGATAATCCAAGACTCCTTGACCTAGACACATACTTCCTCCAAACACCAAGTAATCCCTTCATTTTTATGCAAATGATAAACTTCCAATAATAACTTCATTCTTGGACTTTTACCTGATTGCAACAACTTCGACCTAGTAATAACAACTGAATTTTGACTTATATGCATCACTTTGACCTTGAAGCAATACTTTGACCTTGAAACAACACTTTGACCTTGAAGCAACACTTTTACCCTGAAGCAATATTTCGAACTTGTTGCATTAGCCCAAAAAATCCACACGTGGGAGAGATATATGCCCTAGAAACTTCAATCCTGCAATTCTCCTTCTTCTACTGCAATTTCACACCCTTCTGCAACTTCTTCTTAGATATTTAAACTATGTGAGAGTGTGTGTTCCAAATGAATTGAACTGCACTATTTATATACCATTTTTTGGAGTTTGAATTACCTTCTTATAGGCTGACTTGAATAGGTAAGGTCCGACTTGGTGTGGAGGTGAAAATTTACATATTTGACTAAAAAATAAACCTTTTTACTTGATTCAAAATCCCAAGAAGGGTCCCATTAAATGTACAACGACTCTAATGACTCAATATAAATATGATGATCCAAGCGTGAAACCCATGCTTTAATAATTCATAATAGTAATAATAATAATAATTTTCTTTTTCATTCTTTTCATAAGTACATTTCGTAGTGACTCAAATGAAGACCGAACTTAGTTACATTCTTCAACACTCACTATTAACTAGGGAGGTAATAATAATGGCATATCTAAGTATGAGGAAGATCTCGAAACACATGAACCATGAAGATTTTAGGCACCATAATTCCATGGACTAGATTCCTGAGTAGGGAAATATATCTAGGTCCTCAAACAATTTAGGCACTCATGGTGCCACAGACTATATTCTTAACCATGGAAATCTATCTGAGTGGGACTAAGCTGGAATAAAGCTTTCAGAATCTCTAGATACCATTAGGCTTACTTGCTAACCATCAATGCAGGGATCTAGGTGTGTAATACAAGGTCAGATCTCTATGACCAACACCACCGCACCTACTTTGGGATTCAGACATCAACACATAGTTCTGACTAGATGTCCTCCCAAGTAATGTGTATCAAACACAAAGCCTCAACACTCCCGATTATGCGAATCAGTAGCAAATACTCCCCAATCAAACACATAGATAACAACAAATATCTCTTGATTATACTGATTGGTAACAACAAGCATGTAAAACATGCTTTTAAGACTTCGAGAGATTTACCTGTGCAAACACAAACCTTATCAGTAACAAAGTTTCAAATACACATAAGTAAAAACAAACCTTTGGGGTATTCAAACATCTTTATGTTGCTTATCAATTTTATCTCAATAGGAATTAGAGGCTCCCCAAACAAATCTTGATAGAATTTTCCTCAATCATACAAATTCCTTTCCTACTTCTCATGCAACAACATATTCTACAATAAGATCCTTCTTTCCTTCATTCAACAATGCCTCAATATACATTCTCCATTTTCTTCTTTCAAGGTATTCATCATGACTATAATATGCCCTCCCTCTTAACTAGTGAGATTTCTTCCTTTTATGAAATTGGATAATCTTTTGAGACTTCCATCCTTCTTATCAAATTTATATTGATCATCTTCTTTCGTCATGCTTATCCGATCAACTTTACTTACGAACATCTTCACCATTTTGAACATTATGTATCTGCACAACTTAGATAACGAGTACAACCAAATCCATAGAAGCATGAATTTAACCATATCAGAATCATACAATATTGGAAGCATTAGTCGATAGACACCAAATACCTAAACGTAGTTAGGTTAATAATCAACAAGAGACACTTACTTTTATACTTCAACTTCTTGCCAGGGTTTTTGTTACAAACCCTAAATCGTATCAATAACTCAATCAAGATATCAATCTTATTATATCTAGGGATTTAATATCACTTTCAAATATATGACAAATTCTTCCATAACATATTGAAAACCCTAGAAACAACTTAAACATGTACAATTCGACAATGCATCTAACAACCTTAAAAATCATACGTTAGACTTCCACTAGGATCTAATGCAAACCCTAGATTCCATACTAAGCCTTAGATATCTAATACCATTCATAAGACAGTCTAAAGTTTCAATAAAATGGCCAACTTCTACTAGAGTTTATGTAAACCCTAAATTCACCATTAAAGCTAAACAATACCATCCTAGAATATCAAACTTTGATTAGGGCTTAGTCACAAACCCTAGAGCTTGTGACCATCAACAATTAGGTCAAAACATATACATATCTAGGAATTTGTCACCATGCATAAGAATATCATCACAAAATATATCAAGAAACAAAAATACATTAACAAATTTGATTAAGTGGATAAACATACACCTAGGGTTTCATTCCTAGGAGCTAACTCTAGATAATATAAGGGTTTTGTTGATAAACCCTAATTTATTGAAACCTTAAAGGTCTGGGATTTCAGACATCACTTTTCAATCCTAAAATATTAGGGTTTCAATATCCATACCAAAACCCAAAACATAAAAAATTCAAACATAAAAAATATCATTTTCTTAGTCTTTACCAATAACCGTAAGTAGGCTAGGGTTTCTCACAATATCATCGACATCTGCTTAAGTTAGGGTTTTACGGAGAACGTTTTTAGGGTTACACAAGAATGATCAAAGATACGCGGAAGTTATATTTATCTAAATATTAATCACTCGATCAAGCATCTTTATTATTCAAAAGAGATAGACACAACAATGTTAGTGATGTAGAACAAATCATTAAAAAGAATGAATATACATTTATCAAGAAAAGAACAAAGCTTATGGTTTACGTCTTACCTTTGAGTTGTTTCTTAAAAAACCTTGTAGTTCCAATTCTTTGTCCTGTGAGGTATTCTTTATAACCCTTGAGTAGATCATTGGGCCTTTGGAAAATGGTGAGGGCTCCCTCTTAATCCAATATCGAGGGATACCTATAACCTTATAAAAACAATTCAAAAAACGTTTTTCCAAATCATGTTAAACCTATACATACTAGAAATCAGATTAAAAAGAAAAACAACTAAAACTTGGGGCAGAGGACTTAGTAGTGTAAGAACCTTATTTATTATTCAGTTTTTTTCTTCTTTGGAGGTCCTTCTTCAACAACATTTTCTTGATCCCTATTTCTCTTCTTATTCTTAGGATTGTCAAGACAGTCACTTTTATAGTGACCCATTTTATGAAACTGGTAACATTCTATCTTAGATTGGGCTACCTTATTTCTTGGTCCTTTAAATTACTTGAAGTTTCCTTTCTTGTGATGAGCGGAGTAGGCATTTTAAACTTTCTCTTCTTCATTATCTTTGTTGGTTACTAATTAAATTATCATCTCTTCTTGACTACATGCATTCCATAATTCATCGAATGAAGGAGTTTCTTTCCAACTGTTGATCCCTGAAGCAAAGGCACTCCAAGAGGGTTGGAATCCTAATAATGCAGTAATCATGAGATATTTTTAAGGTACTATCTCATCTATGGATTGAAGATCATATCTAATTATAGTTATCCTTACTAAGAAGGAAGCCACAGTGTCATCCTTTGTCATTTTCATGGCCCTTAGTTCATTCTTAAGACTTGCAATTTGACTAAAATTCTTGATGGTGAACAATTTTGATAAGGATTCATACATTTATTGAGCGGATTCTATGTTGGAAATGTATGGGATACGATTATCCTTTATACCGTCTACCATTAAGCTCATAGCTAATATATTTGAATCTCTAAACTTTGCTTTATTTGCATCACTAGATCCTTCTGTAGGTTTCTTCACTTTTCCTTTGACTAGATTCAAGACTTTATTCTTTTCAAGGATGAGGTCTATCCTTTTCTTCCATGCCCTGTAATTTAATGCTCCTTCTAATTTTCTCTCTCCCTTTATTGTGTTAGACATTTTTCTTGGATATAGTAAGATTCTTTCCTTATATGGTACCATTTGATGACCCTTATTTAATATTCTTGAGACTACTTATTCTCCTTTCAATAGATCTTCAGGCTACCTTTTTTCTTCTTCTTCACATTATCTCTCATACTATGTTAGAAAATCACAAAGGCAAAAAGATTTTCTTTACTATGATAATTACTTGTGATTTTCTTATTTTATTATTAACTTTCTTGTGTTCTTGTTTGAACTTAATTCATCAAGAAATTAAAAAACCATAGTACAAAGTTAAAAGACACCAGATGTAGGTAGACAGCCATGGAAAAATCCCAATCTAGGGGAAAACCTATTCAACAACTCTTCCTTCAATAGTTTCACGATATAATCCAAGACTACTTGACCTAGACACAAAATTTCTATAAACACCAAGTCAGCCCTTTTTCTGCAGATAATAACCTTCCAGTAATAACTTCGACCTTACTACAACAACTTCGACCTGGCAACAACAACTGGCAGCTGCAACTTCGACCTAGTAGAAGCAACTGAACTTTTACCTAGATGCAACACTTCGACCTTGAAGTAGTACTTTTACCTTGAAACAACACTTCTACCTTGAAGCAACACTTTTAACCTAAAGAAATATTTTGATCTTGTTGCAGTAGCCTAGAAAATCCACACGTGGGAGATATAGATGCCCTAGAAACTTCGATCATGCAATTATCTTTCTTCTACTACAATTTTGTACCTTTCTGCAACTTCTTCTTAGATATCGAACTTGTGTGAGAGTGTGTTTTCCAAATGAATAAAACTGCACTGTATATATACACTTTTTTGGAGTTTGAATTACCTTCTTGTATGCCAACTTGAACAGGTAAGGGTCGACTTGGTGTGGAGGTGAAAAATTACATATTTGACTAAAAAATAAACCTTTTTACATAACTCAAAAGCCCAAGAAGGGTCTCATTAAATGTATAATGACTATAATGAAAATATATAAATCCTAGAAGTCCTCAATGGGGACTTTGACCTAAAACATGATGACCCAAGCATGAAACCCATGCTTTAATAAGTCATAGTAATAATAATAATAAATTTCTTTTTCATTATTTTGAAAATTACATTTCATAGTGACTCAAATGAAGACCGAACCTAGTTACATTCTTCGACACTATCAACACCCAGTTCACTGGACCACTCCAATCGATGGGAGTATTACAAATCTGCCCATAAAGTGCCTTAAACGAAGTCATCCTCGATGACTCCTGATACCCATTATTGTAAGCAAACTCTACCAGTGGTAGATACTCCTCCCACTTCTATTGTTGGTGCATATCATACATCCTAAAAATTTCCTCTAGAATCATGTTGACCCTCTATGTTTGTCCATCTGTCTCTGGATGATAAGTTGTACCGAAGGCCAACTCTATACCCAAACCTGCAAATAACTCTTTCCATAACATGGAAGTGAACTTAGCATATTTGTCTGACACAATATTCTTCAGAATACCATGCAACCTCACTATCTCCTTGATGAAGTCCTATGCTACCTCACTAGTTGAGTAAGTAGACTTAACCGCTATGAAGTGAGTTATCTTAGTTAACCTGTCCACCACAACCATAATGGAATCATGTTGTTTATATGTCCTCGACAAACCTATAATGAAACCCATAGAAATGACCTCCAATTTCCAATATGGAATCATAATTGGATGTAGTAAACCACTTAGATGCTTACACTCTACCTTAACACGTTGACAATCCAAACATCTAGCCACAAACTCTGCCACCTCTTTCTTCATATTTGAAAAATAGTCGAACTTCACAACTGTTAGAGTCTTCTGATTACCGGATGACCTGAATACAACTTAACATGAAATTACCTCAAGGTAAGCTTCTTGAGCTCGTTGTTGTTCGACGCATAGATCCTGTCCCTAAATCTGACCAAACCATCTGCTGTGAGATGATAGTCCACATCCTGTTCACCTGTACCCTGCTGTTGTAACTTATGTCTAAGCTCCTTATACCTGTCATCCTACTTTCCTGACTGTATGATCCGGTCTTGTAAATATGTCCCATAAGAACTCATAGCTGCTATATGATTTACCTGTATCCTTCTGCTAAGAGCATCTACAACCATGTTCTCCTTTCCCTTAATGTACCTGATCTCGAAGTCAAACTCATAGATCGTTGCCACCCACCTAGCTTACTTGACATTAAAATTAGGTTGGTAAAACAAGTACCTCACCCCACTGTGATCACTCATCAACACAAACCTCCTTCTAAGAATATAGTGCCTTCACATCTTCAATGCATGAATGATTGCTGCCAACTCAAGATCATGTGTAACATAATTCAACTCGTGTTCATTCATTTTTCTCGACTCATTCAATTTCCTCGAAGCCATTACAATAATATTTCTCATCATCATTGTCACTCACATGGATTTGAACCTAGGTAGGGGAGATAATATCCATTCTTCCCAACCACCCAAGATAATCTGAATTGACAAGCTCTCTCTCTCTCTATCAATATATATATATATATATATATATATATATATATATATAGAAAATCTATATATTTAAATAGAAAAAATATATACATATGAAACTTGTATTGTCTTTACTAGAGTTTGACCTCCTTATTGACTTCATCTTGAATGAAACTATAGGCCCCTAAAGGTCTCACACATGACTCTACTGTCAAAAAAGCATCCTAGAAATTTGGGACCTACAAAAAAAGTTTATATACCTTACTGACTAGTAGGAGAGGTTGGTCCCCATGGACTCAACCTTCTCTCCATCAACATAAACATGATAATTAAAAAAACCAACAAGAAACTCAAGAGCTTCTTTAGACAAAGTATCAACTTCCATATTTAATTCTCAGAGAATATGGCAAAAGGAAACGAGTTCAAAGGAATTTGGAGCTTCACAAATGTCAGATAATAACAACTCCATACCCAAGATTCTTACCTCTACGTTTTGGTTTTCCCAACATATTGCCAACTTTGAGTTCCCCATCACCTGAAAGCGCGAAACTCCTTTTTCCTTGGCCAATTCCAGTAACATCCACATGGCTACAAACTTTGCTTTATTATTTGATCCTTTTCTTGTCACATGTTTGCATTTAATAAAATAGTTATGGCTAAGATAAAGGACCACTCCCACTCCACACCAAGGTGTTATATGTATGTGTGTGTATACATATATATATCACATTAAAATTATTGCTCTAAGAGGCGTTCTACATCTGTATGGGGGTAGATCTCAAGCGTAAACATTTAACATGTCATATTTAACATTTAACATTTAACATTTTTAATCTATTGTCAACCCTATTATTATTATGTATAAACACAATATAAATTTAAAATATAAAGAGGTTTACAAACACTCAAAAAAGAGGTATGGTAAATAAATATAAATAAAAATAAACCAGAGGTAACTATTGCACCGAGAGGTGCTCTACATCCGTATGGGGGTAGATCTCAAGTGTAAACATTTACATGTCATATTTAACATTTAACATTTAAAATTTTTAATCTATTGTTAACCCTATTGTTATTATGTATAAACACAATATAAATTTAAAATATAAAGAGGTTTACAAACACTCAAAAAAGAGGTATGGTAAATAAATATGAATATAAATAAACATGGTAAATAAATAAAACTTCTTTTTATACTTACTCAGGTATGGTAAATGAATAAAAATATAGATAAACTAGAGGCATGGTAATTAAATAAAACCTTTTTTATATATATATTTACTCCATAAACCTCTTTATATTTAAGAAAACTAAAAAAAGAGGTTTTATTTAGGTGAAGCCTATGGGCCAAATACCATGGGACAAAATATTATTAATACCATGGGGCAAATACCATATTTATAAAAGAGGTATGTTAAATAAATAAAAATATATCAAATAAGTCTAGAAATCAACATCTAATTATATACCAAGCCTAGGGACCAAATTATTATTAATACTATGCAAAAAAAAACATTATTAACCCTAATATTAATATCGATATTATTATTAAATCTAATATTCATATTAATATATTATAATATTAATACTTAGCAATTGCACCATATGTTGCAAAGGAAACGTTGTTTATATTATAATATATATTGATATATCATGATATATATTAAATCTAGATATATATGGGAGGGAAGAACAAAGACAGAGTGATAGAGGTCGAGAGATAGGGGAGTGGCAATGGAGAGATGGAGATAAATTGAAGGAGAGGGGAGAGGAGTAATGAAGAGAGAGAGAGAGAGGGAGAGGAGTGAGAGAGGTAGGGAAGGGTAAGAGAGGGAGAAGGAGACACAAAGATGGAGGGGGGAGAGAGAAGGAGATAGGGAGGGAGATAGTGATAAGATTGGAGGGTAGAGAGAGATAGAGAGATGGGGGAAGACAGAGGGAGGTAGGAGGGAAATGGAAAGAGAGGAAGGATGAGAGAGAGGATCAGAGAGGGAGGGATAGAGAGTTGGAGTTGGAGGGGGAGATAGGGTGGGAAGAATAAATACATAGAGAGTGAGAAGTGGAGAGAGAGAGTGAGCGATAAGGGGGAGATAGAGTGAGAGCATGCATGTTTAGGGGTGAGATATAGAGACAAAGAAGGAGATATGGAGAGAAGGGGGGAGAGAAGGAGAGAGAAGGATATATAGTAACATAGTTGGAGAGAGAGAGAGAGAGAGAGAGAGAGATAGATGGGGGAAGAGAGAGGGAGGTAGGAGAGAAAAGGAGAGAGGAAGGATGAGAGTCAAGACTTGAGAGAGAGGAGGATAGAGATGGGGGAAGAGAGAGGATTGGAGGGTAGAGACAAAGAGAGAGGGAGGTAGGAGAGAAATGGAAAGAGAGGAAGGACGAGAGAGGATTTGAGAGAGAGGAGAGAGGGAGGGATAAAGAGATGGAGTTGGAGGGGGAGAGAGGAGGGAAGAATGAAAAACATAGAGAGTGAGAAGTGGAGAGAGAGAGGGAGTGACAAGGTAGAGATGAAGAGGGAGTGTGTAGGTTGGGGGGTGAGATAAAGAGACAAAGAAATAGAGATGGAGAGAATGTGGGAGAGACGGAGAGAGGGAGGGATATAATAACCAATTTGGAGAGAGAGAGAGAGAGAGATGGATTTGGAGGGGGAAAGAGAGGGAGGTAAGAAGAAATAAATAGAGAGAGAAAGGTGGAGAGAGAGAGGGAGTGATAAGGAATATGGAGAGAGAGGGAGAGAGGACAATAGGAGGGAAGAGAGATAGAAGCGGGGGAGAGGGAGAGAAAGGGAAGAGAGAGAGAGAGAGAGGGAGAGAGGGGGATATATAGATATATTGGAGAAAGAGAGTGTATGTTTTGGGGGTGATATAGAGAGATAAAGGGAGATAGATATATAGATATAAGGTGAAGAGAGTGAGGAAGATAGATGGAGAGAGAAAGTGAGGGACATAGAGATTGATAGACATGGAGTGAGAGAGCGTGTGTGTTTTGGGGGGTGAGATATAGAGACAAAGAAGGAGAGATGGAGGGAGATATAGATATAGATGGAAGGGGGAGTGAGAGAAGAACATTTCTTGCACTAGATGCATTGATTTCAATGTAGATGGTGATTTATAATCTTATTATATTTCTTGCACTAAATGCATTGATTTTAGTGTAGATGCTGATTTCTAGTGATATTTGATTGTTTACACTAAATGTATTGATTTCTAATCCTATTTGATTACTTGCACTAAATGTATTGACTTCAGTGTAGATGGTGATTTCTAATCCCATTTGATTGCTTGCACTAGATGGATTGATTTCAATGTAGAGGTTGATTTCTAATAATATTTGATTGCTTGCACTAGATGCATTGATTTAAATGTAGATGATTTTTAATCCTATTTGATTGCTTGCACTAAATGCATTGATTTCAATGTATATGGTGATTTATAATCCTATTTAATTGCTTGCACTAGATGCATTGATTTCAATGTAGATGTTGGTTTCTAATCTTATTTTATTACTTGCATTAGATGCATTGATTTGAGTGTAGATGTTGATTTCTAATCCTATTTGATTGCTTGCATTAGATGCATTTATTTCAATGTAAATGTTGTTTTCTAATCTTATTTGATTGCTTGCATTATATTCATTGATTTCAGCGTATATGTTAATTTCTGATTTCATGTAATTTGTTGTATGATGGTACATTAACTTTAAAGTGATTGGATTAACATTGTGTACATTGATTTCAGTGTAAGCACAAAAAAATATTGACAATGTGGTTTCTGTGTTATAGTAATTCGACCTATTAATATTGGAGAGAAAAAGAGACAAGGTATAATTTTTACTACAACAACTTGAGATAAATATTTAAATGGTTTATGATTTCAACCGTCCTTTTCATATAATCGATATGAAAAAATGACAAAAGTAGCAAGGGTAACAATAAGAATAGTAGAAGAAAATAGTTTGAGATTAATCACAATGAAGACTATTTGCAATTGACTACATTCTTATTATTCATATTTTCTATCAATCAACACTATTACATTGTCACTTTGCATTCAAAATTTTTATTTCATCAATTTTCATCATTGAAGTTATTAACAATATTTATCATCTCAACAAACTAGGGTAACTAAACAAATTTAAAATTAAATTCACTTGATTAATCTCAGACATATTTAGCATATTTAAAATGATTATATTATTATTAGATGCATTTACATATTATTTATAAAATTAATCATATGTTCAATTGATTTTCCTTGGCTGGACACAACTGAAACCAACCTAGATCCATCTTAACTCCGGATCTATCAAGCACCGAGAGGGATCAAATCTCTTGAACCAACCTAGATCCATCTTAACTACGGATTTATCAAGCGCCGAGATGGATCAAATATCTCTAGGCGCAAATCTTTCCTCAAGTTTTTCACTCAAAAAAGAGGTTTGCATCTGGAGAGATTTGATCCCTCTTGACACTTGATAAATCCAGAGTTAAGCTTGACGAAATATTTTCACCTCGAGAGATTTGAGCACTCTTGGCGCTTGATAGATCCAGAGTTAAGATGGATCTAGGCTTGTTATAAAACATGTGAAAAAAAAAATGCTTCATATATATAACTATGTATATTATCAAAGTTTTAATAAAATAAACAATAAAAATGTATAGAAATATGAAATTTATATAAATATAAACAATAGTATTAAAAACTAGCATAGAATTATCTTAATTCTAGATCTACCTAAAATAAATATAATTTCTGGAAGTACATATTTTTCCTTAAATTTTACAAAAGAAAATATTTACATCTTAAAAAGTTTGATCCATTTGGTAGATTAAAAATAAAAATAAATTTATGCTAATTAATAATAATAATAATATTATTATTATCAATTTTTTTTCTCTCACAAAAGAAATCATCTTCTATCTCACCTTAAAAACTAGAAAGTAAGAATCAATAAAACAATATTCACTTAGCCATTACATCAATATTTGGAAATTGGTAGATAACAACAATTAAAATCAACATAAATTTGATATATTTACGCCAAAAGGCATTCTCTTTGCTGGCTTGGGGTGAGAAACATTGTTCACCCCAACCAATGAGAAGCATTTCTCATCGCCCTTCCAGCCAATAAAATTTGGACATGTGGCACATCCTCCAACAAATGAAAATCCTCCATTTGGACTTGGCCCCTCCAGCGATAGTTTTTTAGCCTTAACACCTGGACAATTTCTTTACCAGCTGTTACGTGACACTTCTGCAAAGCCCTTGACAGTACTCATTTTTCCATACCAGGCCCTTGACAGTACCCATTTTTCCATACCAGGCCCTTGATAGTACCCATTTTTCCATACCCTAAAACTTCAACATAGTCCGATGAAGCAGAGATTTTGCCATGCCAATAACTATTGGGAGACTTCAACGGAGTTCGAGGAGGGAGAGTTAAAGATAATGTAGTACTTCCATACGAAATTGCTCTATGGCCATGCCTTTGCATGACTCTCCTCTCCTGTTGTTGTACCCTTCTCCTTCTGCCTTAGAAATCTAACCCCTTCGGCCATACTCCCCATTCATTTGCATTCACATTCTCTATAGCCGTCACTTCGTTCCCCTGCTCATATATTCTGATAACCCTCTCTTGCCTTCTGTTTGTTTCAGTTTCTGCCAATCATACTTGCAGCCTCGACAACTTGCCTACTTCCACCTTGCAGCCTCAACGACTTGCCAACTTCCAGCTTGAAGGACTTACAATTACTATGTCGAGTGAAAATAACAAGTAAGCTGCAACTTGTCTTCCTCTGCTGACAACTATTTTACAATGTTCGGACTCTTGTTCCTCTCCTTCTCATATCTGACTTAATCCTTCAATTGAATAAATGAAGTAAAAAAATTTATTACCTCTCACATAAGATTTTCTATTATGCTTGTGACAAATCCTTCCAAAAGTATGTTATTGATTTTTGGTTGTGTCACGTGTGTACAATCATTAGCCAGTTTGTTCATTCACCAAAACTTCATTGAATCAAAATAGCACCTTCTTTTAACAAGACGCTCACATTTCCACGGAGACATCATTAACTCGCAACTCTCTTTCTTCGCTTTTCGCTGGTGCTGCCGACATGCAACCAACCCTCCAGGTCGTTGCACTTGAACAGATGATTTCTGCTCAAACTGTGACGCCTCGCTACCATGTCTCCCTTTTCGATGGTGCTCACAAACATATCGTTATGCCCATTCTTTGCATATTGGCCTTGCACAAAATGGGGACTTGCAAATAGGCTCCATTGTTCTCCTTAAAATAAGCTCGTGCAAATATGTGCATCAATCCATGTACGTTGCGTACAAACCACTCGCCCCTTCCTCCATTTTATGATTGTCCTCTTATGTCCCTTTTTTATTTCTTCTTCCCATTCCTAATGTTTTACTTCCCCTCTTCGCTAATACAATGCTCCTTCTTACAAGTCGCTTTGTGTCCTGGAGCTCCAAATAGTCCAGTATGTTGCACCATTGGTTGGCGATCCATCCCCTCTTATTCTCTCCACTGAACAGATGCTCCAAGCCACCTCGTCCTCCTCTTCTGCTGTAATATTCCTAAATTAGCATGCAGCTAATTGGAATATTGATTTTGCTTCTAACACTTGGTAGATGAATAAATGGGGAAGGATACCCATACTTATCTTGAATAAACATAAAATTCCTCTTGATGTGAAAGGGGATCATAAAAATAACTGGATCTAGCACTCTCATGTGTGAAAAGGGACATTTGCATGTGGACAAAGTCAAGTTTGACCAAGTCAACAGCATAAATGTAGGAGGAGTGGATCAGTAATAAAAATAGTTCAATATGAATGAGGATCATCCTAGACAACTATATGTGAGCTGGATTGAAGACCCTTAGGTGTGAAAAGTGTTGACGCAGGTTGAAGAGGTCAACTTTGACCAAATCAAACAGCGCAGTTTTAGAAGAGTGGCTTTAATGAAGGTACAACATAGTTTTGGAGGGAGATTGTTTGTGTGATGGTGGAAACCCTAATGAGTGGGACTCGGTTAGCTTTTGAATTGTATTTTGATGTGTCTGTTTAGACTTTTCTCTCTTCAGTTGTTTAGCTAAGATTGTTGGTGTTGTTTAGCACTAAGGTATTCCTGTTCAGGAATTCCATCTCTTCCATTTGAGTAGCTCTTGGGAGAGGCATGAGCTTTTATTCCACATATCTGGCATTGGTGCCAAGCTTCAATCTTCATTTTTAGCGTAGTTTTTGCAGGAGGTTGTGTTGAGTTGCAGGGTGTTGCAGTGGAGGGTTGAGAACCCCACTTTCTGAGTTGATTTTGCATGGGAGGAAGGATTCCTTCTTGTGGGAGATCAGTTTGGAGGGTTCTTGAGCTAATTTCAGACCTTTGGCAGTAGGCCAACATATTTCCATCACCTATAGCATTATTCCAGTCTGGGAATTGCGTTATTTCTGGAGGGCAGTTTCAACAGTGTCTTTTGTGGCTCTTTTGGGAGTTTTCCTGTTATTGGAGGTGTTGGGGTTCCCATGTTTTGGCCAGGTTGACAAGACCAAAAGATGAGACAACATAGAACCACTTTCAGACCTTAGGATCTAGCCCTCCTAGGTCCAGAGAGGGATCTCTCTGTGGCAGTCAAAGGTTTATGCCTTTGAAGCTCAAATGTTATGATTTTAGGCTAGTTATGGGCTCAAGGTTGTTTGTTTGTTTAGGTCAGGTTGGAGGAAATCAGGAAGAGAAGGTCCAATATAAGACAAGGATGAGCAAAGAGGAAGCTTAGGCAGAGACAGATAACTCAGAGACCATCAAATCCATTGGGCTATGGTGTCAAGAAAGGATTTATTTGTAATCAATGTGCAAGCTTTCAGTTGGGCTAGTCATCTAGAGCATTTGGGTCTTAAAGGATGATATTTAGAATGGGACATTAAGGATGAAAAATGAAAGGGGCAAGAACCAACCAACTCTGTCTATAGATCAGGTCAGAGGTCATTTAACTCCAGGCCTGCTTGGACAAAATTAGAGGTAAGACCAGGGATCTTAGGAAGGTTTAATTGAGATGGAAGGACCCTAGAGAGGCAGAGACCAGGTTCTAGACCTCCAGGGTTCTCAACACATTCAACTAAATCTTAACAAGAACATCTAAATACATATTTCATTAATTCATACATCAGAGAGCAGGAAATGACATCCACTACACTGGTTAAATCAATTGAAAACAATATTCAGATACACACCAACGAAAAGCACGAAGGTTGGAGAAATGACACCGGGGTACTATAGGGTAAATCACCCAAAATTTTGATGCGAGCCTGAAGAAACGTAATGAAATGAAAGCAAGTCAATCACAAATATAGAGAAAGGAAAACATCACCAGCCGCTTTAGATCAAGATCCAAAGAAACATGCTTGTCATATTAAAAACAACACCAATCAGGTACATCATAGCCCATAGCTTGAACATTCAGTCTGAATACATCTAATCTCAGCCTATCTTACAATATTACACAGAGAACTTGTCTTAAGAGGAAAAATGCTTGCGTTTCAGTGATATCTCATCAACAACCATTACAATGTTTCTTTCTGCGCTTTATAGCATATGATGAATAGCAAATCGACTGAGAAGGTAGGTGAAAATTTAAATGTATCATTAAACCCAGAGTAGAGAAATAGGGCCGAGGCCCATTCTATTTGAATACTGAGTATTTAATGTCTGTCACCTCTATATGCAGGGATGATCTTCTTCAGATTTTCCTTTACTCCAGACATGACTTTGCTGCATTTTGATGGCCATACTTTGTTGTACTTGTGGGGAATAATCAAATGGTAAACAACTGCTGAGAAGTCTGTTCACATAAATATTCTGGTTGTTTGAACTGTTGTTAGGGTGGAAATCCCTTCGGGGACATGGCGCATAATGAAAGTTGTATGGGCGCCATGTACTTGACGAAGAAAAACATTCTGCTGACACATAAACCCTGATGCTACCTTTTACTTGTGCGCAGGATCATTTGACTGATCCTCGAGGTCCTCAACTGTGCTTTGCCCCTTAAAACATTGTTTTACCGCTCTAGCTGATCATTAGAGCGCCCTAATCTCTTCTCTTTGCGCTGAAATACTTTGCCATTTCATTTCTTGTCTCTGACAGATTAGCTCGAGCCTTTAATGATGCAGGAAGGTTTCTTCAGAATCTGAACCCTGTTCATTGAATAAAAGACCCTCTTTCACCTTCCCGAACCATTTCTCATAAATTTAACCGCTGTAAATGACCTTCTCTGGATTTCCTTGTACTTGCAGCAGAGGTTGCGTATCATGGCAGCTACTAACTGTGATGACCCTGCAAAACAACAAACTGTGAAGAAAAACCATGGACAAGAATGGTGAAGGCGGCGTGGACGATGAACATGTCTATGCTGACGGTGAAACGGAGGGAGAAATTTGCAGTGGAACTGATAAAAATCGCCCTGGTGGAAGAATGGTGAAACATAGAGCGAAACACATAATAACGAATGGAGACCTTAAAAAACACGATAAAACCAATGATATGGTGACGGAAACGGGGAAGGTACGGGGCGCGCATGTGGAGCTGACGTGGCGGGGCCGGGAGACAGAAGAACGGTCAACGACGGATGACAAATCTGGGCCGTCAATCCCGAAGGAAATCCACGGCAGAAAACGCATCTGGGTGGACGGACTATAAGCCAAGGGTACGGCGGGGACGACTTAACCCGTGCGCGGCTTCTTTGATTGGTAGCCGTCGGATGAGGCGCGCGAGATCCAACGGCGCACGGTGATTTCGCTACATGGTTTGGGCTGAACAATAACGCGCGGGAGGATAGTGGTTTTGCCACCGTACAAAAGACACGCGGCAGTCGTTGTATGGATTCGTTGGACCACCGGGGAAAACCACCATATGCGGGTGAGCGGTGCGGAATAAACAGGTGGTTTCAGGGGTAATGCGCTGTGGGGTCCACAGGTGGGAAGGCTTTGGACCGTTGGATCATCATGAAAATGGACGGCAATGACGGCAATGAAGGTTTGAACGGGAAAACGCACAGGGTAGTGGATTAAACGACAGCCGCCCGATCTGCCCAGATCTACGGTCAAGGATGCACCAGATACAGGCTTGAGACAAGCACCTTTCAATACTAGGTTTTGGTCATGGCACCGGGTCATGTCGAAGATAAAGGAGCGTGGGGCTACGGCTAAAGGGCTAAGGCCTGAAATGGTGAAATTTATGGATTTTTATTCATTTTTAATGCAATTTGGGGCCAGCCAGGGGTAACGATAGGGCAATGAAAGGCAGGAAAGGCCGAAACAGGGGCAAGGATAGGATTTCCAGGGGATTTCGGGGAATTTAGGCATAAGGAAGGGGAATCTTGAGGGGAAGAAAGGGAGAATTGTGGTATTTTGCAGGGATATGAGGGGTAAAATAGGCCCTTTGAAGAATGGATCATCAGAGAGGCTTTATATTGAGGCACATCACAAAGAGACTCCAAGGAGGATGAATTTTCAGGGGAAAGGCATTCCTTGGAGGCTCCAAAACAATCTAGCCCCCAGCTTTCTTGTCAAGAATTTCATAGGGGGGCTAACAGTGGCTCCACATGGGGATGGCTGCTCCTTGGAGGAGATAAGAAACCAGATATGATCTTTGGAATAGGCTAGTTGCCTATTGTCATAAGCCATCTTTCTTCTTTTGATTTCAGCTGCCACAATATGATTGAAACATCAGCAGAAATAGTGCCCCACCAATCTACCTACTCAGACTACAGTTCTAACAATTTTCCCTTATTTTAGGGTGCATTTGAGCTAGCAGACCCTTTACATTATTTTAATTTGAACACAAAAACAAACCTATTCTAAATCTACCCTTATTTCTCCATGAGGCCAGATTAGACTGTTGGCCTCATCTATTTCTCTACCTAACCTACTACCTGTTGGGATTAAACTGTCCAACGGGTTTCTTCTCCTACATTCTAAGACAAGAAATTGAACAACAGCCAAGCCAGGATTAGACTGTCTGACTTGTTGGAGTGGAATCTTGAAAACAAAACTGTGAAGGCATGAAATCTGCAGTTCTGATATATCCTTCTGTGTGTGTGACTCAGATATTGAGCACATTAGAGTCACTTCTTCTCTTTATTTTCAGCTCTGGTTTTAAGCATGTTAGAGTTGATTCTTCTTTGCATCTTTCTGAGGTCCATGTTTTGAGCATATCTGGACCTGTCCTTTCACTCTATTTTTTGGAACATTTCTCTTTTGTTGAAAATAAAGACTGCAATGGTATGTACAATGGAAACAAAACTGGAAATGAAAATCAATAGAAGTAGTGTTTGAGCATCCTGCCATTGACAGGACCCCCAAACAACTCTGTACCATCAAGTTCTTGTAGGAAAAACGCATTGGGACCCACGGTGGCTTGAATGATATACGGACCTTGCCACAAGCTATCAAAATTTCCATGTTTACCTTTGTCCTCTCTTCTTGAATCCCATTTCAGCACTTTATCTCCAACTTTGAAATCTGAAGCTTTAGCTCTTTTGTCAAACTGTCTTTTGACGCTTTCCTGTATTCTGATAGCTCTGTCATAAACCTGCTCTCTTGTTTGCTGCAAATGGATAGTTTCATTGATTCTTCTCACCATACTGTTCTCCTCTGATTGGATCTCCTGAACAAGCTTGATTACTGGAACTCCAAGGTTAGTAGGGAAAACTGCTTCTGTTCCGTAAACCAGCTGCAAAGGTGACATGCCAATAGATTTCTTTGTAGTGAGCCTGTCTGCCCACAAGGCATGTATCAACTTTTTATGCCATGACCTTTTGTTCTCTTCCAGCAGCTTCTTAATGATTGTAACCAGGCTTTTATTTGATGATTCAGCAAGGCCATTACCCTGGGGGTAATAGGCAGTCGAGTGTCCGAGTGCTATTCCGTACCTGTGACAGAAATCCACCATTATTTTGGATTCGAAAGCAACAGCATTGTCGGTGATTATTTTCCTTGGACAGCCAAACCGAGATAAGATGAAGTCCTCTAGGAACCTAATGATGACATAATCAGTGGCATTCCTAGTGGGTATGGCTTCTATCCATTTAGTGAAGTAATCTGTAGCAGTTAGAATCCATTTATGTTGTCCAGAGGAGGCAGGGTTAATTTCCCCAATAAATTCTAGGCCCCATTGCATGAAGGGACCTTCTATGGAGATAGGTTGCAGAGGGAGGGGAAGGAGCTTTCTTTTGCCCTCAAAGATTTGGCATTTGTGGCAGGTAAGAATCATTTTATGGACATCACTAAAGAGTGTAGGCCAATAGTAAGCAGCCCTGAGTATCTTATTTGCAGTGGTTTTTCAACTCAAGTGGCCTCCACACTCCCCGGCATGGAACTCTTGTTTGATTCTTTCAGCTTCAGTTCCAGACAGACATTTCAGCAACAGGCCATTCGGATTTTTCCAATATAGACTCTCATTCATAATGCAGTAATTTCTAGCTTTGAGTTTTATGAACCTGGCCTTTGTTTTGGACAGTTCTGGAGGGGCATTGAGGTTTGTGAGCACGTAAATGATATCATTATACCAAGGAGAGTTCTGGAACTACCCCTCAATAGTTGGATGTGGCAATCCTTCCTGCTCATCTAAGGCATTCATCATGTTAATGTCAAGGGCCTGCAAGTTTGATTCAGCCATTAACTGGGCCAAGCCTTGACCTTTGATCAGCTTGGTGGGTTTTATTTCAAGGTTGTATTCCAAGATTGTAGCAATCCATTTGCCCCTTTTCCCATCAGGGTCCTGGGACAAGATATCTTTGACCACTATATTTGGCATGAAAGCAATGGTGTGGGAATGCAGAATGTACACCCTAAAGTCTTTCAAGGCTTTTATCAAGGCATAGGCCTGATTTTCCATGATGTTGTACTTTAAGGGCGCATCTCTTAAGGCTTTACTAAAGAAAGCTATAGGCTGTTCATTACCTTATGAATTTTTCTGCAGCAAAACCGCAGCTATTGTGTGTTGGGAAGCAAATGAAAAGATCAGAAAATCTTTTGAGAAGTCTGGGCTGATAAGTACAGGAGCCTGTGTGAGTGCAAGTTTTACTGACTCAAAAGATTTCTTGGCTTCAACAGTCCACTTAACACATGCACCTTTATTTAGCATTTCGGTCATTTTTCTAAGATGCTCAGCAAGATTGGGGATAAATCTTCTAAGGAAATTGATCTTCCCTATGAAGGACTGCAACTCCTTGATGTTTCTTGGGTGTGTAATTTGAAGTATTCCCTCAACCCTCTGTGGGTCTATCCTGATCCCTTTCTCAGATATAATGTGGCCAAGAAGTTTACCTTCTTGCAGCCCAAAAACTGTTTTTTAAGGGTTCAAGGACAGACCATACCTTCTACATTTTTCGAAAACTTTCCTCAGATGTTTTAAGTGTTCTTCTTCGGTTTTAGAAAAGACAGTTAAGTCATCCAAGTAGATAACTATGAAGTGTCCTATCTCTTCTGAGAAATTTATGTCCATCGCTCTCTGGAAGGTGGCGCCAGCATTCATCAATCCAAAAGGCATTTTCACATACATGAAGGTACCCCATGGAGTGGTAAAAGTTGTTTTGAGTTGATCTTCTGGGAGTACAAGAACTTGATTATATCCCGAAAAACCATCAAGCAGGGAGATTCTCTTGGAGCCCACCACCTTCTGTAGGATATGTTTCATTCTAGGAAAGGGGTAGTTGTCTTTCAGGGAGGCTCTATTGAGGTTTCTGAAGTCTATGCATAGCCTGATCTCCCCTGTTTTCTTCCTCACCGCCACTATATTTGACACCCAATCAGAAAACCTTACAGGGACTATAATGCCTGCATCATACATATTTTTAATTTCTTTCTCTACTGCAGGCAATTGTTTTGGATTAATCCTACGGAGTTTTTGTCTGAAAGGCTTCTGATTTTCCTTTAGTGGTATCTTGTGTTGTATGATGTTGGTGTCATAGGCCTTTAAGTCTTCGTAGCTCCATGCAAACATATCGATGAATTCCTTAAACAGGTCAATGTATTTGTTCTTCATGTTTGCAGGTATAGACTTAGCCAGTTTTATCATTTTGGGCTTATCTTCAGTGCCTATGTTGCATTCTTCCACATCAGAATCAACATGTTCTATTGTGGGCTTTTTTGCTACGTCATCAAAGTCAAAAAGGTCCTCTAAGGGTGCCAAGCCTCTGGGTATGTTCTTATATTTGGCCTGCAGCACCTCTACCTCTTCGGTATCTGCGTTTTCACAATTTTCGGTTGGATTTCCAGTTTTCTCATAAAAAGAATTTATTTCTATGTTACAGGGTGTTTCTTGTTCATATGGGGGATCCTCTCTTGGGCAGCTGTAATCAGATCTTGAGTCCGAATCAGAAAATTCGAACTCATTCCTGCCTATTAGGAAATCTTCGATCTGTTTGTCTCCTTCAAAGACCTGCCAATATTTTTCATTGTCTGGCACTGCAGGCCTGAATTTGGTCTGAATGATAATATGTTGGTCAACTGGGGCCTTAGGATATGAGCTAGCTAGACAAGCTAATCCATTTGCAATTGCATTTTGACCCCTAGGGACGAACGCTAATTCATATTCAACAAACGTTTTCAGCAAATCCAAAGTGTCATTCCTGTATGCCCTAAGCCTGGGGTGTTTTGCTGAATACTCACCATTCACCTGTTTGATCACTAACTCAGAGTCCCCTCTCACAGCTATCCTACGGGCTCCTAATTGCTTCAATAAATTCAGACCCAGGATGAGAGCCTCATACTCTGCAATATTATTCGTGCATTTGAAACGCAGATTCACAACATGGCTCTCTGCGTGGTCATTTTCTGTGTTACGTAGCCACACTTCTGCTCCAGCATTTTGCCTAGTACAGGACCCGTCAAAATTCATTTCCCACAAGGGTTCGCCATTATGTTGCGTTGTGGGGTCTGCATTAGGTTGTAAATTTTTTTGTAGTTCATTATGGGTATGGAGGTCAGGGAGGTGGCTAGCTTGCTGTTTTCGTTCTGTTTCTGTTTCTGGTTTCCTCATAATTACATTTTTAGTATTTTTCCCATGGTCTTCTTCATCGTATTCTTCTAGAGTAGCCATTATGTTGAAATCCATGGGCTCTATGTTTGTATCTCCATTATCTGATCTCGGCTCTTCTGAGGATTGGTCAGTGTAGAGAATGAAAGAGTCTATATCTGTATGTACAGAGTACAATGGTGATTTTTCAGGTTTTTCGGGGCTACTGACTAGGAATTTCATTTGGGACTCTCTATACAGTCTTCTGAGCTGGCCAAATAGAGGGATAGTGGCATAAGAGCCATCCATCTGCATTGTTCCTTGCAGTTTGGCTCCCCATGATCTGGATAGTAACATGCCATACTTAGGTGGCACATCTTCCACCACCACATCTATGACCATACATTTGGCAGGAATCTGGGTCAAACTCACACACAAATCTTTAATTAGGCCAAGACATTTTACTCTACTAGAGTCAAATGAGTATAAGTCTTTGTAGGGTCTGGTAATTTCTAGGCCTAGCCTTTCCATCACTACCTTAAGAATTAGATTGTGTGAAGCTCCAGAATCATGCATGGCATTGTGGAGTATTTTGTCATGAATGTTGAGACTGATATAGAAGGGTGGAACTACCCCTTCCTGAAACTTTCCTTCAATTTTTGGACCAAAGAGTAGAGTTGGTTGATCATCATTCAAATTTACAGAATCATTCATTTCTCCCAGATTCAATGCTTTCAAAATTTTGACTTTATATACATCTTGAGCGGCCAGTTCAGATAATGGTACAGAGATTTTGATTTTTTCAAGTTCACTCTCTAAATTGAAAGTGGACTGGACCTTTGTAATGCTCAATTCTGTTTTATTTTCTATTGCTTTAGCAACTGAATCGGTTTGTGATTTCTCACTATGTACAAGGTTTGGAACAGTTGTATTAGGAGTACTAACTAAAGTGCTAGTACTTCTGGTTGGTTGACTTTGTTTTCCAGTGTCCTGGTTGTCCTTCTCTTTGTGTTTACCAAAACTTTCAGCTGCTGATTTGCTATTTACAGAGGTTGCTTTGGAAATTTTATCAGGTCTTTTCTTGATGGTTACCTCAGGAGTCTTTGTTTTGGGGTTTTCTTGGTTCTTTTTGCTCCTAAGTTCATATTGTTCCCTGACCTGTAACATGGAATTTTCAAATCCTAATCTGTAATCCTCAGTTTCTAACCATTCCTCTTCCCAATATGTAGATGAGGGTTGATCTTCTCCTGAATCACAGTTAAGGACTGAGTCCTCTACTTCAAACATGTTTATTGTGTTCCCTTCGGACTCTTCAATGATTCCCTCATCTTCATCTAAAAAAATTTCTTGAAATGGGGGAATGATCTGTTGATCTGACTCTCTTTGTCTGTTGGGGGCAGCATTGTTTCTCCTCACATTCGGGTTCTGGTTTCTATTTTGGTTGTTGTTTTGGACAACCATCCTTTTGATCATTTGTTACAGCTCTTCCACATTTTTAGACAGTCTGTTGTATTTGGGATCAGATGTGGAAGCTACGTTATCATCCCTATATGTTACCCTCTTTTCAGCTTTTAGTCTTGCCCTTTCTTCCATCAAGTTTGCCTCTATGCTTATGGCTCCTTTTTGCATGTCTTCCAGGGTGGTGTACTCCTTATCTCTAAGCTCATAGGCCATGTCAGCATCAAATCCATCAGGATACTTAGCCAGGGCCATACCTTGAGGAGGTTTCATGTGTGGAGGGAGAGCATTGTAAATGCTGTTGAATCTAGTGTTGTAATCGTGAACACTCTCTCCCATGTTCCTCTTAAGGGACATGTATTCTGCTAGAAGCTGGCGAGGGTTCGCTCTAACCTCCCATTTGTTTATGAAGGTCTGGTATAATGTAGGGAGATCTTGAATACTGCCAGGAGGTAAACTCTTAAACCATTTCTTCACCTCACCTCCTAAGCTTTGGGCAAAGATCCTCATTTTGATTGTTTCATCATCAATTTCCATATAATCAAAAGAGTCCTCCATCCTATCTACATGTTGCTGAGCTGTTATGGACTCCTTAGCATTGAAGTGTGGGATTTTTGATTGATAATCATTGGGAAAGGGCAGCAAGGGTTGAGGTAAGAGCAAAGGCGCATACCAGGCTACCATGATAATGTTCTGATTAGGTATAGGGTTGGCTTGAGCAGCTAGTATTTGGATGACAGAGATGGTAGGACCAGCAGAAGTTTGCTGAGCAGATCTAGGGTGGGAGAGCCCTAAGTTTTGAAAGAAGTGGATATCCGGTGCTGTGGATGGAGGGGTTCCAATATCCCTAGAGTGCTGACCACTATGAGATGGTGAACTGTGAAGCTCAGGGTCTGGCTAGTCTAGATGACTGGCTGACCTGGTTCTAGGTAATCTGTTAGGTGTGTCTAGGTCAGGGAGGTAATGTGCTACAGCTGTCAGGTCTTCTGGTGCAGAATTAGCTCTAGGAATGCGACTGCAAATGGTTGGTCTTTTAGGTGTAGGAGCTCCCTTGAGGATACTCTCTGGATTTTAAACTATTTCCGGTGGGTCAGGGTTGGGATAAGCTCTTGTATGGATGGTTCTAAAAGCCAGAATGTTGTTCCTAAGCCAAGGATCTTAACCCTACTTGTTGCTTCTACTGTGGTTGATGTTGTCTCAGGGGCTAGTCTCCCAGTGGAGTCTATTGTGAAACCAGGACAATCAGCAGGCCTACTGATCACCAGTGGAGTCTTTTCGTTTAGGAACAAATGGAGTCGCCAGGTGGAGGTTTTAGGATGTTTCTAGGGGGTACACTGTCCACCACAGTGCTCAGGCGCTATCATCTTTCAGGAATCTCCTTTAAAACAGCAAGCTCCAACCAGAGATTGACTGGGAGGGCATTTACCAGATATGTCACCTCTGGAAAGAGGATGAGATCTGGAGGCTACCTGGCCCTTTCCAGGCTCTGTCTAAGAGTATGGTGGATATTCAATAATGGGGGTCGATTCAAGAAAGGAGTGACTTACTGTCAACCTAACCAGAGTTCTAAGTTTCTGAAGTTCTAAGAATGTTTAAGGTGAAATGCACTCAATCCCCAGTGGAGTCGCCATTATGTTGGGGTTCCCATGTTTTGGCCAGGTTGACAAGACCAAAAGATGAGACAACATAGAACCACTTTCAGACCTTAGGATCTAGCCCTCCTAGGTCCAGAGAGGGATCTCTCTGTGGCAGTCAAAGGTTTATGCCTTTGAAGCTCAGATGTTATGATTTTAGGCTAGTTATGGGCTCAAGGTTATTTGTTTGTTTAGGTCTGGTTGGAGGAAATCAGGAAGAGAAGGTCCAATATAAGACAAGGATGATAAAAGAAAAAGCTTAGGCAGAGACAGATAACTCAGAGAACATCAAATCCATTGGGCTATGGAGTCAAGAAAGGATTTATTTGTAATCAATGTGCAAGCTTTCAGTTGGGCTAGTCATCTAGAGCATTTGGGCCTTAAAGGATGATATTTAGAATGGGACATTAAGGATGAAAAATGAAAGGGGCAAGAACCAACCAACTATGTCTATAGATCAGGCCAAAGGTCATTTAACTCCAAGCCTGCTTGGACAAAATTAGAGGTAAGACCAGGGATCTTAGGAAGGTTTAATTGAGATGGAAGGACCCTAGAGAGGCAGAGACCAGGTTCTAGACCTCCAGGGTTCTCAACACATTCAACTAAATCTTAACAAGAACATCTAAATACAAATTTCATTAATTCATACATCAAAGAGCATGCAATGACATCCACTACACTGGTTAAATCAATTGAAAACAATATTCAAATACACATATAAGCAGAAAACATAGAAGGTTGGGAGAGGAGCAACATAAGGTACCTATCAAGGGTAAATCTTATGCCAAACTTCTGATGCGAGCCTGAAGAAACATAATGAAATGAAAGCAAGTCAATCACAAATACAGAGAAAGGAAAACATCACCAGCTACTTTAGATCAGGATCCAAAGAAACATGCTTGTCATATTAAAAACAACACCAATCAGGTACATCATAGCCCATAGCTTGAGAATTCAGTCTGAATACATCTAATCTCAGCCTATCTTACAATATTACACAGAGAACTTGTCTTAAGAGGAAAAATGCTTGCGTTTCAGTGATATCTCATCAACAACCATTACAATGTTTCTTTCTGCGCTTTATAGCAGATGATGAATAGCAAATCAAATGAGAAGGTAGGTGAAAAATTAAATGTATCATTAAACCCAGAGTAGAGAAATAGGGCCGAGGCCCATTCTGTTTGAATACTGAGTATTTAATGTCTGTCACCTCTATATGCAGGGATGATCTTCTTCAGATTTTCCTTTACTCCAGACATGAATTTGCTGCATTTTGATGGCCATACTTTGTTGTACTTGTGGGGAATAATTAAATGGTAAACAACTGCTGAGAAGTCTGTTCACATAAATATTCTGATTGTTTGAACTGTTGATAGGGTGGAAATCCCTTTGGGGACATGACGCGTAATGAAAGCTATATGGGCGCCATGTACTTGACGAAGAAAAACATTTTGCTGACACATAAACCCTGATGCTACCTTTTAGTTGTGCGCAGGATCATTTGACTGATCCTCGAGGTCCTCAACTGTGCTTTGCCCCTTAAAACATTGTTTTACCGCTTAAGTTGATCATTAGAGCGCCCTAATCTCTTCTCTTTGCGCTGAAATACTTTGCCATTTCATTTCTTGTCTCTGACAGATTAGCTCGAGCCTTTAATGATGCAGGAAGGTTTCTTCAGAATCTGAACCCTGTTCATTGAATAAACGACCCGCTTTCACCTTCCCGGACCATTTCTCATAAATTTAGCCGCTGTAAATGACCTTCTATGGATTTCCTTGTACTTGCAGCAGAGGCTGCGTATCATGGCAGCTACTGACTGTGATGACCCTGCAAAACAACAAACTGTGAAGAAAAACCATGGACAGGAATGGTGAAGGCGGCGTGGACGATGAACATGGCTATGCTGACGGTGAAACGGAGGGAGAAATTTGCAGTGGAACTGATAAAAATCGCTCTGGTGGAAGAATGGTGAAACACAGAGCGAAACACATAATAACAAATGGAGACCTTAAAAAACATGACAAAACCAATGGTATGGTGACGAAAACGGGGAAGGTACGGGGCGCGCATGTGGAGCTGACGTGGCGGGGCCGGGAGACAGAAGAACGGTCAACGACGAATGAAAAATCTGGGACGTCAATCCCGAAGGAAATCCACGGCGGAAAACGCATCTGGGTGGACGGACTATGAGCCAAGGGTACAGCGGGGACGACTTAACCCGTGCGCGGCTTCTTTGATTGGTAGCCGTCGGATGAGGCACGCGAGATCCAACGGCGCACGGTGATTTCGCTGCATGGTTTGGGTTGAACAATAACGCGCGGGAGGATAGTGGTTTTGCCACCGTACAGAAGACACGCGGCAGGCGTTGTATGGATTCGCTGGACCACCGGGGAAAACCACCATCTGCGGGTGAGCGGTGCGGAATAAACAGGTGGTTTCAGGGGTAATGCGCCGCGGGGTCCACAGGCGGGAAGGCTCTGGACCGTTGGATCATCGTGAAAATGGACGGCGATGGCGGCAATGAAGGTTTGAACGGGAAAACGCACAGGGTAGCGGATTAAACGATAGCCGCCCGATTTGCCCAGATCTACGGTCAAGGATGCACCCAATACAGGCCTGAGACAAGCGCCTTTCAATACTGGGTTTTGGTCATGGCATCGGGTCATGTGGAAGATAAAGGAGCGCGGGGCTACGGCTGAGGGGTTAAGGCCTGAAATGGTGAACTTTATAGATTTTTATTCATTTTTAATGAAATTTGGGGCCAGCCAGGGGTAACGATAGGGCAATGAAAGGTAGGAAAGGCCGAAACAGGGGCAGGGATAGGATTTCAAGGGGATTTCGGGGAATTTAGGCATAAGGAAGGGGAATCTTGAGGGGAAGAAAGGGATAATTGTGGTACTTTGCAGGGATATGAGGGGTAAAATAGGCCCTTTGAAGAATGGATCATCAGAGAGGCTTTATATTGAGGCACAGCACAAAGAGACTCCAAGGAGGATGAATTTTCAGGGGAAAGGCATTCCTTGGAGGCTCCAAAACAATCTAGCCCCCAGCTTGCTTGTCAAGAATTTCATAGGGGGGCTAACAGGAGGGTTGATTCTTCCATGGGGGTAGACCTTTGATCAAATATGCATCAGATCTATATTATTACAGTCTTCTATACTCTTGTTCTTCAGTTTTCAGTGATTATTCATTCTTATTGCTAAAGATCACCATTTGTATTCGAGTGTATTCCTAGAACCCCTTCCCGGGTTCTCTAGATTTTGTAATAAGGAGACTAGATCTCCATTCTTGAGCCATATTGTTTAATATAATATAATATCTATTTGTCTCAACTATTTATGTGTGCAGACCCTCATTAGATTGCGCTGCCTCTTTATGCAGTAATTTCATGTTGCAATAGTTTTGGGGTTTTAGCCTTTTCTAGCTATCCTAGGTGTGGGAGCTCTATTTACCTCACCTAGTTCGATTTGTTTCTGATCTACTCTTGGATTTAAGTTGTATATTGTCAGATCTAATAGATCCAAGTGTTGATTTCATTTTCAGTAGCATATAATTCTGAAAATGCATTTTTTATGCATGCATGGTTGAGCAGTCCCAATTTGGGGATATTACAGTGGTATCGGAGCAAGATCTTTGGCTCAGCTTGTGGAATTCAAGCCAAAATTCTATAAGGAAAAGGGCAAGATTAGAATGATGGAAATAATGAGCTTGCTCTCATCACTTTTCAGATCCAGGAAGAACCTCTCCAAGGAGGTTAAACAAGAAAAAGAAAAGAGGAGCAGTGAAACTTTTAGAGAGTTTCAAGAAGAGAGAGACCCATGCACTTTCTGTGCATTGGACCATACCCCTTCTTTTTGAAAAGGAGAAAAAATTGTAGAAAGAAGGAGGAAACTTGGATCACAAGATTCTAAGTGAATACCTTGTTGAGTACAAATCTCAACCTAGAGCCTTCAAGGAGACTCTAGCTTTCCCTCAGTTCATTCATTTGGAGGAAGAAAGAAGACCTTGTGGCCAAGGGAGGATCAAGGGCAATAAGTTTCTATTGTCTACTTTTGATGGGTCATCTACAGCAAAATTTTGGGCAAGAAAACTTGATGCATTCTTCCTACTACATCCAGTGGTAGAGAAAGAGGCTGTAGAAATTGCAACGCTACACCTTGAGGGTGAAGCCAACATTTTGTGGTTCAACCAACTGAGTCATGCAAGAGTAAATAATTTTGTTGAGTTTACTCAAAGGTTGATTAGATAATTTGGCAAAGAGAAACCATTGGAGGAGACTTGTACCAGCGTTGTCACAACTGTGGAGGGGTAGCCCTCAACATCATCATTTGGAGGAGCCAACACATTGGGGAAAGAAACTCCTACAGCCATGCAAGGTGTACCCAATTTCCATCAAGGTATGATTAAATTTCCACTCTCTATTATTTCAGCAAATGTTTTAGAAGGTTGTGGAAATCTACCTTTAGATGACCAAGGGTCAACACATATTGCTGATTTGGAGCAGCAGGATTGCATTGCGTTGTGCAACCTTGACTTGATCAAGGAAGGGATGAAACATCATCCTAATAAGCCACTATTGAGCTGCACACCACACTTGGGGTTAGGGTGTGAATTCTTGGAGGATAGGATGAACTTTATCACAAACAAACTTATGCAAAACCATATGTTCATCCTTGAGTTGGGACATGAGACAGCCAAAACATCATGGAGGAGATTAACGGCGCTATCAATAAGTAGCAGTGAGGAGGGTTTTCCCTCAGCTCACTTGGATCCTTATGGATTCAAGATGGTCATTGGTGTGAGATCTTCTCTAGGATATCTCCAAGGAGTTGCATTTCAACACCCCATGAAATGCAAGAAGAAAAATTTGATATGGGAGGATGGTAGTCTTCTTTGGAGGCGTACCAAGATGGAGAATGGTAGGAGACATCCACATTTGGATGAATGGCTGTGGATGGAGAGAAAGAAGCTAGAAGGCTACTTGCAAATATATGACACCGGGCAGCAAGAGCCTTGGCTACGTTGGCTACTCTTAAGAGAGTTTGGACATCATGTGAAATCTCCTCTTTCCAAGGGTATGTGGGTGGAGGAAGTTTGGCAGGGTACTTGCATCATAGGGCAGCAAGGAGTATGGATGCATTGTGTTGGTATGACACTCTTCATATCAAACATTATTTCTTCACCACATCATTTGTATGATGGAGGTATGAGGAGGCGACAAAAAATTTTGTTGCTTGGGTTTTTCTTTGGGGAGCATGGGAAGATTTGCTCTCATACTTTGCTTGATGTTGCAGGAGTGGGAGATGGCACTATCATGGTGCAGAGGGTCTACTCCTTAGCCTTGGATGATTAAGAGGTACTTTCACTTTGGAGGTAACTTCTTATGTATGGCAGCATTGTGGGAGACATCTTTGACAATGGGCATGTCAAAGAATGGAGCTATGAGTTGGTAAGAACTTATTTGCATGAGCCAACAACGTTGCCACTTGGGAGCTTGGGTTTATTGATGGAGTATTCCTAGGATCACTTCACATATGATGCACTTGGTGGACAAGGAGGAGGTGAGAATGATGGAGTAGCGGATGGAAACATCTATTACAGAGATATGATCTTCTTAGCTTGGATTTCCAAGCATAAGAAGAATGATCTTCATGTAGCATATGATCCATTCCTCTTCATGGGAGTATGTCATACCTCTATGGAGGACTTATTCATGTACATATGTATCATCTTACTTTTAGCACATTGTAAGAATATTTCTTTTGCATCTATTGATTATCTAACACAGTATTTGCATTCTTTTACCATTTCTATTCAAGGCATTGTTCTTCAAGAGGGTAAGCTTTTTATTGAGCTCCATGGGAAAATTTTCGCCAACTATTATGATGGAGACAGCCATCTTGTGTATGACTTTAGGCAAGTGTTTCATTATTATTCTATGTATGCTCAGTTGATTCACCAAGCCATTTACTATTCACTAGTAGATGTGATGACATGTACAACTAGCTATTTTTCAAGAGACAACTTGCCATGCTATTTTCTGAAGCAACAGTGGGAAAGACTGCGCTGGTTACATTTGAGGGACCATTGTCCTTCTCCTTTGTTACATATGTCAACTAGCATGATGTTAGTCATGATTCCATTTGTTGATATTGTCTTTGTCATTATGGGGAACATGAAGGGAAGAGAGACACATTGGTGGGGTGTGTCCTTGGGGAAGGAGATTTCCCACACTTTTTGCATTACATGTTCCAAGGGGACCATGGGAGGAGATATGGCCACCATAGTAAAACACTTGCTTCTTTATGAGGTGGGCCATGGGATTGATTGGATGCCATATGATGGTGATTTCCAACTCATCATATATGGGTAGTTTGGGCCAGCATGATTCATAACGTTGGAGAGGACAACTTTGGAGGTCTAGTCTTCATCTTTCCACTTGAGGGAAATATTATTGCAGCCAAAGATCAGAAAATACTCTACACTTATCATAAGTGGAGAGGAGGACAACGTGGGGTAGGCTACTTTGTCTACCATGCTCAGATTTTCAGCCCACCTACTGTTGTGAAACCAAATCCAAAAATAGAAGAAAGAGATATCAATGCCTTATAAATAAGCCACTTCGAGGGGGCAACCTCCAATACATTACATGAATGAAAAATTATTGGATGATAAAAATGACCAAAACCTCCTTCTATATATAGGAGTCCATGGGGCCACAATGTAATCCTAGCCGACCTAACAATAATAATTTAAGGGCACAATAATAATAATATTGGGGTTACAGGGGTACAACAATAAAAATAAGGGGGGCTACATTAACATAATAAGGGACTACACTATTAATATAGGGACTTAACATGCCCCTCTCCTTCAAACAAGTGTTGTCCTCAATGCTTCAGTAGCTCTGGGTGCTTTTGTATAAAATTCTCATCCTCCCATGTAGAATCTTCAGTGGGTAAGTTCTTTCGTTTGATGAGATACTCTGAAATTGATCGATTTCGTAGTTGTCGAGTTCTTGTTTCTATGACTGCTTCAGCTTCAAATATGGTTTTTCCTTCCTCATCAAGTTCTAGCAATATTTTTTGAACTGGAAGTTTGTCCCCTGTAACCTTTTTTAAGCATGAAACATGGAAAACTGGATGCACTCGCGAAGAAGCAAGAAGCTCCAATTTGTATGCCATAGTACCAATCTTTTACAAAACCTTGTAAGGACTATAGTACTTTGGCGATAATTTATTATCCTTCTTAGCTTGCTTGACGGAAATTTGTTTGTATGGTTGTAGTCGTAAAAATACCCAATCTCCTACATCAAAACTTCTCTCGCTACGATGTTGATCTGCCTGTTGTTTCATTCGATTTGTGCCAAATTCAGGTTATCCTTTAAGAGTTGGAGAACTTCTTGCTGATGCTCGATGTGATCTTCCACTGCTTGAACCTTCGAATTTTCCCTTAAAGATGATGTGATGGATGGTGGATGATATCCATAAACTGCCATAAATGGGGTCATTTTTGCTGCAGTATGGAAGGAAGTGTTATACCACCATTCAGCGAGAGGTAACCACTTGACCCATTGTGCTTGCTTATCAGATACAAAACAAAAAAGATATCCTTCCAAACATTTATTCACTATCTCTGTTTGACCATCGGATTGAGGATGATAAGATGAGCTACGAGCTAGTTGAGTACCCAAACAAGAAAATAAATACGTCCAAAAATTTCCTATAAAAATGGGATCTTTGTCACTTACAATAATCTTCGGGTTTCCATGTAGCTTTTGAATTGTTTCCATAAATGCGGTAGCAACTGTACTCACTTTAAATGGATGAGATAATGCACAAAAGTGTGCATACTTGGTAAGTCTATCAACTACCACCATGATAACACTCCTTCCTTCAGACTTAGGTAAACCTGTGATAAAATCCATTGAAATCTCCTCCCAACGTTGACTTGGAATGGATAAAGGTTGTAGAAGACCCGGGTTCTTAATTGTCTCAACTTTATTTTGCTGGCAAACCAAACATTCTGCCACAAAATTTTGAATATCATATTTAAGGCCATCCCAAAAAAATTCTTTCTTCACCCTGTGGTAAGTTTTTAAAAATCCCGAGTGTCCTCCTAAAGGAGAAGTGTGCAATTCCAAAAGAATCTTTTTTTTTAGTTTGGAATTTTTGCAAATATATAAGCGATCTTTGTACCATAACGAATCATTTTTCCAACTAAACGTATCAGATGTACTAGGATCTTGCTACAACTTTTGAATGAGAGTCCACACTTCTTCGTCCTTCTTCCATTCATCCCTTGCTTCGGTTATCCAATCTGGTTGGATAATTGAAATGGCACAAAGCAATGCTTCCAACTCTTCATCCTTTCTTGAGAATGCATCTGCAACAACATTTAGCTTCCCTTTTTTGTAGACAATTTCAAAGTCATAACCCAACATCTTTGAGACCCATTTTGGATGCTCTTCTGAAGATAGTCTTTGTACCACAAAGTGTTTAAGACTATCATGATCAGTTTTTACCTTGAAGTGTCTTCCCATTAAATAAGGTCTCCATTTCTTTAGTGCATGTAGTATTGCCAACATTTCATTCTCATAAATAGCCTTTTGTAAATACTTTCCTTTGATTGAACGACTTTCAAAAGCAATGGGTCTTCCTTCTTGCATTAAAACAACACCAATTCCATTTCCTGAGGCATCACATTCCACAATAAAGGTTTTTCTGAAGTCTAGCGTAGCTAAGACTGGTGCTAGGCACATTGCCTCTTTAAGATGTTCAAATGCCTTAGTTGCTTCAGGAGTCCATGAAAATGCATCTTTATTCAATAGTGTTGTTAGAGGTGCTACTATTCTCCCATAATTCTTAACAAACTTGCGATAATACCCTGTTAACCCGAGAAATCCACACAACTTATTTATGGTTGTGGGGACTTTACATTCCTTAATGGCTTTAATTTTGTTAGGTTCTACCTTAACACCCTCATGAGATATAATATGACCTATATATTCCACCTCTTGTACTCCAAAGAAACATTTGGATGTTTTTGCATATAATTGTTTCTCCTCCAATAGTTTGAGCACCATGTCAACATGTTGAACATGATCCTTCCAAGACCTGTTGTAGATTAGTATATCATCAAAAAATACTAGCACAAATTTTTGAAGGAAGGGTTTGAAAATGGAATTCATCAACCCTTGAAATGTAGAAGGTGCATTGGTAAGGCCAAAAGGCATGACCAAAAATTCATAATGACCCTTATGAGTTCGAAATGCTGTTTTTGGAATATCTTCAGTCTTCATTCTAATTTGATGATATCCTGAATGAAGATCCAACTTGGTAAAATAAATTGCTCCATGTAATTCATCCAATAATTCATCAATCACAGGAATGGGAATTTTATCTTTAATAGTGAGCTTATTGAGCTCCCTATAATCTGGACACATGCGCCATGATCCATCTTTTTTGTGCACCAATACTACTGGATTAGAGAAAGAACTTTGACTAGGTTGAATTATACCAGCCTCTAACATTTCTGCAATCATACGTTCAATTTCGCTCTTTTGGACATAAGGATATATGTAAGGCCTGATGTTTGGAGGAACACTTCCTGGAATCAAATGAATAGCATGATCATGATCACGAATAGGTGGGAGTCCTTTGGGAGTATCAAACATCTTGGAATGATTGTCCAAGGCTTTTTGGAGATCTGGAGAAATAGATGATTTTGATGTTGGAACTTCTAGTGAGCATAATTGTGCAATTACGCCCCATTTTTCTTTCTTTAGAAGCTTTGTCATGACATTAGAGCTTATTGTATTTCCTAGCTTCCCTGTGATACCTCGTAATTCGATTTCCTTTCCTTCTAAAAAAAAATTCAAGAAAAGTTCTTGAAAATTAAAAGCTACCGTCCCCAAAGATTGTAACCATTGTACTCCTAGTACAACATCAGCACCTCCCATTGGGATGGAAAGCATTGGACTATTCAATGCATATTCCCCCATGGCTAGCTTGATATTATGGCATTTTCCAGAGCAATTTATAGTTCCTCCATTTGCAACCATCACTTGACATTCTGGTGCTGGGTATAGGAAACAATTCAATTCCTTGGCTACCTTACAATGAATAAAATTATGGGTAATACCCGAATCAATCAACACTATTACCTTTTTCTTCTTGATATGTCCTTATATATTGAGAGTTTGAGGAGTGGTAATTCCTACCAATGCATTAAATGATATGGTCACACTCATTTCTTCTTCTGCTAGGGTTTATTCCTGGTGTATATCCTCTACTTTTGAAGTTTCTTCTTCATTTTCTTCCTCCTCTTCAAAATCTATGTAAAATAATTTCTTCTCAATGCATTTATGACCTTTAGTGTATTTGCTATCACAACTGTAGCAAAGCCCTTTTGCTCTTTTTTCTTCCAATTTTTGTGGTGTCAACCTTGTAGGTGGTGGAAGTATAGGAGTAGCAACACTTCCATCTTTATAGATGTGAGTGGTAGGCTTCCTTGTCACCATAATTTTACATTCAATTTTTCTTGCCAACCTGAATGCCTTCTCCAATGAATCAGGTTCCCAAATGCGAACTTCATGTTGGATGTTATCCTTCAAAGTCCCTATAAAGACATCAATCTTGTGTTCCTCTGGAATATCAGTTACCCTTATATTCAATTTTTGGAAGTCCTCAATGTGATCCGCCACTAAACCCTTTTGTTTGAGATTTATCAATTGGCTAAAGAAGGTGTTACTCTTTGTATCCTCATAATGTGCTATCATTTCCTCCGTAAAAATTTACCAAGTGACAATTTTTTTACAGGATCAAAGCCATCGATACCATACAAATGTATTTTGTTATAAATGTAAAGTTGCAATGCATACCTTTTGTGTGTTTTGCACATTATTGAGATCGAAATATTGCTCCATCTTTAGTATCCATGTTATAGGATCCTTGCCATCAAACTTCCTCATATCCATCTTTGGAATATGGTGGTTCTTCAATCCAACATTAGAGTTTATGAAATCACGATTAACATGTATTTTGTTCTCATCATGAGTTTCCTCTACTATCTTTTCACGATTAGGAATCATTTCTTGTATCAACTTTGTCAAACCTTCCATGTCTGCTTTTAGATCATTATTCATGTTTTCCATGTTGTCTTTTATTTTTTCTTCCATGTCCTCCATCTTAGCTTCCACGCCTTTCTTCAAACCATCCATATTATTCTTCAAACCATCCATCTTTGCTTCCACGCCTTTCTTCAAAACTTCCATTTCATTTTTTGTTGCTCTTCGCGAGAGCGAAATTTGGTGCACTTACTCTTGTAAGTTTGATATATCATGTTGCAATTATTCATCTTCATGAGTCATAGTAGAGCCTTCTAAAGGCTTAATGGTTGTTGAATTATTTTTACGGGGCATTTTTTAGAACCCAATACTGATATCTATTCTACAATATGCCCTTGGAATTAATTCAAATTGATTCTTCAAACAAGACTTATGCAATTTAGAAAAAAACACACGCCTTATTCTTGCTTTTGAGGAGCTCAATATTGAAATTGGATTATCTCTGTGATTGCGGATCTTCAATATCTGAATTGAAATTGGATTATCTCTGTGATTGCGGATCTTCAATATCTGAAATTTGGCACTGAGGTAGCCCTTTAAATCCTCTTTCGAATTCCACAGTTCTGACCTGATTTGGATTCTCCAAGGAAAATTTATGTCCAATCTCCCACAATGACCTTATTATGGACTGGTTCAGTAGAGTGAACTTTTACAATTTTCCATGTGTCACTGTTTTGTCCTCCAGCTCTGAAATTGATAGAAAAGAAACTACAATCCGTGTACTTGCGGCCACTTTTTACGGCACTCCAATCCGATGCTCAGAGATAGAGTTATGCAAATTTTCCCACGATCACCTCTTTGAGATGAAATTCGGGAGCCTAAAAAAGCACTACCTTCCACAGATCATATCTCTGAAATATTGTGAACCAAGCTCTAAAATTTTACGACAATTTTCCTCAAGATTTCGGCTTCCCACCCTAAAAATTTCATATTCTAAACCTTCGTAGAGAAAACGTTATAGCGAAAATGCCACGATGACCTGTTTAGATCAGCAAAACCCTAGAATCCAAAGCTCTGATACCAAACGTTGTGAAACCAACTCCAAAAATAGAAGAAAAGAGATATCAATGCCTTATAAATAATACACTTTGAGGGGGAAACCTCCAATACATTACATGAATGAACAATTCTTGGATGATACAAATGACCAAAACCTCCTTCTATATATAGGAGTCCATGGGGCCACAATGTAATCCTAGTGGGGCCACAATGTAAACCTATCCGACCTAACAATAATAATTTAAGGGCACAATAATAACAATATTGGGGTTACAGGGGTACAACAATAACAATAAGGGGGGCTACACTAACATAATAAGGGACTACACTATTAATATAGGGACCTAACACCTACTTTGCAGGGACTCAAGGTGGAGGAGGATTTTCAGGAGTTGCCATGTCGGGAGGCAACTCATTTTGTATGGATGATTGCTTGGGGATGGGAGATTCATGTGGGGATGGTAGATCCCAATTTATATCAGACCTCATGCCTCAATAAGGCCTTAAAACAGCGCATTGTTGCCTCCATGGATATTTTACTTTTACATGATGATAGCTATTTGGGATGCTCACCAAAAGCTAGCTTGCATACTTGGGAGGGGAGGACTATAATATTCCTAAATTAGCATGTAGCCAATTGGAATATTGATTTTGCTTCTAACACTTGGTAGATGAATAAATGGGAAAGGATACCCATACTTATCTTGAATAAACATAAAATCCCTCTTGATGTGAAAGGGGATCATAAAAATAACTGGATCTAGCACTCTCATGTGTGAAAAGGGACATTTGCATGTGGACAAAGTCAAGTTTGACCAAGTCAACAACATAAATGTAGGAGGAGTGGATCAACAATAAAAATAGCTCAATATGAATAAGGATCAGCCTAGACAACTATATGTGAGTTGGATTGAAGACCCTTAGGTGTGAAAAGGGCTGAAGCAGGTTGAAGAGGTCAACCTTGACCAAATCAAACAGTGTAGTTTTAGAGGAGTGGCTCTAATGAAGGTACAACGCAGTTTTGGAGGGAGATTGTTTATGTGATGGTGGAAACCCTAATGAGTGGGACCCAAGGTGAGAAGGCTCACTTAGTTTATAAGGAAGAGGATGGAAGCCATTTGAGGTTAGCTTATGAATTTTATTTTGATGTATCTACTTAGACTTTGCTCTCTTCAGTTGTTTAACTAAGATTGTTGGTGTTGTTTAGCACTAAGGTATTCCTGTTTAGGAATTTCATCTCTTCCCTTTGAGTAGCTCTTGGGAGAGGCATCATCTTTGATTCCACATATCCAGAATTGGTGCCAGGATTCAGTCTTCAATTTCAGCACAGTTTTTGAAGGAGGTTGTGTTGAGTTGCAGGGTGTTGCAGTGGAGGGGTGAGAACCCCACTTTCTGAGTTGATTTTGCATAGGAGGAAGGATTCCTTCTTGCGGGAGATCATTTTGGAGGGTTCCTAAGCTTATTTCAGACCTTGGCAGAAGGCCAACATATTTCCATCACCTACAACATTATTCCAGTCTAGGAATTGTGTTATTTCTGGAGGGCAGTTTTAGCAGTGTCTTTTGTGGCTCTTTTTGGGAGTTTTCCTGTGATTGGAGGGTTGATTCTTCCATGGGGGAAGACCTTTGATCAGATCTGCATCAGATCTATATTCTTACAGCCTTTTATACTCATGTGCTTTAGTTTTCAATGATTATTTAGTTTTATTGCTGAATATCACCATTTGTATTCGGGTGTATTCGTAGGACCCCTTCCCGGGTTCTCTAGAATTTGTAATAAGGAGACTAGATCTCTGTTCTTGAGCCATATTGCTTAATATAATCTCAGATCTATTTGTCTCAGCTATTTATGTGTGTAGACCCTCATTAGACTGCATTGTCTCTTTATGCAATAATTTCATATTGTAGTAGTTTTGGGGTTTTAGCCTTTTCTAGCTATCCTAGGTGTGGGAGGTCTGTTTACCTCACCTAGTTTGATTTATTTCTGATCTACTCTTGGATTTAGGTTGTATATTGTTAGATCTAAGGGATCCAAGTGTTGATTTATTTATTTATTTTTCCTCCTCCTATAGCATATTATTCATAAAATTCATTTTTTATGCATGCATGGTTGAACAATCTTAATTTGGGGATATTACATCTACCTCTCCCTTTTCATCGCCAACCTCCCTTGAAAATCACACGCTGTCCTCCCAAGACTCCACCCCAACATCTGCAACTGATCTCCCTTTTAAAGCACTCTCCCCTACCCAAAAATCTTGGTCCATCTAGGGCAGAGTGATTTCAAAAACACCCCTTCGTGAATATAGCAATGCACGTGGTGCCGGAAAATCGCTAGGGTTTGAACATGTTGACCGCAACGATGATCAAATCCATGTTTATGCCTTCAATGACTTGGAAGAATCCCTACATGATCTCATTCAAGTTGGCCACATCTACAATGTTGTGAATGGCATCGTAAAGGTTCCCAACCCTTCCTATAACCATCTAAGATGCCTATTTGAAATCCTCCTCTTCTCTTCATCAACAGTGTCTCAACTCTTCGATCATGACCTTACAATACCTTCCGATACCTTTCACTTCGTTTCGATCAGTTGCCTCAAACTTTCACCTCCTAACTCAATTGTTGAGGTCATAGGTATTTTCGCCTCGCTCTCTCCTACCTCTGTTGTTCACAGACGCGATGATTCTGAAACTCCAAAAGAAACTATATCTCTTCGCAACATGTACGACTACTGCTACATCCTCCGGCTCCTGTTGCACAACCACACTGGCCACCTTGAAAACGTGGTCATTTTCGATGAAGCCGCAACTGCACTTTTGGGGATCTCTATAAAGGACCTTTGCCTCCTCTCAACCGATACTGGAGCTCTCCTGGACATATATAGCAAAATCAATGGACGAAAATTCCTCTTCACACTATCTTTGAAGACAGACACCTTCAACAATGTTGAACGGCTACGCCTAACTCTTATGCACGCAAAATAACTCCCTTATGCTGATGCATCGACTGTACTCCTACAAGTCCTGCTACCGACTCCTGCTCCCCCCTCCCCCCCCCCCACCTCCCCCCCCAACATAGTATGTTGTCAGCTTTAGCCATGCATTTTCGCCTCTCACCCATTTTCCCCCTCCTCTCATTCCATACATCCTTTCCCCCTAACACCTTTATGTTGAAATTCCAATCGCCTCTCCCCCTCCCCCCCCACACACATCCTCCATTACTTCCCATCATTCCCCCTGCACTCTTGTTGAACCTCGCTTCCCATTCATCCTTGATTGTGCATACAACTTTTGTAATCATTACTATATCTTTGCGGCTCCTTATTCTATTTAAGTTGCGATGCAATCGCAATCGCATATCGCAAAGATCAACGGTGACTCGCGGGCACAAGTAGCCCCGTTGTTTAGACCAAAGGCTGCCTCTGTAGTTGACCTTGCAAGACACCCTTTGACTAAGATCAACGGCTTATATATACTGCGGGGGCACAATGCCGATGAACGAGCCATACTCCAAGGTCCCTCCGTAGTTACGTAAGCAAGTCATCAAGTCAGCTTGGTGACAACTCATCTGCCACGTCGGAAGCTCAGTGCTTTAGCGCTTTGCAAGTTAAAGTTTTTAAGTTACGATGCGATTGTGCCATTGCACATCGCAATCGCAAGTTTTTAAGTTTTCCCGTATCGTGCCTAGTTAAAAGTTAAAATCATTGAAATGGGATTTGCAATGAGGGCACGGATGCGATGTGGTTTCACAACCAAAACCTGTAAATTTTCAAGTCCGGATTTTTTGTGTTCTGTACGCAGTTTCGTGTAGAAACAAAAGAATAGAGTGGAAGGACGATTTGGTTGTTATACGTCCATTCCTGCATTAAATTGCATTAAATCTTCAGGCTCCATCATTTTGTATTAAAAATATGTAATTTCATACGTTTATTTGAGATGAATGAAAAGAATAATTCAATTCCTCTCCTATGTTCTTGCTCTTTGTCTGTGTGTAATTTTTATTTCTGCAATATTGCATTGTCTGTGTTGTAAGGGGGAAACACATCCCTCTATTGTTTATTTTCATTTTCCAACATCATACACACGTTTTCTATGTTGGAATAACTCCCAACCACCGCCATGAATTTACTGGTAACAACTCACACTTTGAATTGAATTTTTTGTTGCAGGAAGGACAAGTCCGGGATCCAAATCTAAAGTTTTGTTTTTTGCTTTATGCAATTTCTAGAAATATTCATAGCAGAGTACCTAAGCCATTCTCTACATTAATTTCTTCACCCACCGCATTACTTACCATTTTCCTGCAGTCACAGCCTGCAAGTCTCAACCCTTACCTTTTAATGCATTACCGCAATGTTATTTCCCTGCCGATGCGATTTGTTAGGACCCGCAACCCATACCCAAACTCCATACAAACCTTCTATTTCTGTCTTACCTTATGCATTTTCCATTTGACACTTACCGTTGTTTACCGTACCGCAGCCCGCACATCGCACAACTTAACTATTACCCATTATGCTCCTCGCCAAACCTTGCAATGTTGTGATGCGATATCCCATCACAGATCGCAATCGCAACGTTTTATGGTTTCGACTTAATCGCCGGCAGGCTATGTTATGTAAGTCGCGATGCGATAGTGCTAGAGTACATCGCAATCGCAACATTTTATGTTTTCTGTTAAAGTCACGCAATTTATGTTATACGCATTGTGATGCAATAGTGCTTTTGCACATTGCAATCACAACATCTTAACTTTTCCCGTAATGCCCATAAGTTGTTTTGTTTATGGTGCGATGTGATTGTGCCAACGCACATCGCAGTTTTCAAAGCTCAATGGATAGCGCCCAGGTTAAAGTTTGATATTGCCAAAATGCCATAAGGGTGCATATGCGATGAGGTTTCAAAGCAGAAACCCACATAATTTCAGGTCTGCCAATGTATGTGTTTTGTACGTTGTTTCGTGTATAAACAATAGAACAGAGAAAAAGGGTGTACGTGGCTCTGTGCATCGTTAATGAAGAAATGGACTTTCATGACAAAAAGGACGATTGGTTGTTACCCGTCCAGTTCCGCATTAAATTGAATTGAATTGCAGGCTTCGACCATTTTGTATAAGCTATGTAATTTCATATTTCCAGAGCGATATGAATCGAATATAAAGAAGAGTTGAATAAATTGAAAAATTCCTCTCCTTTGCGTTTGTTGTATGTCTGGCTGTGAATTGTTATTTCTACATTTATTGCATTCTTTGTGTTGAAAGGGGAACACATTCCTCTCTGTTTTCTTTTATTCATAATTTCCAACATGCTTCTTGACATACGTTTCCTTATTTGCAACAGATATGCCAACAACACCAAAGAACAATGTGCAAAGGGAACAATGATGACGCCACTACGTGCTTAACAAAGAAATAATTAATGCACGTCGTTGCCTTCTTCATCAAGCCAACCTTCACTCTCAATCCAACGCAAACCAATATCCCACTCCTTCCCAAAATAGCCTCCTTCCCCTACATTCCACCCAACCTTTCCCAGTTCCCCTTCCATCTCTACCCGTTGACCAAACCTTTCCAAACCCTTCAAATCCTTCACCTCCCGCCTGCCTTGTACATGCGCCCCCCCCATGTGCCTCCCTTTCCACCTTCCCAACAATTTCTCCCCATCCATCTCCAACATGCACAACGTTGCTTTCGTGCAAGGATCGATGCACTTTTTCCCATCCAAGTTTGCTCAAATTTTCATGAAGCTTACCCATCCATGAAAACAAAAACAAATAACGGAATCATTTCTTGTACCTGTTGTGCCGACGAACAAACAACCCACCATTTCTCCTCCACAAACAACATGGACCCAGGTATCCAACCACATGTCCTCTCCTGCCTGACTCAAGTTGAAGAGATTCTCATTGCTCGTGTCAACCCCGTTCTTCAAGTCACCCATGAACGTGGTGGCCAACTCAAATATTCCAACCATACTATTAGCTTTCCTCAAGATATCACTAACATTTTCACCTCTCTTCCTCACATGCTTTCATAAATAGACATCATTCTTGTAAACAAAACTAGTAATGACGAAACATCCTATGAATTTTTTGTTAGTAGATCACGTTTTCATGCAGCTTTACAATTCAAACTACAAAACGACCCATACTACAAAGATGTCCAGATTAACCAACTTTTGCTCTCTGCTCTACTTGTTGCACCTTCCAACATTTCCAATATGCTACGCCATATCAACACGACTTCCATCCCACTCCAGGAAGCCATTTCAGAAAATCCTAATTGTGAACTTCCACACCCATGCCTGTCTGACCTCCACACATCCTCCTTTGTTTCAAATCTACCAAACTCTCATTCAAAAATTGATGAAATACTTTCCTACGTAGAATCCTCCAATTCCACACCCACCCATTCACTTCAATGGCCCATCCTTGGCCTCTCTCCATTCAATGAATACAACACAGAGGGCCTCTTCTCCATGGCCTTCCCCACCCTCTTCCCCACCGGATCTGCCATGGTTAACCAACCAAGAGTTGAAAAAGTGGATATGCAAGAATACGCTTTGCATCTAATCCGCCTACCATGAAAATTATTTTGGGAAACATCCTCACTTTCGCTATTACTTGTACAACCTTATCATGCACCATCGTAGCTAAGCAACTACTTATGTCTTCATTAAAAGGGGCCTTTCAAATACCCTTCCGCCAACGATCGCTGACCTTCACCAACACCTTTAACAAATTCCACCTTCCACCATTCCAGACTAGATTATGCGTTTCAGCTCATCCTTACGTGGGAGCCGTTCATTCTGGACCAGGGCTAGAAGGGAGCTCACCAACATGATCATTCAACAAGGTACTCCTACCATATTCTTCACACTAAGTGCAGCTGATACCAAATGGCCTGACTTTCATAATGCCATGTCTTCCAACCCTCAAACTAGATGGAGAATCCAAAACATTGTTGTAAACCCACATCGTGCATCTCAATACATTCCTGGAAGAGGTCCTACTTAAAGGATTCCTTGTGAAGGATTACTGGTGCAAGTATGCATACTATTCCTTCCCCGTATTTCCTTTCTTTACTTTCACTTCCACGCATCCATCTTACTTTTTCTCCCCTTTCTTTTTAAGGTGTGAATGGCAACATCGCGGCTCCACACGTATCCATGGTTTCTTGTGGCTTCCAAATGCACCTGCTATGGACACTCTCGACTGAACCAGTGCTACAAATATCCATGCGGCCAAAGAATTTTTCAATACATACATCACTGCTTGGAACCCTCGCCCCCTTCACAATCGGGCTCCTGGCTTGAATCATTCATCTCTACGAGACCCATGCCTCCTTGGGACACATGAAATTTTTGCGGCCAATCAGTTGCAAGACTATGAAAAACTTATGAATTATGTTCAAAGACACACAACTTGCCACTCCTCTACATGTTTGCGCAAGAGAAAAAACGATACAACTTATCGCTATGGAGCGCCATGGGAGGTTTGCGACACCTCCTCTCTTCACATTGATGCTACTGGCCGAAAATTGTACTCCCCTACTAGAAATAATGACAAATTAAATGTGCACAACGCTCATCTGCTTGCAATATGGAGGGCTAACATTGACTTTCAACGATTTATCTCAGGCCATGTTGTGCTGAACTACATTTCAAAGTATGCAGCGAAAGAAGAGGCAAAGTCCGAAAGCTACTACCAAATGCTCTCCCGTCTCCCTCAAAGGTTCCCCCCCCCTCCTACTGTAACTGTCATCCGCAAAGTCCTAACCGAAATGGTCGTTGATCGGGACATTGGTGCACAAGAAACATGCCACATGCTACAAAAACTCCCACTAAAAAATTGTAGTCGTTATTTTGTCTCCCTAAATGTAAAAAAGCAAGTATTCAAATGCATTTCACAAGAACTGGATGATAATCTTCTATCAACACCTTTCATCGCCTCCTACATGCAAAGACCACCTGCACTTGCGGGAATGCATCTTATTGAAGTCGTATGCTCCTAGTCCTTATCCTCCCATCGGAAAACATCGTCATGGAAACACATCTTCCCTCCCATGTTCATCCACGTCCTTCCTCGTTAGACCTCCATTCCATCGAAAGAATCGACATTCTATGTAGAATTCTGTTAGAGCGAACTCCTTCCGTACTGCCCTTTCCACAGACTCCCTTTCGACATTAGCACATCTGACGCAGCCATTGTTTCACATTGGGAACAAACTAAACACACATATCGGCTTGGCATGTTCACCGCGCCCCACCCACCCCAGACCTTTCCAACTCTGGTTGTTCATCGCTTGATGAGCCTCCCCATGCCCCCAACATAGACATGGATGAATGGAAATTTCTCTCTCAAATCCACCCAGGTAACAACATCATCCTCGATGAGCTTGAAATGCTTGGCCATCGTGAATTTGATGCAAACCAGAATTGGGACCACTCTATCATCCCTTCGCACTTGCAAGAAATATCCATCTGCTTCATCGAGTTGAACCGCTCCTCCACAAGAATCCACCAACTCCCAACTCCATGCTCACATTCCCTTTCCTCCTTGTCCCCAAGCCAAACCATTTCATTCAATATCATTTTCTCCCACTTCCGCAACAACGCCGCCACGATAGTTCTAAGAATGATAATCCAAGGCACTGCTGGCACCGACAATTCATTCCTAATTGAGTGCCTCGAAAATGCCTTCCTTGTCAACTCCACCAAGGGGGGAAAACCCCTCCTCTTGCTTGCTCCAACCGGTGTTGCAGCATTCCACATTAATTCCTTGACGATCTACTTTGCTCTTCGCATCCCTATATCGTCTATGGAACCTTTAGAAGGTCAATCCATCAAGAACCTTCAAGAAAAAATTCGGCATGCCAAATACATTCTAACAGACGAAATGAGCTTCATTGGTCCTAAATTTGTTTCTCAAATCGATGATCGCTTGCGCAAGGCATTCTCGTCAAATAGAAACAACCCATTTGGTGGACGTTCTATAATCCTTGTGGGGGACCTTCGCCAAATTCCACCTATCAAAGACATACCAATGTATGTAGGCACTTCTTGTGGCACTGCACTATGGCAAAGCTTTGATACTGTGGTTACGCTTTCAACAATGTTTCGATAACAAGGAACAAGCCCTGCTCAAATTTCCTTTTGCCAACTCCTCTCCAACCTTCTTAATGCAACACCCACTATTGATGATTGAAAGATTCTTATGACACGTTCAAAAACAAACCTTCATGAATCTGAACTCCAGTCATTATCCAATTCAATGCATCTCTATGCAACAAATGAGGTTGTTTCCCTGCACAATAAGTTGATGTTAAAAACACTAAACCAGCCAGTTGTGCATTGCTATGCTGCCTAAAGGAGAAAAATCCCCGCAAAGAAATTGGAATATGATCAACTAGATACGAAGATACTCCTCTGCGTCGGACAACATGTCATTCTCCCCAGCAACTTGTGGGTTGAGGCTGACCTTGTTAATGGTTCGCTTGGCACCGTTTGCACAATCATATATGCACAAGGCTCTAAACCCCCGAATTACCATCATTTGTTGTTGTTGACTTTCTTCACTACAAGGGTCCACCATGGGATCCTTCAAACCAAAATTTTGTGCCAATCACCCCCATTACAAGGGTTTCAGGAACACAAGTGCCGCTCCGCATGGCATGGGGCTTAACAATCCATAAATAGCTAGGCATGACACTAGATAAGGCAACAATCGACATCAGAAACATTGACCGACAAGGCCTAAATTTCACAGCCATATCAAGAGTTTGATCGTTGAATGATCTTTGCATCTTCCTCACTTTCTCCTTCACACGGTATTCGCGGATGCAGGAGAAACCTTTTGTCATACGCAGGAAAAAAGAAGAGACGTACCTTGCCTCCAAATCTATTACTCAAACTCCTTGAAGACCTTCTCCTATTGGTACCTTCCCTTCAGTTGCATTCCACTTTTACATCTTCCATCTTCTCTCTCATCTTAACACCTTGCAATTTTCCTGCTTATTTTACATTTTCAATTTCCAATATAATTTCACTTCAAAATGGTTGCTACTGTTTCTTTGTTGTTGTGCTTTCCCGTATGAGTATTTATTTTTTACATTTTCACTTACATGCTTTTCCTTTCCTTGCAAAAAAATATGGATCGGAAATATATTTCACAGGTCCACAAATTTTTCCAGGAAATCAAATTTTGCTTTGTACCAGTTGCGCCCAACGCTACAACTACTTCAAAGGATTGGAACTTCCATGCATCTCTCATCCATGTACATGAAAGTGATGCACACAGACAACTCCGAGCATATTATCTTGACCGCGTCCCAACTCTCAACGTCAATTGGTGTTGTCGTTGTCGCGCAACACCTTCTATTTACAACTAGGAGTACCCCCTTCTAGGAAACCATCGACATGCACTCTGGTAGACAGAATGCAACTTTTTTTTTGGGCAATACACCACATATTCTTCTTCAAAAGGAAACAATACATCTTATTTTGTCAACTTTTACTTGCTATAAAGTAATGTATATAGAAAAAATTTCCATGCTTCCATGCACAATCAGGCTAGTACGTTGTCACTTGTTTTTTCACTTCTTTCCAAATGGGTTTTCTACTATATTCAACAATATCTCTTTTCATGCTTCCTAATGTAAACAAAAAAAATAAAAATTATACAGTACAAATCCTTCTTCATATCCTTCCTCCGTGTTTCTTTTCCAGATGCCTTTTCACTCTTTAACCTTTTCTTGAAATGTCTTCGTTGCAAACAATAATATGAATCTATGTTGCATTCAAACATGTCACGGTTACATGCTACGCTATTATGAATACTTTCTCGAGGTACATACCATTTTGTTGCATTTCTTCCACAACTTGTAAATTCAAACACACTATATTTCATTTCCACTAGATTTTATTGTGCTCTTCTATAGGTTTCATTATTTTTAAAATGCAACAAAGTTCCAACAAATTGTAATAGAACAACCATGTCACATGAAGACATTTTTAGTTTTATGCTTATTCTAACGAGGCCTGAACGTTAAATAATATATATTTACATATCTTCCTCAACTTCAACTGATCCACCTAGCAGACAGACTCACCACAAGGGTTGCTTGTTCATCTCACATAGTGATTAATATTTTTGTATCTGATTAAGTGGACTTATGTAAGGGAATGTGTTTATTAAATATTCAAATTGAATTATTCAATGAAACACAAGCTATAAAACCTTTAAACAAAGTCCAAAAGTTCAACAAAATATATTTAACATTATCAAGATGTTGATAATTTATAAATGAAAGGGCCTTATATCAACAAACTGTTAAGTAAATCATTCTTTCTTTTGATAATAGCTTTAGTAGGAATTATAAGATTACTGAAGCAAAGTTAATATTACCTAAATATCTTGATAACAATTAAAAATATGAAGAGACAAGATGGATGAAAACTGGAAAAACTCACAGAGAAAATAGAGATGTATGAAATAAGTTCAGAATCCTTCTTGTATTATTGATGATCAAAAGACTTGTACAATTTCTGTTTACAAAAATTTGCTCATCTAAGGCTGCAACCCTTAATAACTCGAACTGAGAGTTATTTATACTAATTAATAAATTTTACAAATATCTTAACTAATTTACAATAATAGGATAAGAAGAATAAAAGAAGGAGACAAATAGATGGATTATCTCTATTTTTCTAGAGGTTGTTGATGATTCGACCCCTTTTAGTGAAAATTGTTGCTGACTGGATCCTCAAAAATCTAATGTGCTGGCAAGTTGCAAAATTAAACTTTTACTCGATGGTTTCACATAATTTATCCCATTGATCTTCACTTGGGATTTCTACATTCATCATTTTCCTGAAGGTTTCATCTACTTCAGTATATCTGTCAAAACTTGGTCTTTGAATGAATAGATGTTTGATTTGATGTTGAATGATCAAATCAAACTGCAGAGCTTCAAGAAAATATTCCCCTGTAATCTGACCTTTGATATCTGCAAACTTTAACTTGTCTATTGCAATGGTGTATAACTTTGTGCAGTAATCTTCTAACTTGACAAAATTATCATCTATTCCTACTAGACCTGGAATTCATTTATGATTTAAAACATTAAATTTAGTATGAAACCTTTAAACAATAACATTTAAAGCTTCAAACTTGGTCTGCAACTGGTTGATCAAGTTTCTTTTCTGCAAAACCTTCTTTATCTCCAAAATGGTTGCAGTCATGTCTGAGATATTAATTTCTTCCAACTCCTCCCTGTTCTTTGAATTAAGAACCTTGATCATGTCAGAAGCTTCGCCTGGCTTGTATTTAAGTTGATCCTTTTTCTCTTGAATTTATGTTTTGCATTTGTTGATTAGTTCCTGCTGCTCGAAGATGATCTGTATAGATGGCCATATTTCAATAATGGACTTGTTGATGTCTTCCCAGATACTCTTCTTGGCTTCTCCAAGAGTTGCTACCATAAAAGATTCACTTTCCAGTTCTTTGATTTTAAGTCCTAGCTGATGAGTCTTTTGCATCTCTTCTACATATAATGTATCATTTTTAGTCTTCAGAGACTCAAGGAATTGAAATCTTTGTTGTAATTTCTCATGTGCTTGCTTTTGAATGACCAACTCTTGTACCAGTTTTGCTGCATCAGTTGTAGAAAAAGTTGTTGAAAGTTCTGTACCTGCAGAAGAAGTTTGAATTGCTAAAGTAGGATCAATATTCACTTGGAGTGTTGATTTCTCTTTCAACAATTCTTCAATTTGTTCTTTCATCTTTCTAATCTGCAGATTTTGATCAATGATCAACTTAAGAATTTCCTCTTTATCACATTCATTCTCTTCCATCTATTTAGTCTGTGGGTCTTCAGTTGAGGGTAGCTTGAGTTCTTTTCGTAGAGCAACAATGTCTGCATTTTCCTTCTTGATAATTTCCTTAGCTGCCTTCCAGTCCTTAGGATCATATGCCACTTTCAGTACGAGTTCTTCAAATTTCTTCATCCTGTTGTGTTTAGCTAATGAAGACAAATTCTCAAGCTTCAAATGGGATTCCATATTTGATAGTGCTACTTTCAATTTGGAAAGAGACATAGCTGTTGAGGTCATTGTTGAAAATAACATTTCTCCTCACTGCCTGTGCATGTCCATCCCGTCAATTGGATGTGTCTGTTTTGTATCAAATGAGAAGACAATCTTCTTATACTCAACATGTGTCTTTTGAAATGGCATTGTTGTTTGCAAAATGGTCATCTGCATCTTTCCTTTCTCACTGTCAATGGCAGTGAGAAGTCGGTGTTGTGACGTAGATGTCTATTTCCAGAATTGGCTGTAAACATCTGCTTTCAGTGCTTCATTCTTGTGCTTGATGTCTAGAAATTTAGAAAATATATTTTTCTCTTCAAAATACCTGGCATCTGAATGCTGGATGATTTCTAGTGCCTCTCTTGCAGGTGATACTTATGGAGGAATCTGAGGAACATTGGTGGATGCGGAGACTTCAGTATCTCCCAAATCTATGATATCTGGTATTTTGTCCTTTGAAACCAAGGTGGAAGTGAGCTTTGCCTTCTTGTGTTGTAAGATGAATCCTTTCATGATTTCCTTGGAATGTGGTGTCTCTTCTCTGATCCTCTTTTTCTGCTTACTATCAGGCACTAGTGTTTGTATATTTGAAGCGGAAATTACTTGTTCATCTGCTTCATGTAGAGTACCTTCTACCCATTCATCCTGGTTCTTGTATTTCTCTGTTTCCGCTCTGGAAATATGTGTGTAAGGAGTTGTATTGATTTCAACCCTCAAAGTAGAAATAATGCCATAGGGGTCATATGACCAGGTAAAACTTGATTGAAAACCCAAATTCTTTAACAGTGCATTTGCATCAGCACCAACTGCTCTAGTATTGCAGATGAATGATCCAACGTTGGCCTTGATTTTAAATTTGGCTTTCCTCTTTCCTGAAACAAAATGTTGTTCATCCATATTCAACATTTGTCTTATGTACTCTAGGGAGAAAATTCTCATAGGCACATATCTTGGAAGTTTGTATGGTGAAAGTTCGCAGCGATACACCCTGATTTCTGTGTAATTTTTATACAGATACCAATCCCCTGTCTTTGCTTGTTTACTGAGTTGCAGAATTCTTTTAATTTCTTCTCCAATTCTGGGCTCTGATTGACTGGTAAGGAGTTGCCTTACTGGATGAATGAATGAATCTATGAATTGTAAGAAGGAAGTGGTTGTTGATGAAGCTCTGACCAATTCTGTCCAATGAATCACTAATTGATTCACTCCCTGTGCATCTTGTCCGTTGAAGTGAATAGGAAACATTTCTGCCTGCTGAAACAAAATCATATGAATAATCACAAAAGAGTCAATAAATGCTCCTTGTGTGGTGAAGTTCATAAATTGTTCATGTATAATATCAGCTAAGAAATGGTTGTAATTGTACATAAAACGTGGTGATTTTTCAAGACTGAAGATAGATAAGAAACCTAGGATGGGTTCATCAACGGTTTCATCATTTGGATACCCTAACAGATAAGAAAGAAGGGAGATGTCGTGTTTGGAAGCTATAGGAAAAATGGAAGATGCATATGGGGGATTTCTCTCTCGTAATTTTGCATCTTCAGGTAAGCAAATATCAAATATCTCAGCTCTCTGAGGGAAAGATAATTTATGATAAAGGTCCATGAGGGCAGTAGGAGAGAAATGGGATAAGGCATCAAAAGGAGGGATGAGAAACATTTGGTTAATAGTTTCAGGGGATATGGTGATCAAAATGTTTCCATTCTCAGCAACATTCTCAGCCATCACTGACTTGGTTATAGGGTCATACTGCTTCTGACACCAGGCAATTGGATGCATAAATGGGTGAGTTTGAGGAAATGCAAACAGAGGTAACATAGATTCCCAAAATATGAAAGAATTGAGGATGCACGCCAACTTTTTGATTGCATGCCTAAGCGAAATGTTGTCTCGTGGACTGCAATAATTTTGGGATATGCAAATATTGGAAGAATTGAGGATGCCCGTCAACTGTTTAACAGAATTCCCGTGAAAGACAAGTTCACATGCAGTGCAATGGTTGCAGGGTATGCACAGGCTGGGAGAATTGAAGATGCCCGTCAAATGTTTGATAACATGCCCAAACACAATGTGGTAGTATCCACTGCCATGATTGCAGGATATGCCCAGAATGGAAGAATTGAAGATGTAGTCTGAGTGTTCAATTTAATGCCCGAAAGAAATGTCGTTTCATGGAATGCAATGATATCTGGATATGCCCAGAATGGGCTTTATGAGGATGCCCTGAAACATTTTTCTCACATGCAAAGGGTTGTCGTAAAGGTAGACCATGCCACGTTTACAATTTCTCTTAGTGTATGTGGCAGCCTAGAAATTTTAGAATTGGGGAAGGAGTTCCATGGGTTCGCAATTAAAAGAGTAGCTGTGTCAAATATTTTTGTGGGGAATGCCCTTGTAACCATGTATGCCAAGTGTGGAAACATAGCTCAAGCACGGGAAGTCTTTAATAAGCTGGGCAAGATGGATGTAGTTTCATGGAATTCAATGATTGCAATATATGCTCAACATGGATATGGGAAGGAGGCATTTGAATTATCCGAACATATGAAACAGCTGGGTATAGAGCCTGATGGAATCACCCTTGTTAGTGTTCTAACTACTTGCAACCACACAGGTTTGGTTGACAAAGGTTGACATTACTTTTATTCCATGATTAACAATAACTCACTCATGCCAAGGGCAGAGCATTATGCCTGTATGGTTGACCTTCTTGGCCGCTTTGGGCACCTGGATGAGGCAGAAGACTTTGTAAACAAAATGCCCGTCGAACCTAATGCTGCTGTTTAGGGAGCCTTGCTCGGTGCCTGTGGAACTCATGGAAATATTCAGCTAGGTGAGCGTGCAGCAGAGCACCTGTTTAAATTGCAACCAGAAAATCCAGCAACTTATGTGGCTATGTCAAACATCTATGCTTCCTCTTGCAGATGGGGTGATGCATCTCGTATGAGAAATATGATGAGAAAAATGGGTGTTAAGAAACAACGGGGATACAGCTGGATCGAGGTCAGCAATAAAGTGCATACATTTATCAAAGGAGATAGATTTCATCCACAAGTAGAGAAAATCTATGCAGTATTAGAGCAGTTGACTGAACCAATGAAAGAGGCAGGGTATGTGCCTGACACGGAATTTGTGTCCCATGACATAGAGGAGGATCAGAATGAACACATTATGTGTTGTCCCAGTTAAAAGTTGGCTATTCTTGGATTCCTTAGCATCTCTATTCACAGATAGTTGTTAAATTCGTTAAGAACTATGTTTGACAATTGCCTATCTGGGATAATTTCCACACTATGACAAATTTTCTCTGCAGATATTTGGTTGGGAAATGGTTGTCAGAGATGTCAACTGCTTACATCATCCTAAGGACAGGTTTTGTTCTTGTGAAAATTAAGGGTGATGATAAGCAAGACACAGATTTTCTGGCTTTGGCCAATCAAGCATTTGTGCTCTAGAGAGTCTTACTGTATCAGCCTCAGCAAATAGTTTCATGACAATCCTATTTTCCAAATTCTAAAAGAAGGAACTATTAGGAAATTACATGTTTGATGCATATGCACCAGGGTGAAGAAGTGGCATACAAACAAACACTCTCGTCTTTGATGTAAGTGTTGTCTCTGGCAGCTCACCTGCAATGTGCTAAGTGCTTTTAAATGGACTACTGGATTATTTGAGTTTGGTAAGTTTTATTGAGCATGGATTTGGAATGTCTGAGCAGGTTTAACAGTCATGATTCTGATCTTGCATCTACTGGTGGCGGATTCTTTATTCTGGATATTTCGATAGAATCCTAGGTAACTCTCTTGTTTCTCCTTTTCCAAGACTTGATACTTCACTAATCAGTTTTGAGTTTAAATAATTGTGTCGATTTAAAAAAACAAAAAATGAAATTTAAATAATCATGTTAATACGTGGCTGACTGATAGGTGAATGTTATGTTTGGAATGTCAATAGACTGAACACTTGTTTGATAATCTGTATTTTGATTTTTATGTGATAGTAATGAAAATTCAGAGAAATTTAAGGTGTAAACAAGTGATATATCTTTGTCTTATTCTTCTGTTTGTGATTTTACTAATTCGATCTCACTCCCAATTCAGAATATGCGGCAAGCTACATGTGGGTTAACTTACAATCCTTGTGTATGGGTAAGGGAAAGGCATGCTTATTATCTTCACCTCTAAGAATTCTCAAGCTGTTGTAGTTTATTTATGTTCAAATGGTACTTTCATTTAGCTTGCGAAGAAAATTTGCATCAGAAATTATATATTCAACAATAGCAAGCAGTGACGGTTTATATTTTTATCCTACAACTTTAGCTTTTTGTTTATTTAGTCATTAGTCAATTCTGATTTGCTTCCTAATCTTGTTCGGGTGTCAGTTAGCCCTCAGTATGGTATTTGATATTTAGCAACTTTTTTCTCTTGAAATTCTGCTCAATAACAACATCAAACTCACAGTGATAACTTGCAAAGTGTTAGCACAAGGATTGAGCTGCAATTCATTTGGACGAATACTATTTTCCTATCCAGGTTTTCAGAAATCAATGAATCCGCCTATTAATTCCAATTTCAGTTCCAGAATTTGAGTTTTCGATAAAATAACAGATAACTCCTTTCATGGACAATAGGAACAATGCAAAAAATATCTTGTTTTACTTGCTGAAATTACTCTGAGATTCCATTTAAGGATGGATATCTACTCTATTCTTATCACAAAAAGCTATAGTCAGGACAATTCATCCTAGCATGGATGACAATCTGGCATTGTATGGCCAAATCTTGAGGAGGGATATATATACGTAATGCTTTCAGAAAGCAGGACCCTTCACTGTATGAAACTCATGTTTGTATATCATGTTCGAATAGGTTGTTTTTCATTGTCCTACAAATAGTAGTATAGCCAGTCCCTATGTACAGATATCTTCGTACTCTTTTGATGTGATTGGTCAGCTATGATGGCTAATTTTGTGATCTGGACAAATGTTCCAAATGTTACAAAGAACCTTTAGCTTTTGGCTTATACCTTCTTTACATAATTGTCCACAGGACAAGCTTTGGAGATGACTCAGTTCAATGTTGAAACTAGGAATTGTCTTGGTTACTATCGTGACTGATGTATTGTAGTCATTTGATGCTTAGTGCTTGACCTATATTGTTCTAGTTGTCTTTCAAATATTATTGAGGTACTTAGATGTCTACTTAAAAATATATAAGCAAGACTATCACAATGCTAAGAAGAAGAAATATAAAAAGCTCTAGAGTCAAGTACAGGATAATCCTCAATGCATTGAATGCCCACTGTCAAATAGAGTGTATTCCTGTAAAGTCGAAAGGGGAGTTATCTTACCATCTTAGGCTCTGGATAGAAAGTTGGGTAAAAGAGATGGATATGGTATGGGGGATGTCTCTCTGTATGGAAAATATGGCCCTCTACATGGATTTGGTAGAAGGGAGTTGCCTACAAATCTAGCATGAGTTATCTTGAAACCCCATATGGCAACAGCACATGGGATTTCTTATCAAGGGTTGGGGTGCCTCTTATAACCCAATATATCATTGTTGCCCTGTGTCGCTTGCAGAGGTTCTATCTTTTAACCATGCTATATTAATAGCTCTTTCACCTCCTCTGTTGATCATATGTTCCAATTCCAAACTCAAAATGTTATATGGAAGACACATGATCCTCATGCATGGGATACATAACATATACTTTTTCTTGGAGAGGTTCATTCCTTTTCATTCTTATATTCTTCCTCATGCTAAGAGAACCCATGACTCCATAGCTGGAATTCCATATAACCAACCCAAGAAGCCAGTGATCTTGAAAGATGTGGGAGTCTGTGCCAAGCTAGAGGGGTTGTGGCAGAAGTGGAAGGAAGGCATTGTGTTTGAAGAGAGAGTTGTAGAGTAAGCAACATTGAATCTCATTACTCACTTCTTTAAATCAGAGTTAACTGGAAATGAGCTAAGGCATATTTGAAATCACATTATCCACTTGTCTGATTCATCATTGCAATGAGCCAAGGTATATGAATTTCAGGGATTCCCAAAGAGCACCCAGTAGCTAAAATTATTTATGCCAACATAGTGGAACTAGAGGGGATGGATTCAATGGAGATCATGACCTTGTGTTGTGTTTCGCTAAGTGGAAGAGGTTTGTCATTGTTTTAACGTTGGGTGAGATACCTAAATAAGCTTTCAACGTGGGAAAGAATTGTTGGTGTCTGGTTGTGGCTATATTTTTTAGTATTGTGGGCTGGGATGGATGAGAAATAAATCCAACAACCATCCTTCATCCCTGTGGTCTCATAACGCAGTTTGGGGGTGGCATTTACAAAAGATTCATGTGGTTGGGCAGTTGATCACTCATTTTTCACCAATTTGATGGATATATTCATATGGCAAAGATGAGGGATTATCACCATTCTCATGCCAGTTTGTCAGAAAATAATACTGCCAGACCTACACGAGGATATTTGTATTCTTAGCATTATTTCCACACACACCCATCCCTTTGGTTTTAAAAAATTTACCTACAACCATTATGAAGTAAAGTAATAAGTGGTGTCACTAGATAGTGTAAAAAGAAGAATTTTGGAAACAATTGTAAAACCATATGACATTATATGGGTCAATGGTTCAATTCTATGTTATCCTTTAAGACTTGTGTTTGTATTTGCTAAAAAATATATGCCTCCTCACACAAAATTTCAGCAAAATGCTATGAATATTTAACAATTAGATGCCAATATGTTCATGAAGATTCATATTAGAGATTGGAATAATATTTGATGTTCCATAACCAAAATGGAAAAAAATGTGAAGGACAAATAACAACGATAAAATATATTATATCTAGACAGTATCAATGTAGAAATAACCTACTTCGTAATTTAAGTATTTAGTAACTCTGATTTCCTTCATCGTCCACGGGGTCTTCGATAGAAAATGATCGGGTGCACAGTTAAAGCACTCCTAGATGTTAAGTCACTGGTTCAATTCCCCACCCTATTTGGGTGTTATTCTTGGACATGACTATGATGTAGCCTCAACAATGACAAACTCACAAAATATTAAAAAAAAAATCTTCATCAAAATCCAATTTTCACATGTTCCAAGGAGTGTAGAAGGAAACATGACATGTGTCACAAAGATGGACTCGTCTAAAATTCAAACTATAAAATCACATCAAAAGAAAATAGATAAAAACAAACTAGATGTTATTTAACATGCATGATGATGATGTTACATATAAAATAAAGGAACTGTAGTTTATAAACGACACATCATCACTAATATTCAGTAGAAAGAGAGGTAAATTTGAGAGTAGCAAAGCAACCATAAGAGGTTATGTTCAAATCGACCTTATTCTCTATATGGACAAGTATAAAGCTGAACCGAAAAGCCACTGAAAGAATAAATTCAGTATAAAATCCCTTCTAATATGTGATATTTATGTTAAAGGAGATGAAGAACTAATTCAAAAACTCAATTTAGTCCTTCAACGACAACCAAGATCCCATAAGTCTATGACACCCTCGGGTATGACAAGCAATAAAAAATAATTCAGGCTGAGTAAGATACAGATGATGTTGCTATGACAATTTTCAGTCACAGGTCCACAATTTTTTCGAATATTATTTTTCTGGACTATAATATTTGTCTTCGTGGATATCCTATATGAAGCATACTTTAGTGCCTCCTTTCAATTCTCCGCCGAAAATCCCCTTTTCATGGTTGTGGAATTTTGTTGGTACTTACTACTGGTACACTAGTGTTTTGAGGAGGTTCTAACTTCTCACAATCCATATTCAACATTAAGGGGGGAAGGTCCAATCTTATAGACTAATCCTTTCTCTTCCTTCCCTCCTCTCTATCTTTAGGGAGGATATTGTGCATAGGGAAAACCCTATGTTGAGATGGATATTCATTAACCTTATCACTTATTTTCACCGTTTGATTACTGAAAACTGGAGAAGTGATTATGAGCTTGAAAGGAAGCCTAAAGAAAAGGATTTTTATAGAAATGATAGGGGGTAAGTGGTGCATTTCATTCTCAAGGGAGAATTGGAATCTAATGCATATATAATGGCATTAACCCCAAGATGCATTAACATGGCTACTAAAGACAATATATCAAATACTTTGGATGGTAACTTGAAAAACAGAGTAGCAAATGATCTCAAGGTTTTTTCTCCACGCCTCTTTCAAAATAATGATTGTATAAGGAAATATAGAATTTGCTATGAAGAAGAGGAGAAAGGCTCACCAATTGATTATAAGGATTGTTCAACTTCTCTCTTTGAATCACATTATCAGGGGAAATGGACAGGTCAAGAAAACACAAGTTAAAAGGCATTAAGAGGTGCATTCACGGAGAAGCAAGAGAGAATTGTTTGACAAACATGGGACAACAGTTTGAACCAATCTATTTTAAATTGGAAATATTTGGTTTTGCATGGTATTTTCAGCATTTGACTGAGGTAGGGTTTCCGGAAATTATAGGTATGGGTTTCTGTTTCGAAAAGAGGTGTTCAGAATTTTGGGGAATTCATGATAATACATGAGTTTGAAATGGCCGTGTTACAAAGGCGCAAAAAATATCAATGAAATGCATGCATATGTCATCAGGATGAATGAATTCATGTTGGCTAATGTGATCAACATCTATGCAACCCTTTCAAATCTGTAAAAGGGAAACCCTGCTCACGATGATATTGAGAGATTCGAGAGCCCAAGTGGGACTACATGGACAAAAGATGAAACATGTGGGTGAAATGTTTAACAGGTTTACAAAGTGTTTGACAAAATATGCCCAAGGAATGTTTTCTCATAGAATCTAGAGATTAAAGAGAATGTGAGGAAATGACTAGGTGAGGAAGTCCTTGGCATTTTCTCTCAAATGCTGGAGAGCAATATACAACTAGACAATGTCACCTTTCCCACCTGCTCAAAAATCACAGATACCATGTGCTTAATTAATTTATATTAATAAAATAGATTATGGCAATAGTTGTCACAAAACTACGTGGAAATTATGACAATGTGAAAGGGAAATGGCTGTCATTGAATAAACTTAATTACAGTTGATAACCCCTATAAGATTCCCCAGTAGTGAGATTTCTTGGCCAGTCAATGCTAGAGCCCTAGAGAGAAGTGGGATAACCTGAGGGGCTACATGACAAAGATAGGGATCCCATTCCTTGGGTTGTGCAACCTGATGGGAGAGGGATGCTGGATTCAAATAGCTGTAAGAGTTTATAGATTGGGAAATCCTAGGAATTGCACTGTGTGAAGGGAGCTAGAGCTAGCAATAGGTAATTTTATCCTTGTGGATCCTTGGTCCAAACAATTAATTAATTTATTATTCAATGTCCTATGTTAGATGACCCTACCCTTGGGAATAGAGTATTTAAAGAAAATTTTATAATATCGGCCACCTTTAAACTATAACCCAAGGCCACCTCTTTATGAAACTATGTGCTTCTTCTTGTTCTTGCTGCTTAATGGAATTTGCTCTATTTTCTTATCCACTGTTTAATCTCTATGTTTTGCATTCTGCAGCTCACTCCCTTGTTTCCTTAATATGGTTGATATATCAATTTTTCTATATGGAAACCTTCAAGTATTCCCAACTTTCAGGCTTGCCCGACCTTCAAACCTGAAAATATCTCTTACTATCCTTATGTATTATTACATTTTTGTTAACTTCTGGTTCTCCTTTTTGCTTGAGCCAATTCTACCTTTTTTTATGGTCTTGTCATTCATCATTTTCCCTGCACATGGCTACTATACTTCAGAATTACATAGATCTTTACTCTGTTTCCTCCTGTTGCAGGTTTCAAGGTTGAGATCTGTTTCACTGTCAAGTACTATAAGTGCAGAAAAGGCCACTTTGACCTGCCATGTAACCCATAGAGTGTTGGACCTGGGTCATAACATAAAAAATCACCTTTACCCTTGTCAGCATGGTGTTAGCTACATGTTCAGAATTAACAGTAGATTTTATGAGCTACCCAGGCAACCTTTACAATTGAAATTGCACCTACAAATGCCCCTCTAAGTCTTTATTAGATAAAGCTCTCTGACTAATGTCTCCAAACCTCAAATCTTAAATGGTTTCTAACCCAGGATTGAAAAAACATGTATACAGTATTGGTAAAGGTATTGTTAATGCTTGGGAGAGGTGTAGGGTTCAAATCTCCCTCCCCTCATGTTAACCTAGGTTTGTAGCACAAAGATGTGACATTGGGGTTTGTAACAACTTTGGGTCACTTAGTGTTTAAATGGATACAACTGGTACTTAACTAATACACTAGAAATGCTGAAATCTACAAGTAATTCTCCTTGGAAATCAAATACGGAATCCTTTTCCACTTTTCATCAAGTGGATTTGTGTCAGTGTGATCATTAAGTTAAACATTCATCACAAGCATTCTTATTAAAATTTATGTAAATATAAGAGTCCATACCTAACCCACATGGGGACGGAAGAGGAACCCTTTTTGACAGAAGCGATAGAATAATAGTTAGAACAATAGTCTAAACTATTCTACAGAGTACCAAAAAGGACATGACAAATTAAAAATGGTTCTAGCATTTATACAACACCTTGGTGCGTGATAGCCAAGAAAAGCAGAAGATAAATAAAAAATATAACTATTACACTAGATATGCAAAAATCTGCATGCAATTCTCCTTGAACACTTCAAATATGGAACCTTTTTTGACTTACCATTAAGTTGATTTGTTTCAATGTGATCATTATTAAGTTAATGAATATTCATCTCAAACATTATTACTACAGTTTACTTAAATATAATAGCCCATACGTGGACCACCTGGGGGCAAAAGAGGAAACTGTTTGGATAGAAGCAAATGAATAATAGTTAGAACAATGGTCTAAACTATTTTATAGAGTACCAATGAGGATATAACAAATTAAACATGGTTCTAGCATTTATAAAGTACCTTTGTGAGGGATGGCTGAGCAAAGTAGCACTAAGCTAATAAATCCAAATCTAACTCCAAGCTTTTTTGAAACCGTCCATCAAAGTCTCCATAGAACTCAATCTAATGTGGACAATCAAAACAAATAACCGACACCAATGAGTTGAGTGCATATTGAATTTCTATAAAATTATATAAAATATAGAGATAGGTTGACTCCTATATAAGAGAAAAAATATTATATATAAGATCTCAATCTGAAGAAGAGATATAAGTACAACCAAATAGCTGAATAGTTTCAGCCAAACAAAGGTCTTCAGCTGTAAGTTGTAGCATAGACCCTACAAAACCCAATTTACTATCAAAACAAAATTTACAAGCACTCCTGGATCAAACCATGTGATTTTTCTAATACTTCCGATAGAGCATACAAAATATTTTCCAATACTTTCCACTATCCGAAAACAACACAACAGAAACTTTCCTTGACAAGAGATCGGGATATCCAAATACAGAGTTAGTGCCATACACAATTTCATCCAAGTAGATGTCAAAATCTTTGCATTTTGATGCTTCAGTGGCTGATGAAGTTTGCAATTTTTGTATAGATCCTTAGGTTGTCATTAAAGCTCTTTTTCAGGGTGAAACCTGTACATATCATCAAACAGTGTTTACAAATTACTGAGGACTCTAATTTTAAAGTCTTCATCTTTTTGTTGACTGCAATCCAAGCTTTTGATATCAGAAACAATAAATTCCAGGAAACTGATGGATTTCTGTTAAAAAATGGTGCACTACTAAGCTACCATTTCCTCCCACTCCATGGTAAATGCTTTCAGCTGATGGAGTTCAGCTGGAATTTTTTTGTTGGAGAAACTTTTATACGGCTATAGGGACAGTTATCCAGGACTTGATGCTCACCTTGGCATGCTGAGTCATGAAAGCAACAAATCAATCCTGTGAATTAAAAGGATTTCTGTCTTGGTAACTTACTGTTGCAACCAAGGCTTGTCCATTGGTGAGCTTGATCTCAATGCATAACTCACTCAGCCATATTCAAGGGCAGAGAATTTGAATCCTTGGGAGAGGGCTAAAGAAAACAAAGGTCGCAGACTGCCTTCATGTTGAGAATTGGATGGGGGATGGTTGTTGTTAGGAGTCAGGAAATATGTTTAGACACGTGTGTCTATTGTGTCTATAACTTTTACATGTCCATTAGGTACACATAACCTTGTTCTATATATGTAGTCACATGTATTTATCCGCATGCGAATAATCACATGTGGTCAAACATCTTTATCCACATGTGATTATCTTCAAGGAACTTATAATTTCTTATTTTTCCAACTACCTTGCTTACCCTGCCTATCATTTGTAACCTATATATTGGAGGTATGTGGAGTGAATTTTGTAAGAGAAATATGACAAAGGTTGCAGTTGTCTTCATGCATCATTGAAGATTATTTTATAGAAAAAAACTATTCCCATATCCACTTTCTAATTGCATGTTTTGATGTTCTGATATTAGTTAGCAGAAGATCATTTCCACATTGGAAAATAGCAACAGCAATTTGAGAGAGATGGCACACTTGCAAGATTGGTCCTTATTAGTTCGATTTGCCTTATGGGACCTTCCTTCTATTCTGGATTTGCAGGGGTTATTGTGCATTCATGAGGTAGGACCGTAGGGCACATACCATAGATCATCTTCTCTTGTAAGGTTGTGGGGCATACATCCCTCCATGGCACATTTATGCTTGGAAGTTACAATTGCTGACTAGGGCTGCACTTACCAAGGAGCATTTATTGCTGAGCAGGCTGTTTCATTTACTTTAGGAGTTACACCCACTGAGGAATTTAATTATCCAAGAATGGTGCACTCCTTGAGGCCATTAATGGTCGGTTTGAAAACCCCTACACTCTTGGCTTATAAATGGACAGAGGACACACTAATATTTCGGATAACCGAATTGTCTGTGTTATATCTTACAGACATGTGTAAAGCTTGAGCACGATGCCAAGCTGCTATAATGCTTTATTTTCTGAGTAATAGAAAAACCATGTGATTGTTATTAGAACTTGTCCTTGCCATCCAGAACATTTAATATTGTTGCATGATGTATATCAGGCCCTATTTAGCTGCTATAGCTTGCTCTCATAATTTTCAAATTGCAGATTTTATGTCGAATAGACTTTATTTATCTGATGTTGTCAATTGGCTCATGAAATGCAGTCTTTGCATTGTTGAATATTTCCTTACAGCATTTTAGTATAGAAACAAAGTTTTGATAGGTGCAATCTAAAGTTCAAATTTTTAGGAGCTGTAAAATTCATTCGAGTAAAGATCTAAAATATGGTGTAGAAACTTGATATGGTGTCAGTTCTGTGCATATGAAATATCTCAGCAAATGCACATGTGGATGGGACTGTTTTCTGTGAGACAGAGATGTGAAAATTTTTCAGTGTGTGCAATGCCCTTGTTTCAGTGCTTGAAGCTGATCTGCACCCATGATAGGCACTTGGACCTGTGCGAGGTTCGATGATGAGATGCCCATCTGTTTAGTTGGTTGAGCACAATAAGAAGGTGGCCAAAAAGAAGCAAATTGTCCTTGATTCAGTCAAGGACCACTTGATCCCTCACATCGCATAGAAGAAGACACAGAAAAATATGTAAGATGCCTTAGTCACTCTGTATCAAAGTGTGAACATATCCCACACGATGCTTTTGAAGAAAAAGATCATTAGTAACAACATGAGCAATACTAATACTATGGCAAGCTATCCAATGAAGAAAACCAAGTTGAGATATCAACTTACAAAATAGGAAACAAGGTTTATGAAGATGAGTTAGGTTGGATAACTCTAAATGGATTCTCAGTATCTTGACTTACCTTCGTGCAGGGAAAATGTGCAACTGTGAAGTTGCCCACTTTTGAAACATTGCGGGATGGCTTTGTCCAGGAGGAGAATTTATCGGTCAGAGTGGAAGAGACTCAAAATAATCCACTCATTGGGAAGATGACTAAAGAAGGACCCAACAAGACCAAGAAAAAAGTGGTTTGTTCATCTCATTCTGAGGAGGAGGCTATGATCCATGTGACATGTTTCAAATGTTGTAAGAAGGGACATTAAGCAAGCCAATGTCCAAAAAAGGGAAGCAACTACAAAATCAGTTTGAGATGAGTGCCGAAGCAGTAGTGGATGAGTTGTCATCCAAGCTAGAGACATCCTTCTCCACAATTTATTGTTTCTCAGCAAATACCACTTTAGTGTTCATCAGCACGTGCACAGTGGAAGATCAAAGCACATGGCATTCAACTGTGAGATATCCATCAAGCTTCAAGAGCAAAAGGAAACATGCAAGTGGAGTTGGGTGATAATGCTATCTATGTAATACCCCCAGTTTTGATCCCTAGAACAGTAATGTATGTCTACATGATAAATGGTAAAAAAGCCGAACAATGGAATATGTAAAGTGGTACATTGAATCATAATAAAAATACATCACAGACTGTAGAGGGAGAAAGGAAAAACAATGGGGGGGGCTATGATCCCACAAGAAGGGAACGAAATGGGGCTTAGGGCCTAAAGGAAAAATATTTTATCATTTTATTACTCCCATCGGTTCTTTAAACTTAGCCTTATTAATCATTGCTTTATTGTTATCCTAAGTATTACTAATCTTGGAAATTTGGAATTAGTGGATAAGAGAGAAACATGTACTTCTTATGAAAGCACATGGTATCTCCCATGCATGCATATATAATCCATGATTTTTCAGCATTCAAGAGATTTTGACATCCATTCTTCCTTGAGATTTTTCTCTGAAAGCTTAGGCTGTTGTATTAATGTTATAATAGAATTATGGAAACAGTTGCCATGAAACTATGTGGAAATCATGACAATGTCAAAGGGAAATGGTTGTCATTGAATAAACTTAATTACAGGTAATAACCCTTGGAGTCCCCAGCAGAGAGATTTCTTGGCCGGTCAATGCTAGAGCCCTGGAGGGAAGTGGGATAACCTGAGGGACTGCATGACAAAGATAGGTATCCCATTCCTTGGGTTGTGCAACTTGATGGGAGAGGGCTGGTAGAATGAGATAGATGTAAGAATTTATAGTCTAGGAAATCCTAGGAATTGGATTGTGTGAAGGGAGCTAGAGCCATCAATAGGTAATTTTATCCTTGTGGATCCTTGGTCCAAACAATTAATTAATTTATATTAGTCAAAGTCCTATGTCAAATGACCCTACCCTTGAGAAAGGAGTGGTTAAAGGAAATTTTATAATATCGGCCACCTTTAAACTATAATCCAAGACCACCTTTTTAACAAAATAGTAAATAATCAGGCTTGGAGATTTATGAAGCTATGTGCTTCTTCTAGTTCTTGCCGCTTAATGGAATTTGATCTATGAACAAATTTTAAAGATTGATGACTTCTGGAGTCATTGGAATGAGAGCTATGCATCATCTCTACAATCTTATTTGAAGAATTCTTAGATAATATCTTATCATCATAAGAGAAGCTCTATCAGAAGTCTAAAGACTTGCATCATAATATTCTAATATACCAAAGGTCTGTGTCAAATACTTGAAAAATTAAAAATACACTAGAGGATTGTGTCAATGATCTACAAATGTTAAGAAGTTATAAAGAAATCCTTAAGAACCCATCAAGGACAGTTGTTAATGTGTAGCATATTACCATTACGGTATATGGTATGTACTACAGTCAACTCGTGTGAGTGTAAAAAGAAATGATTAAGAAGATGCAAAGTCTGTAATTCCATAAACTACAGTGATGTTTCTTGCATTGACAAGATAAGTCTGGATCTGGAGTTCGATGAATAAATCTAAATAACTACTCAAGCATAAGAATGAAACCTTGTAAAAATATATAAAAATATGAAGGGACTTATACATGTCAGGGTTCTTTGTTTCCTTGTGATTCAGAAGCAGGACATTGTATTATATATTATCTTGATGAAGAACAACCATTAACATGATAAGATCACAATGAGAAAGTGGCCAAGTTCTCTTTCAAAGTTGAATTTTTTTTCAAAAAATTGAATAATTTGCAGAACTCGATGTCTGTAGGCTACTTGGGTTGAAAAGCTCAAGAAATAATTATTAGTAATGTTGTAGTATGCTTGAGTAATGGACATGAAAATGAGAATTCTACTCATTGAAAATACTATTGGACTTACAAGAAGATGTGAAATGAAATACTACAAGGCTTAGTCTTTAGATAAGAAATCCCTACGGGTTATGGAAAAACCCTAGGATTGATCGTTTCCACTAAAAGTAGAAAGTTAGAAACCCTAGCTCATGCCTGAAAGGAAAGGAAAGAAACATGATGATGAGGACAAGGATGAACATTTCTAGCTTGATGAGATTGTGATGCTTCCTACAAGAAGGCCAAGATCAAGAGGGAGCTAACATTATTCTTAAAAGTTGTTCTTCCATGGCCTCCTAGTGAGGATTGCAGGTACATATTAAAGATTGCCAAGGTGTGGCGACTGTTGAAAATATATGGAAGAACGAAGTGACAAGATGACTCGTGCTTGGAATCTAGATGAGCTCTGGATTCAAAGGAAACTTAAAAGATTAGCTTCATTAAAGCACGATTTGGCTCGTGAAGTTCAATATGAAGATGGCTTGAAATCCTGAAGGAAGATATTGATCTACTGAAGACAGATTCGCGAACTTCTCTATGTGTTGATGATATATTTCTCACAAAGGATGAAAACCTCTTCAATGTAAGAGGGAGTTTTTGAAAGTGTTACATGAGCCTGATAAAATACCTGCTGAGAATGTGGCATGATGGATTGTGAGCCCATGGCTACTTGCTTGATGAAGAAAAAGTTGCAAGACTCAAAGAAATAACACTGATAGGTTGTTGGTGTTCGCTTTTGTACAAAGCTTTCGTTAAAGCTAGATGAATAACTAGATTTTATTAATAAAACAAGTATTGAAATCCGCGATGGCTTCCTTTCTGCTTTTGAGTAGGTAGAAGATTATGTAAGAAGCCTAGAATGGCTAAGCATCCCTTTGAGAGGGAGCATTGGTTTGACAGCATCATCGAGTTACCATAAGACCTATGTGGTCGGGGAATTTGGCTTTGAGGCTTGCAGTCATGAGATACAAATTTCATCTCTCCTTGAGAGGAGATTGACAGTGTACAAATTTCATCTCTCCCTGGGAAGAGATTAATGGTGTACAAATTTCTTCTCTCTTGAGAGGATATTGATGGAGTACTATTTTCATCTCTCCTGGCAGGAGATTGATGGCGTACTATGTTCATCTCTCCTAAGAAGAGAATGATGGTGTATTGTTTTCATCTCTCCTCAAAGTAGATTGATGGTGTATTACTTTTTTTCATCTCCTTCAGGGTTTGACCGTGGTGATGGCAACCTTATGGAATGAGGATGTGGATGTCCTTTAGGGTTTGGACAAACCTGTGAAGTTGGAACATGGATGTTTCCTAAGTTTTGACCGTGATGATGGCAAGCCCAAGGTTGCGGGGAAGCTTCACCCCCCCCCTCATTCCCGTTTCCGAAACGTGCTCCGCGCATGAGCGTTTTGGAAATGTTCGGAAACGCGCTCCCGAAAACGCTTCCTGAGGGGAGCGTTTTCGGGCTGTTAAAACGCTCCCTGCCTTTTTGGGAGCGTTTCCAGAAGCGCTCGGGAGCGAACGCTCCATGAGCGCTTTCGGTGTTTAAAAACGCTTCGAGAGCATTTTTTAAATGACGGAAGCGATCGGGGAGTGTTCGCTCCTGAATGCTCCCTGGAACAAAAAACACTTCCCGCCGGGCGGAACTTTTTTTCAATGATTTTTTTTTTTGTTTATGGGGGGGGGCATTTTGTTTTTATTGTTTGTTGAGTGAGTGAGAGAGAGTAAGAAGAGCTTGAGGAGAGAATTGGAGAGCTGAGCTACAGAAGTGACAAGGAGAGCAGGGAGCAAGCTGCAAGGCAACAGGAGGATTGCAAGAAAGAGGTAGGCCTTCTAATCCAATTTTGTATTTTCTAGGATGAATTTGTAGGTTGTTTAAAAATGAAAACTTGATTTTTTCTAGAATTTTGCATTTTATTGGGTTTAAAACTTAAAAAATGAATTGTTTTTTTCCTATGTTGCATTTCCTATTCCCATTTGGCATTTTTCCATTTGTTTTGCAGGCTAGAAACTTGAAACTTGAAACTTGTTTCCATCATGGCTATATGGCTAGGGATTTTCTTCATGTTGGTTCCTTTCTTTGTGGTAATGGTGTTGGAGAGTAGTAGAAGAAAGAGGCAAATCAGAGAAGAGGAGGATGAAGAGGAGGGTTATGGTGGATTTGAAGAAAATCCTGAAGAGGAGGAGGATCATGTTGAGGAGGAAGTGGGGAGTGGAGAACATGAGGACACAGATTCCCCAACTAGACAAGACCAAACTGAGACACCTTTGTGGAAATATGTTCAGAAACATGAAGGAGGGAAAGGTGGTGGAACCACTAAATTTATTTTCCCCCATTACAATAAACAATACCATGGTTCATACACCCGTGCGAGAAGGCACCTTTGTGGGAAAATGCCAGGGGATGGAGATAAAAATATTGGAATCAAAATTTGTACTAATGTGCAAGCAACACAGAGAGAGAAATATAGGAAGGAAGGGGAGGTTGCCCTACAAATATCATCTAAAATATCTAGGGGTTTCATTGATTCTTATTTAGGCCCAACACGTCATGGAAAAATAGGTTCAACTTCCACCCATTCCAGTGGTTTTGGAGGCAATGGCACACCTGGATTAAGGCGTAGAACCATATCTGATTTCTTGGACGAAGGGTATTGGAATGATGTGGATTCAAATGTTTACCGGTTTCTATATGCATGTGGGGTGCCATTCAATGTTCTTCGCTCACCTTATTGGCATGAAATGGTTTCTGCCATTAATGATGCCCCCAACGGATACAAAAGCCCTGGGTATGAAAAAGCCAGAACCGTGGGTCTTGATCATGAAAAAGCTAAAATAAAACATTCTTTGGCTAGAATGACAAGTTCGTGGAATGAGCATGGGCTGTCCATTATCTTTGATGGATGGACCAATGTAAAAGGAAAGCCATTGATAAGTGTTTTGGCTGTGTCGGTTAGTGGTGCAATCTTCCTGGCAGCATATGATTATTCAGATAAATTCAAAACTGGCATTAACATTGCAGAACTATTACTTGATATAACTGAAAAGACTGGGCCATACAATGTCATACAGGTCATCACTGATAATGCTGCTAACTGTAAGGCAGCAGAAGCAATTATTGAGGATAAATACCCCAAAATTTTTTGGTCTGGGTGTTTGGTTCACACAATGAACCTTTTGATGCATGATAACATCAAAAACAAAAAACCTCAATTCAAATGGCTTGGTGATTTGAACAAGAGAGGTAAAAAAATGATAAAATTTATTACAAATCATAGCAATACCCATGGGATTTTCCGTGATTTCCACTCAAATTGAGTTGTTGAAGATAGCATTAGATTTGATAGAAGCACACCTCACCTTTCGTACCTTTGGCGTAAGAGAGCTATTGGATGCACGGTATCAAGCCTGAAAATCAAATGTATTAATGTATTGTACACAATAGTTATTGCAAGGTTTTTAACATGTGAGAGACCGCCCTGACTGCTTTGGGCACATGAGGAAATTTGAACTTACTGCTCATTTGTCACACATCTGGCTTTGAAGATACCGGGAAACTGCTGATCGGGGAGGTTTATGACAGATAAGTATGTCAGCAACAAAAGATATTGTTAAGTATAATGATCCCAACTTGTATGCTATGATTCATGACTGTGTGTGTGCACGGTGGAATAAACTCAATGTTCCACTACATGCTTTGGCCTATATCCTTACGCCAAAATATTACTCTCCATCTTGGTTGGGCCAACTTGCACTTGGAGGTGGGGTTAGGATGAAACCTCACACAGATCTAGAGGGACAAGAGGGGTACATGAAGGCATTAGACAAGTTGGTACCCGACAGGGAGGAGTGTGCTAGATTGCGCCTTGAATTAGGCAAATACTTCAGTTGCACTACTAACTTTGGTTCTTTCCATGCAATGGACGACAGGGACAGATTTGATGCTCTCACATGGTGGGAAGCATATGGCGGCATGGGAATTTTTCCAAAGTTGGCTAAAAAATTTCTCTCACAGGTTGTGAACACTTCTTCTGTAGAGAGGTGTTGGAGCACCTACAGCTTCATACACAATGTGAGAAGAAACAGGCTGAATGAAAACCGAGCTGAAAGCTTGGTTTATGTGCATTACAACTTGAGGTTGTTGAGCCATTACTGTGATCGGGCAAATGAGGATCAATCATACAGAGTTTGGGAAAAAAACCCAGTGGATGATAATTTGGAGGACGGCACGTTACATCTAGAAGAATTGGAAGCAAAAATTTTTAGGGATGATGATGAAGCATCAACAACACCGCCACACATAGGGCCAGTCCCACCATCTACTGGTAGTAGTGCGGGTGCGGGTGCAAGTGCCAGTGCCAGTGCCAGTTCTCGATATCACACTATTGTTCCTTTGCAGATCCAGCCTCCACCTTCTAGTCATGGTCGTGGTACTCCTGAGATTAATAGAAGACCAACATTTCCTCGTGGCTCGCACAAATTAGACATTTCTCGTGGGTGTGGCAAGGGGCCAGCCAGTAGATAAACTAGATTTGTTGATTACTAATCTTTTCTATTAGTTGTTGACAGTTGAACAGTTGAAACTTGACTCTTTCATATATTTAATGACAATTTAAGTTTGAAGTTTGAATTTGAAAGGTGAAACTTTGAAGTTGGCATTTATAAGTTTACAAGTCATTATGAATTATGAATATGATGTTTCATGAAAGTTATATGGTGATCAATGAATCAATGATGATAAATGTTATATAATATCAATGATGATAAATGTTATATATTGAATTTTGAAATCAATGAATCAATGATGATAAATGATATATATCAATGATCATAAATGTTATATATCAATGATGATAAATGTATATTGAATTTTGAAATCAATGAATCAAGGATGATAAATGTTAGATATTGAAATTTGAAATCAATGATGATAAATGTTATATATTGAATTTTGAAAGCTTGAAACCTTCAGATTGATGATTTGCGAGACTCAAGAGTCAATATGTTGTATGCTTCCAACTTGTGGGCATGGTTGATGAAGATTATAACTTCTAGATGATTGATGTTATATGATTCAATCTATGTTTTTATGTTTTTTATGTCTAATTCATCATTCTACATGTTTTTGTTGACATATATGCATCAATATATATATATATATATATATATATATAAACGCTCCCGGAAACTCTTCGGATCGGAAGCTTCTAAAAATGGCGCTCCCGCTCCCAAGTAACCTTGGGAAAACCTATACTAGTTTGTATAACATGAGGTTGAGGCATTGATTGGATCATGGTGACTAGTTGTTGTACCATAGGCTAGGTGTGCTAGCCTATTTGATGGTACCTAGAACATATTGATGATGTACCACAGGTTAGGTGTACTAACCTGGATGATGGTACCTAGTACCATAGGTTAGGTGTGCTAACATGGATAATGGTACTGAGTGAATGCTATGATTATTATAGGTCAAGTGTGTTGCCCTGGATGATTATGATGTCGATACTATGAGTTGTGAAACATTATTCTTAAATAAAATTTTCAACAAAGAAATACATTCGAGGAAGTCAAGGTGAATATCTCCCTAGCTAAGAGGGAGTGTTGATTTTTGGGTAGCTGCGGGAGGTAGTCCCCAGCTACATAAGTTAAAATTAAAAGTAAGAAAATTAAAGTTAATTTTAAATGAAATTTACAAAGAGACGTGACATCTCTTTGGGGCAACCTAATACCACTACAAAAAGACACTCGATACAATTATAACACACACATCACTCACATATTCTTTTCTCTCACACACACATGGAAGCAGATCTAAGGAAGAGGCCATAGTTTTCTAAGAAGTTTAAATTTGTGTGTAATTACTTAATGATGTTCATATATCATTGGGAGCAATTACTAGATACAGAAATTCGTGCTTTTCCCTAGCTAAGAGAGAGTGTTGATTTTTGGGTAGCTGAAGGAGGTAGTCCCCAGCTACACAAGTTAAAATAAAAAGAAAGAAAATTAAAGTTAATTTTAAATGTAATTTACAAAGAGACGTGACATCTCTTTGAGGCAACCTAATACCACTATAAAAAGACACTCGATACAATTATAACACACACATCACTCACATATTCTTCTCTCTCTCACACACATGGAAGCATATCTAAGGAAGAGACCATAGTTTTCTAAGAAGTTTAAATTTTTGTGTAATTACTTAATGATGTTCATATATCATTGGGAGTAATTACCAGATATAGAAATTTGTGCTTTTTTATTTAGCATTATAAAATAAACAAGATTTACGAGTAAATGGAAAAAATTGAAGCCCTACCACCTATAGATTAAGTAGAGTATTTGATTATGTATAGTATGAGAAAATGTTCCTAATATTCAAAGAGTCTCTCCATCTTTTTTCCATGAGATCCATGGCAGTTATGTTCAAGTGTCAATAGCTTGTGTTAAGATGTCATCTTTGATTTAAGGAACATATAATTTTTCAACTAGTGGTAGAGAGTCCAACCAATGAGAAGGCAAGGTTGGCATCAATCAAGTATTATCTCTCTCTGCCCAACTCTAAAATGAGGAGTGTGCATAATGGAATTATTAATAATTATTGTAAACAATTGCAAATATTGGATTATCTTGAAGTTCAAGGGCTTGAAGTGGTTTCCTTAGCCTACGAATCTTTAAAGGAACTACATGTTTTTCAATTGGACCATTGTGGTCAAGGAGCTGCAAAAGAGGAAGGCCTTATGGCTATTTTTAAGGGGTAGAATCTGTCATTTTTTGTGAGAATGGTTATGTTTTTTCTTCTGCTAATTTAATGTTAATAACCTAGTTGTGAATTCATTCAATATATTTGCAATCTGCTAGGCCAATGGATTGTCAGGTGCTAGGTTAGCAGGAAAATTATCATTTATAACAAAGTTCAAAGATATGCCTTAACCAAAAAATCTAATGACACAAACCATCTCATTGTATGGATGGTGCTGAGGTTACAGCCAAAGTCGATAACTACTCAAAAAGAACAGTGAGGGAATCTTTGGAGATTGAATTGAACCAGAGAAATATCAAGCAATATTAATAGGGATGACAATACCAAATTCATGAAGCATGGACAATTGATCATTCCTGTCAAGACTGTGCATGACAAAACAACTCTTATTAAATGAACAAACAGACAGTGGAATATTGCATGTTATATGGGGCAGACATTGTGTTTGCTTGAGTGGCTAACTCTTTGAGTTGTTGGCTCTGTTGGCTTTGGGTTGGATTTAATTTATCTTTCTGTCTTTTTAGCTTTTGGGTGGGAAGCAAGATGGACTAAATTGCTAGTGATGGGGTGGGGGTGATTTGCCTTATGATCAATTTTGTTTTAATATCTCTGTCAATATTTTTTTGTTAAAATGATCAAAACAGGTATTAGAATTGCTAAACCAATAATCAAATCGGATTCTAGAAGTGTAGAAATGGTAATAATCAAATTAGATTCTAGAAGTGTAGAAATGGTAAAATTTGATGAGCATTTAGGATTTGAAATTCTTACCATGGTGAAAAAGATGAAATTTATTCTAAGTATCCTCTTACAATAAGTATCTTTCGTACCTGCACTCGAATTGGATGGAAAAGGTATGAAGTCTCAATATACAGTGCCCATCTTCTTTGAATTTGTCTCTATTTTTCAGATTTCAAAATATTTCCAAAATCAACTATCTAAATAAAATAAAGATGGTAATTTGAATTTTCTTCTATTTCTATGCAATGGTGGAAATAAGAATAGCCATTTAGTTTCTTGATCTTCTTTAGTTTCAAATTTTATCCATGAATTTGTCTCTGTTTTTCAAATTTCAAAATATTTCCATAATCAACCATATAAATAAAATAAAGATAATAATTTGAATTTGCTTCTATTTCTATCCAATGGTGGAAATAAGGATGGCCAATTAGTTTCTTCATCTTCTTTATTTTCAAATTTTATCCATTCTATATTATAGAGATTATAACTGATTTCTTGTTTCTAGTCTCTATCCCTTTAGAATTATAAAGTTTAAATAATTTCTTGTTTCAAATGGCAGAAGCATCCGCAGACCTCAAATGCAGAGAGATTGGACATGTGTAGAACCCTCAATTTCCAGAAGCTACCACAGGAGACTTTTCTTCATGCAGTCCAGAACAACTTCATGCCATACCGAATGATAGTGCAGGCCATGTACATACATCAACTACAGGCAAACCATACACCCACTCCTTAGATCACCAGGCTGCCACCAAGAAGCAGTAGCACTAGGGCTCTCGCACTAGAAAAAATATCAACAACAACAAGAAACCATCTCCACATGATATGTCCTGCCCATTAAGCAAAATTGAAAGCAGAAAGCGTGAGGACCGAGATTCTTCTCTGGGATTTCTATTGAAACATAATTCAGTCATTGGCCAAGCATCCAATTTGAAGTCTGATATGGAGGAAACAAATTCCAGACTTAGAAACCTTGAAGAAGAGATAACATGCATGAGGAAAAAAATCAATGGTAGCATTAGAGAAAAAGAAAATAACAGTGATAGTGTGACTGCAGAAGGCGAGTTCTCTGATAAATTATTTGGAGAATTCTGGAGAATTTTGAATGTCATCATCAGCACCACTGTCTGTGATGCAGATCACCGAAGAAAATCTCCTCTAGTTGTCCTTGGAAGTGAGGGGGTAGCAAAAGGAACTTGGGTTTTGCTTGTGAAGAAGAAAATTTGAGAGTGCATTTGCTAGTTAAGTTTCCCTCGCAATGCAATAAATAAAAAGAAAATAAGAAACCAAAAAAATTGCAAAATGAATGGAAGTCTATCAGACTTCATCAGTGGAGATCCAATTTAAACAGACATCTGATAGAAAGATTCATAGATATTGAGTTTTCCAAAACTCAAACAACAATGAATACAAGCAATGGGACTACTATACAGCTACCCATTCCAAAATTATTTTATGGTGAATCTTACCCAAACTCAACTCTAATAATTTGGTTTCCTAGAAATGTAATAGCCAAGGTTTTCCATCTTGAAGAGGAAACCTGTGCCCTACTCAGTTTTGAGTGCTGGGTGCACATGCAAGTATTCAAGTGTGCTTCAAGTAGAAGGATTCAGTTGTGGAAGGAAATGCTTCTTCCATGATAGCAGATCCCTTTGTGAGCCTAACATGGCACGATGAGCTCTCTCTGGTGAAAAGCGCAACTTGAACCTCTTCTTATATGGTAATAGATACCAAGGCTAGTGTGACCACTAGCTTCTGTCTGCTGCAAGCAAGTGTTATGGGTTCCAACCTCTTGTAAACTAGATGCTCTTGATGTTGCTCTCATGTTTGGAGAGCGCAATGCGTCTCTTTTCATTTTCTGGAAGAAGGCAACTTTGTCCCCTACACCGCTGCATGAAAAGGGAAGCAATGCCATCCATCTAGGTTAGCATGGGAGCAACCGTTCCAACGAATGTTTTGGGTGAGTATGAGATCGGTGTCTCCATGGGATCAGTGTTGGCAATAGTGATTACAAGAGCCAGATTTTTGAGATTATGGAAGTTTACCTCCAAGTTAATTGACCCAATTTCAGTAATGCCAGTACGAAGTTGAATTTGGCCATTATGAACTTCATCTAAGCTGTGCTCCTTGTGCCATGATAGGGATGCCTTTCTCAGCCAGCTTCCAATCTTTCCCATGGAAACAGTTTTGGTCTGTACTTGTATTCTTTTTATGTTTATATTCATGGGAAGTTGTGGGGTAATTTGTTTGTGATTTATTGCCTGGCGATATCCGAACTGTTTCCTCAACGCTCTTATGCTTGAAGTTTTGTTATGCTTTGTATATTGCCCAACTTTAGCAGCTTGCTAATGGGGCCATTAATACATTAATTAGTTCACTAAATATTTAAGCCTTCCACTAGGCTTCTATTCTCACTATCATGCACTGTTACCATATTTTACTATTTGAAAACATGAACATGTAATTTATTGTGTTTTTTGGGCTTTCACCTTTTGCTGATGTTTCCAAATTTTTCCACTAGCAGGGAGCATTAACAAGTTGGTCAAACAAGGTTGGTGATAACAATGTTTGATTCCCCTACCAGCAGGGAACCTTGACAGATTGGTCAAGCAAGGGTTCCCCTCAGAGTGCGATATGTTCACCCCTGTGAAACAGCGGGGCCATCATGACCTTTGAGTCTGGCAAGACACGGAATTTGCCATTACAGTGATGAACAATATTCCAGGAGCATTTGCACTTGTGGTCATATTTACTGCCTTTTTAATACACAATGTTAAGCATATAATTTGCTTCTCCTCACAGGGTTCCTATTTTTTTGGTTTTGTGCTTGTTTCAACCATATTCAAGTCTCTTTTATATGAACCCTGTGGGAGGATGGTGAATCCAAATTTTGGATCGGTGGGGTTTACTCTGTTCTAGGAATTGGCAACTTTTCCAGGCAGCACTAGAAAGCGTTCTGAAAGGCTGCCCTATTCATCCGATATTAGTGGACTCTTCAGGCACTCAAATGGCAACAGAACATTCCAATACAAATCCTTCAATTCGTTCTACATTGATGGTACTGATAACCAATGAGCTCCACAAAATCAATACCAAAGGCCGATTCAAGCACAGAAAGAGCATAGTCAAAGATTTTTCACTAAACAACTCTGATGCAGAGGACCTGGGAGCCTCTCAGGTATTTAACCTGAGATGGTGAAGGTGTTATCCTGGCGAATTGAAGACACCATCAATGGAAGGGATACCTAACAATCTGGTCTCCAGCGATTCAAGCTGTGAAACTCTTGAGCATTTCGATGACCTGAGAAATCACAAAGAGGAATACATGGAGGGGAATATGTTAAAGGCCATGGATGTGGGACCTGTCAACATCAAATGTTGTAATGATCAAAATTATCACAAGGCCACCATGGAATCAGTTCATGAGATCTCACACCCACAAGCACCAGATCTTGAAGACATGCAACCCATCAAACATGAATACGATTCAATGGCTACAGATGCTACATATGTGAAACTTAAGCTCACTCTAAGCTCTCAAGGGTTTGCTACACATGCTGCTAAAAAATATCATACAAATTTACATTGGAATAACTGCATGGAGCATTCAGATGACCCTACTACAAAGACAGATTGGTCATGAAAGGGTTCACTCTAAGCTCTCAAGGGTTTGCTACACATGCTGCTGAAAAATATCATACAAATTTACATTGGAATAGCTACATGGAGCATTCAGATGACCCTACTACAAAGACAGATTGGTCAAGCAAGGGTTCCCCTCAATGTGTGGTATGTTCACCCCCGTGAAACAGCAGGGCCATCATGACCTTTGAGTATGGAAAGACACAAAATTTACTATTATAGTGATGAAAAATATCCCACCTATTGATATGTGGTGGGAGCTTGACACTTCCAGTATTCATGAAGCATATCTGATAGTTTCCTTTTTCCTCGATTCCATTGGCAGTCCAACTTAGATACTATAGTTGTTTTACTAAAATTTCTTAATGTCACGGATACCTGAAAGCCCTTTTACTGTTTCCCTTTTGAAAATTTTCTCCAATATTTCCCAACTGTGTTATCTTTATATTCTAATTTTCCTGATATGATAAGCTCATTTATTAAAAAAAAAAGAAATTTAATATTCAAAGCAATGTTTTTATATAGGATAGAGCCTAATGACGTGAAAAATTATCCAAATTATTTTATAACTGAAATGAATTCGTTGCGATCCAAGAAATTTCTTGGAATAGGTACAAATTCTGTGAAAGAGACCACACAAACAGAGAAATTCATAAATTATAGAACAAGAAGTGTGGAGAGAGAAGATATCACGAAGAGAGAACATACACAGATTAAACAAAATAGATGAATTCAATGGTGAAAAAACTAGTGCTGAAACCCCCAGCACCGTGGAAAAGAATAACTAAATAAGATTGCTAAAATTAAGTGAAAATATTGAAAACATAGCTCTTTACATACCTGTATGATTGTCGATGACAATAGCTTCGAACAGCCCTGTAAAACTGTGCTCTCCCACCTTCTCCTCCAACTTCGATGCGGGCTTGTGCTGCACACTCCATTTTTCCCTCCTCTTTTTTGGCTTATCTATGTTTTTCCCTCCTCGTTTTTGGTTTATCTGTGATCTAAGTTTTGGTTTTGTTTACTGCGTATAAAAATAATCAAAACCCTTGATTAGCGCATATGAAATGACCATATTAAATGATCCTTTAGGTGTAATGAATATGAAATATATTTCTTAACCCAAAGATGTACTACATATAGGATAAATATATATTTCTTAACCCAAAGGTGAAAAAATGCTTCTTATATATAATTTTATATTTGCATACTAAGATCACAACCCACGGGCACAACAATGCTTCTCATATATAACTTTACATGTGCATACTAAGATCATCACCCATTGCTTACATTCGACGTCCAGGATTCCATTGTTATTCATGAGTTTAATTGTTGCTTTGATGGTTGAAATAACATCATCTGTTGTAAATAACATTTGCATACTAATGTTGAAGTATTCAGGCGAACTAGAAGAAATTTTTTTAAGAGCTGGTTGCACGCGCGTCTCTGCCATCGCTCGAGCTAGGGCTCCGTCGCTGCAATGGAGGTTCTGGGCACAGCCCAGGTTCCTCCCCCTCCGCCTCCTCCGTTCGATGCAGAAGCCTTCCTCAAGCTTCTGGCCTCTTTGCCAAAGAAGAAAGCTCCTAAGGCAGCAAAGTTCGTTAAACAATTGGAAAATATTCCTGAGATTTCTCTCCCTCCCGAGGGACCGATCCAGGTTGCCCTATCATTAGCTGAACGTACTTTGGTGGGTCAATTCACAGGTCTCTGGCCCTCCCCCAAATCCACGGAGAGCTGGGTTGCAAGGAATTGGGCGCCGCTGATAAAAAACAGAGTTACTTCGTATTTCCTAGGGAGGGGCTTTTTTCTGTTTGAATTCTCTGATAAGGAGGACAAATATCTGATTTTTCAGAATGGTCCCTATTTCATGGGCCCTCAGGGGCTATATCTCAACAAGTGGACGCCTGATTTCGATCCAGCAGTTGACATCCCAACAGCCGTTCCTGTGTGGGTTAGACTTCCCAACCTGCCAGTGCATTGTTGGAACTGGGAGTCGCTTAAGCATATCGGGAACACCTTGGGAAAATTTATTGACATAGCAAACAGAAAATACCAATATGACTGTGCTAGAATATGTGTAGAAGTTGATATGGAGGTTGCTCTGCCTGAGGCAATAAAAATCAGGGTCGGCAGTTGGACACACGTTCAAAAGCTGGACTGTGAGTAGCTCCCTTTCAAATGTTGGAAATGCCATGTCTATGGCCATTTTGCTAGAGGCTGCCCAAAGAATAGTGAAGTGGAGAAAGGCAAGGAGGAAGGATGGAATCAGGTCAAAAAAACCAAAACTGCCCATAAAGGCCCTAGATCTGGAAACTCAAATGGCAAAGGCCCTCAGACGGCCCCTGTTACTCAAACCCCTTCCTTGGAAGAACAAGGAAACAAGTTTGCGCAGCTAAACTCAGAAGTTGAAGACACCCAAGAACTCAAGAAGCAGAAGGAAGACTAGCCTCATAAAGAGTCCCCCTCGGCATCAAAGCAAGAATAAAGCAATGTAGACAAATCGAAAGAGAAACAAATAGAAGAGACTGAGGAAGTGCAAGGCTCGGAGGACTCAGAAGAAGAAGGTGAAATAGGGGACTCGCAAACCTCGACTAGAAGATCAATGAGAGGCCGAAAGTCTGCTCGTGAAAAAAGAGAGCAGGAAACCTACAAAGGCAAACTCCATGGAAGCCAACCAACCCTAGAGAAACTCTTGGCAAAAACTCCGAAGATGACCAAAAATCAGTCTCAGAGCTCTAAGGGAGCTCACCATCCAAAAAGCAAGTGATGAAGATCGTCTCCTGGAACTGTAGGGGTATGGGGAGCAGAATAAAAGAAGAAGCCATAAGAATAGAATCTCCCGATATACTCCTCATTCAGGAGACCAAAATGGAGGACATAGACTTCCTCCATATTAGCAAGAAATTCTGGAAAAATATTGAAGGTCAAGCAATCTCTGCTCGAGGTGCCTCAGGAGGCCTGGGCACTCTTTGTAATGGCAACAAATATTCAAGGATCAAAGAGATCTTCAATACCCATTGGCTGCTTACAAAACTGCAACACGTTGACACAAAAGAGATCCTCTGCCTCTTTAACGTGTATGCTCTTGTTAGCGTAGGGGAGAAAAAGAGCTGCTGGGACTCCATTAGAAGTCTGGCAGACTCTGAAAATTTGGAAAATATCATCATTGCAGGGGACCTTAATCTCACCTTATCGTTGACTGAAAAGCGAGGAGGAAGCATAGTAAGGGATCCGGCGCGGGAATGGGTGGAGGATCTGTTGCAGGACTGAGATATGATCGACATCAAGCCTTCCTTGGGTAAGTACACTTGGTCCAACAAAAGAGTCGGTCCGGGACATATTGCTGCAAGGTTAGATAGATTTCTTGTTCAAAGCTCTTTTCTACTTCTTGGACTAGAGTCTAGATTGCATATTCTCCCATGTAGCGTTTCCGACCATAGACCCATCAAACTCGAGCTTCTGGCCCATATGGACCAAGGTCCTATCCCTTTTAAATTTAGCCCTCAATGGGTCAAGGAACAGACCTTCTTGCATTTAGTAAAGGAAAGCTGGAATCAACTAGTTAAGGGCTCTGCCTTCTTTGTATGGGAGGAAAAACTCAGGAGAGTGAAAGCTGCACTAAAAAATTGGGTAAAATCCCTTCCTAATCCTGCAGTGGAAAGGAAAAAGATCCAAGAAAGTCTCGAGATTCATCATCTGAAATCGGAAAATGTAGAGATCACAAAAGAAGTCCTAGACAGGGAGGCTGACCTTCAACAAAAGCTACACAAGGCAAGCTTGGCAGAGGAAGAGTATTGGAGAATTAAATCTCGTAGTCTTTGGCTTAAGGTGGGAGATAGGAACTCCTCCTTCTTCCAAAAACAAGCCCAAGCTCAGAAATGCTTCAACTCCATCTCAGAAATCAAGGAAGAGACCATCAAGCACATAGATATCAGTAGCATAAAAAGAGTTGCTTTCCTTCACTTCAAAAATCTGTATAGTGAAGAGGAGGGTCTGGGGTATAATCCAAATCTGGTGGATGAGGTGCCCTCACTGATTTCCCCCATAAAGAATCAGTACTTGGAAACAGAAGTCTCTAATACTGAAATAAAAAATGCCCTCTTTGCAATGGAACCAGATAAGGCCCCAGGCCCTGGTGGCTTTACTGCTAGATTCCTTCAGTCCTGTTGGCAGATTGTGGAAAAATATTTATGCAAAATGGTCCGGAAATCACAAGACTGTCAGAAAATTGGGGGAAGCACCAATTCGGCATTTCTTGCCCTCATCCCCAAGGAGAAAGGCGCCAACACCTTCAACAGATTTCGACCTATCTCCCTTTGCAATATAGGATACAAGCTGATAACAAAAGTGATTGCAAACAAATTGAAAAGCATCCTTCCAGCCATCATTCCGGAGAATCAGGGAGGTTTTATTCAGGGAAGATAGATTGTGGACAACTTTATTCTGGTACAAGAGGCGATCCATTCAAGCCTGCTCCGAAAAGAGAAAGGAATGGTCGTCAGACTAGATCTAGAAAATGCCTTCAACAGGGTGAGACATAGATTCCTGATGGATGTTTTGCACAAATTTGGCTTTGGCTTCAAATTTATTAACTGGATTCAGGCCTGTATCAGTGAGCCTTGGATAGCTCCTTTGGTGAACGGGAGGGCTGCCGATTTCTTTAAAGCTTCTCGAGGACTGAGGCAAGGGTGTCCTCTTTCTCCCCTGCTCTTTGTCCTCCAATATTCTGTTCTCAGCTTCCTCTTGAATAAGAAGCAGCAGGAACAAGAGATTATGGGCTTGAATATAGCTTGAGGTGTCAAAAATATAAATCACGTGCTATTCGCTGATGATTCCCTCTTGCTGGGTGCAACCATTGTGCTCTTAGCTAAAAGATTTAAAGGTGTGGTGGATGGTTTTTGCGACGTCTCAAAAAGCAAACTCAACAATGGCAAATGTCATATCTTATACTGGAACACTACAACCAACACTCTCCAAGCCATCTCCTGTTGTTTTGGTTTCGCTGCCTCCTCTACTTGTTCATCCTTCAAGTATTTGGGGCTCCCCATTTTCCAAAAATGTGCCCTCTGTAGAGATTGGCTTCCTCTGCTGGAAAAATTTAAATCTAAGATCCAATCTTGGGGATACAATTGGCTAAATTTGGCAGGAAAGACAGTGCTCATAAAAGCTGTATTAAATAGTCTTCCTATCTACCAGTTTGCTGTTATGCTGGCTCCAATCGGAATTCTGAGGAAAATGGAGGATCACATCAGAAAATTCTTCTGGAAAGGTGGAAAATCGAATGAGAAGAAAATTCCTTTAATTAGCTGGGATAAAATCTCCTTGCCCAGAATGGAAGGTGGCTTGAATTTCAAGAGTATCAGTACACAAAATGTGGCGACGGGTGAAAAGTTGCTATGGAGGATAATTGCCCCAAATCCGGGATGGGCACAGCTAGCACTGTGGAAAAAATACTTCAGAGGGCAGAGAAAGCGTTGTTTAGACAATCCCATATCAAACTCAGGCTCGATGATCCACAAACTTTGCGCAAAAGCAATTTCTTTAATTAAACTCCATGCGCACTAGATTCCCGGTAATGGTAAACGCATCAGAATTTGGGAGGATCATATCATGGACAGCAACCCCCTGGCAGATGATCGATCTTTGTTTGTGCTGCGAGATTGGATGACCAAAGATGGCTACGCAACTCTGTGGGACATATCTCAGTGGGAGGACGGCGTATGGCAGAGTTGGATAAAGTTTGAGGTGCCACAGAATCTGTCTAATGAATGCACATTATTCTTAGCCCACTTAAAAGGCAAGGCCCCTATTAACAGCAAGAAACCTGACACTCGTGGCTGGGGATCGACTCCAAGGCGTTATACTGTCTCGCAAGGCTACAGGCAGATGTTAATACACCCTCACGTCCCTCCTGATCCGGAGCCCTGGAAGGGGATATGGTCACAGACCTCCATCCCAAAAATTGACACTTTCTGCTGGCTCCTTTGTCATAAGAGAATTTTGACCGATGACAGGCTCTAGAAAAGAGGTTATCTTAGGCCTTCTAGATGCACGTTGTGTGGAGAAGAGGAAGAAAGTGCCACACATCTGATGATGAATTGTAATTTTGCTGCAAAGATATGGCAAGCACTCTTAGGCCCATGGAGTATCGATTTCGCCTTCCCCATTCACATCTCTGACCTGTTCTCAAAATGGATGCTCAAGTATCCTGGAGGCACTCCTAAAAACAAGCATATCAAGGATGCATGGCTCGCTCTCCCTAAAATAATCTGCTGGAAAATATGGCTTGAAAGAAACCAGAGGATTTTCAAAGACAAAAGGAATGATTTCAAGATAGTCTTGGTTAAAATTAAAAGTCAGTTAAAAGATAGCTTGGGAGACCAGCTGGATGGGGTAGATCTATGTGAGCAAGATTTTGAATGGAGTGCTATCCTCGACCTTCATTTCAGAGACATAGTAAGGCCTCCCACTCCTCTAAAAGACTGGCAAATTAGAGTCAATTCAATAGAATTCTCTGAGTTTATTACAAAGCAGGCAAGAACCGCCCTCTTCTTTGACGGGGCAGCAAAAGGAAACCCAGGAATTTCAGGAGCAGGTGGAGTTGTCAAAAATGATGAAGGTAGAACTGAGCTCAGATATGCCTGGGGTGTGGGTCACAACACTAGCATTCAAGCCGAAGCGCTAGCTCTTCTCCAAGGTCTCAAGCAACTCAAATTTCTTGGTATCAAAGAAGCAAATGTTTTTGGTGACTCCTAGTACATAATTAAATCCATTGTGGACAGTTCTTCACCTTCAGATTTAAGATTATCAAGATTGATGACTAGAATTAGATTACTGTCGAATTCCTTTCAGAGCTTGAATTTCTTCCACATAAAGAGAGAAAACAACAAAGATGTTGATGCTGAAGCCAACAAAGCTATCCTCCTCTCCATCGGAGTCCTCCTAAGAGATAGCGACGAAGGCTGGGATCCCATCCCTTAATTTTATGGTTATTATGTTTTACTGTCTATTATTGAAGCAGTTTGTTTGTATCTACAAATTTGGGAAGACTGCGGAGATCGGCTGTATTATTGCTTGTAAAAATCGCTGGCTTATAAGTGTAAGGGCCATTTTGTTCCTGGCCAGAGAGAAAATCTAGGCATTGCCCTTGCATCTTGTAATCTGAACTGAGGCATTCATGCCAAGAAATCAATACATCACACTAACCGTTTCTGTAAAAAAAAAAAGCATTTGCATACTAAGATCATCACCCACTGCTTACATTCCATTGTTATTCATGAGTTTAATTGTTGATTTGATGGTTGAAATAACATCGTGTGTTATAAATATGTTATGGAAATGATAAATTTCTTGGACGCATTCTTAAACCTAAATACAGCTCTCAAGACACATGTTATGTTTCAAATTTTCATCATTGCCCCTTAGCATCACATTTGGATGGTTCTCATTGCTACTTTTTATGATCACATAATACACTTTGAATAAAAAAAAAATTGTATTACATTTGGCATCATACAGTTCTATTATAATGGTTCTTGAACGCTGAAGTGATTGCATTATCTCAAGCAATTGTATTGGCAGTTCCGAGTATTGTTATTTCTTGAGTTAGTATAAAGCTTTGAAGTGCTATATTTGGCATGGTAACCTTTCGTATCGTGGTATTTTAATTTTTATTATTGGATTGATGCAAATTTTGACATTATAATCTTGTTAACTAGAAATATGGGTGAATTTTAGAGTGTTATCCACGATATATTTGTTAACCAAGCCACATAATTAGGAAATATGCAAAGTCAAATACCAAAAACATAAGAGAAGCGGGAGAAGTTAGCTATCAATCGTGAAATGATTTCCTATCAAAGCACATATCAATGAAAAGAGAAGCTAGTGTGCACTTCACTCTTGGTTTTGTAATGTTTATTCATTCCAAAAAATCCACCATAAAACAACCTTGTCATAGTAAGCATGTTCCTCATTGTACTACAATGTGACACATTTTTTATTTTTTGTAGACTACATGCGTCAGACACGCAAGGGAGGGATGTCATGTGACAAATCCCCCACTGCACTCTTAATCTGTGTTACTCACAAAATTACAAGAGAGTAATCGTATGTGGTGTAATGGCGGATGAGGTGCAGCATTCGGCTCCAATGTCGGTGTTTAAAGGTCGAAGGTTTCTTGGCTCGTTGCAGACTTTGCCTATTGCAATACAGTTTTTACACAACTTTGACTCTCATACCATTTACATATCACAGACTTCGCCAGTTTTTACACAACTTTGACTCTCATACCATTTACATATCACAGACTTCGCTCAGAGGTGCGGATCGACCTTAACAAAGTCTCTAGCAAACCCAATACTCCCTAGGAGTCTCGCCACATTAGGTTCACATATGCATCAAAATGCACATGTGTAGGCTTGTCGAATTCGGCCTAATGGCATAATGACACAAAGCTTTAGAGAGAGAGAGAGCTCAAAATAAAAACACAAAATCGAATGCGACTTTTAGAAATTGATGTGACATCTTTATCCATGGTGATACATACATGGTATCATAGATGGTCGACCGATGTCTTTGCTTAACTTTTCGATTGCCATGATACGGTCCACGTCACCATCCACTGCAACAGTTTTGCCCAGATAATGCAGACAATTAAAGCATGGATCCGGGCCATTTCAAATTTAAATTTTGAATTTTCAAGATGTCGCGCAAAGCTACATGAATATTGGGGATGCGGGGTTTCTATCGCCTGGATTTCTATCAGAATATTGGGGAAGTGGGCTTTCTATGGCCTGGATTTCTATCAGATATAGCGCCTTTGTTTCCATGGCTCTGTTGTTTCAAGTATACATATCCTTGCTTTTCCTTTCCTCTTGAATATCGATGGAGAGTAACTGTTTTAGAAAAAGTGGCCAGGTGCAGGTTTGATAACACTGCTTCAATTTTAGGTATGTTTATTTGTTTTTTTCAAATTAAATTTCATTTTCTGCATTGAAAAATATGTTTTCATTTTCTACAATGAAATATATGTTTATTTGTCCTTTTCAAATTTAATTTCATTTTCTGTATGAAAATAATTATTTACTTCTTTCTTTCTATATCTAAAACTCAAATATTACAAGCTTCTCTTATGTTTCAAAAGCTAACACTCAGCGCTTCGTCTTTTCAAAATTTCCCCAAGTCCACAAGGCAGCTGAAGCACCTTGAAAGGATTGCCATATACGATCGTGAATGTGGAGAATACTCAAAGGTGAAAAAAAAATCCATTTAAGCTCCTTGAAATACTCACATTTAATCTTCGATCTAAGTCTTTCTGGGATTTTTATAACTTTCTGGAAAAATGGAAATTCCAAACTTTATATTCGCCCACCGTGTGAAGTCTTTGGGCTTAACTTTTGGGTTGGGGAACTGCGTGGTGTTCTTATAGTGTTTATCTTTGGGCTTAAATTTTGTGTTGGGGAACTGCGTGGTGTTCTTATGGTGTTTATCTTTGGGCTTAATTTTTGCGTTGGGGAAATGGGTGGTGTTCTTATGGTGTTTATTTAGGATCACTCATAATTATAGTTCAACAATAGTTGTGAGCAGCACTTTTTTTTTTTTGTTGTTGTTGTCATGGGACAATTATGTGGTGTTATGTTTGATTAATGTGCATTGTGAAGATGGAAAGTACTACTCTCATGAAGAAAGGTAGAATAATCACGATGCATATGAGTGAAATAACCATAATACCATAATAGTAAATAATGTGTTGATTATATGTGCAACTTGAAAATAGAAATTTTTATAAAGAAAAATATTTTACGAATTTATTATTTTTTATAATTTTATATATTCTTTATTTTCTATAATATGACAACTTAAAAAAAAAACATATATATAATATCCTGATTAGCATATTAATTTATTTAGATTTAACATTTAAAGTTTTTTCTTTGAGTTTTTTTTCTTGTTTACTTATATTTACTTAATGGTAATTAAAATCAAATTTCAAAATTTGTATTTAAAATTTAAATAAAAAGATAATTATAAAGTTTTTTTAATAATTTTTTTTTAATAAATTATTTAAGTAATTTTGAAAAATCAAAGTTCTCTATAAATAAATTTTTATTGAGAATTTTTTTAGAAATTATAAATGAGTATGTTGAATAATTTTTTCTTAAAAGTATTAAGTTTAAATAAGGCTAATAAATTGAACATAAATTCAATGCATACATCTAGTCCACCACATAATTGAAAAAAGTTGTTCCTCCAAAATATACTTTTAATTTAGTAATACTAGCGTGTTAATAAAATATGCACATTTTATAATAATATAACATTTAAATAAAATTCTTATTCATTATAGTGATTGACAACATGCATACAAGAATAAAAAGGTGGAGTGATAGAAATGAATAATAGTCCATAAAGAAAATAAAGAAAATGGACTAGGAGTAGAGATTTTTTCTTCATATTGTTTCATCTCAGTTTTCTCCACAACATGTCACTGTGGGATTTGAGGACACTTGAAGGATTGCTACACCATGTTTGAATGAAAGTATCAAGTTGTGGATTTTATTTATTTGGTTTATTAAAAGTTTCTCTTTCATTTTACATATTCATGTTAAGAAATGTTTATGTTTATGTTAAGTCAAGTAAGATTTTATTTATTTGGTTTATTAAAAGTTTCTCATTCATTTTACATAATCATGTTAAGAAATATTTATGTTAAGTTAAGTAAAATTAAATTAAAGCATACATTGTAAATAATTTAGATTGCTTTGGAATAGGTCGGAAATATAGCAGACGTGAACCAAATCAATTTAAATAATTAAGATGTGAAATATGTTAAAAACATTATATATAATAAATATAAATGAAATTTATCTAACTATTTAACTTTATTCATTTCTATCACATTTCAAAATTTAGAAACTACAATCAAATTTCAAAATTTCAAACCTACAATTAATTGAGTTTAAATAAGCTTGATAGCATTACAAAAGAGTGAAAAATTCTAGAACTATTTTATTGACTTTGAGTTGTAATTATTTACTAATATGTTTATGTTGTAATTATCCTTTTTAAATAATGGTACAATAATACTTCACTATACAATTCACTTCCTACAACTCAAAATGTTAAAGTCATTTGAATTAATGAAAGGAGTTTAATTTTGTAGTATATTCAATCTTAAAATAACATTATGATTAATTAATTCCAAAAATTTACAAATATGTGGGAGGAAACTACATACTTATTTAAATAATAAATTAATTTTGATTTTAGTTGTGAAATAATGTATATATACTTTAAGTAAATTAATTTTCTAAATCAAGTAATTTATTTGTAATTTTATAATTGAAACAAATATATTAGTTTTAGGGGAATATATGATTTATTATATTATTATAAGTTTCTGCATGTAATATAAAGTACAATAAAAAAAAAATTAGTACTTCAATCCTCTTTAATAGGTGGTTAGGGTTTATCTAATGACTCCAACATGAAATGACTTATTTGGAAATATATAAGTTGCCTCTCCTTGATCACTTTAAAAGCTCCTTTCTATTTGGTGGGATAATCACATGTCATGAAACACATGGGGAGCATTGGATTACCCAATTCCAAACAATCTCCCCCCCCACCCCCAACACTAATCGGGGGTGTTTCAAACTCAAGACCTTTAGCTTTGATACCACTTGTTGAGACCATGATTATTGTTAGACCAAAACCTGTAGGTGTTAATAAATGAACGTATCACCAGAGTTAATAGATCCTCAATAGGTGGTTAACTTACATGTCACTAAACACACGTTGAGACTTGGATTATCCAATTCCCAACACTATTATCAATTTGGCTCCTTTGTCCTTGTAGATCAATTCCTTAATCATGGCAACCTTGCCTCTCTCTAGTCAGAAGTCTTTGTAATCCCTTGTATTACAATAAGAGGGATTATAGTTTAACTCTATAGTATAAACTATAATTAAAAACGATAATTATGATGGCAGTTTTCATTATTTGATAGCTTATAAAAATAATTAACAAAATCTTATAAGTTTTGTATGGTAAATTTGTTACCCTCTTGTTGTAATATAAGGGATTATAGATAGAGTTACCAATATATATTCACTTGGCATAATATACACAAATAATTATATAGTTTTTGATATAGGAAGAAAATACCATACTGATAAAAGGGAAAATGGTGGGATGGCTTGGAAATATGACCTGGATTAGAGGGTGTAGCAATGCTAAGGTGGTGGCCAAGTGGCATCTAGACTTTTAATCATGTAGGTGATAGACTATTAGGTGTCAGGGTATTGGAAGATCAACAATTTGAACGACTTTGGTTTTCTTCCAGGTTTTCGATGGGCCTCTTAGGCCTACGTAACAGGGTTCACACATTTATCACTAAATACTAACAAAATCTATGAATATGTATGTAATAAATGAAAAATATAATTAACAAATGATTAGTTGAAGTTGGTACATCCACTCTACCCATTTCCCTAATGTATAACTGTGTATGACGACTAAATACCAATATGGGTAAATTTCCTTTCGAGTACATCTCTCCATGTGTATATATGCATTACAATGCAGTTTTTTCTTGGATACTTGTTGGCCTTGCAACAAATTGGTGGAATTCCCTCCTTCATTCCACATGGGTAATAGTAGTAGCAAATGGAGATTAAATGTGAAAGATGGCAAGTCCAATTTTGTCTGAGATGATTGTAGAAAAAATTACTGAGAAATGTTTGTTGAGGAATGTTGACGTTGTGTAAAAGCTCATGGAAGTTATTTTACAATAGAAAATTCCTTTGTATGCACATTGATTAATTGTGAATGATAAAGTGTGTTTGAATATTCTCATGAAGGATGATAATAGATGCTCCTCAAGAAATATGCACAAAAGATGAAATAAATGAAGGCATGAAGAAGTTGAAGATTTCTTCCAACTATGGTTGATTTGATGATAGTTGTGTTAGTTTAGAAATTGAGTGATGGAGTATGTGCTGGCCAATGGTTCAAATGGCTAGTAACTCAAACGATGATGATAGGTATAATTTATCAATAACCCCTCCAGAAAACATGTTCTTACTATATGGTTTATTGATCGAGTTGATTGTTAAGCATATTAATGAATTTACCTAATTATCAAGAGATAAACAATGAGATTGGAGGATCGTTGTTGTGACCAAGATGAAGAAAGAATGGTTGATCAACTCACAAGTTATACACCTTCAAAAATTTCAAATATGTGTAGATAATTGATGCAACTCCATGAACCCAAGCTTTAATAGTGTGATGCATACATATTTGGTTTCGATAGAACATAATTCATAAATTCATGGAGAAGTGATTAGAGTGCAAATAGAGATTGTTGTCAAGGTGGAGATTGTCGGGTATCTGACAAAAGTACATTTTTTTCAAAAAGACATGATTTTTCATCTTTTCATCAGTTAGGGAGTTTCTAAACATTTGGATTTTCACATTCTAAAAATGGAACCTAAGAATTGTATAAATTCATGTAGTTGTGAACCCTATATGCATCCTACAAAACTAGATCATATAATTTATTTCTTGAGAAGATCATATCGTTGTCTTCTGATTAAATGTCTCAACTTCAATTCATTGAAGAGATGGGGTTGACATGTATTTGTATTTTTCATCAAAACTCTGTACTATAAGTGTAGAGTGGAAGGGGTCCATGTTATTTTGACTTCATAAGGGATTGCTTTAGATGCTTCTTCTTAATGAGAAGGAATAATTAGGAGAGATATATTTCCAAGATAAGTAGATAAGCATGATTTGGTGTGGACTCAAAGGATACAAATTGACTACTAGTTGTGTGTCCATTTTGACAACTTAGAAAATAAGATATTGATGAAATTTTCTCTAGAACCGTACATAAAAATTACTAAAATGCACATCAATGTGTCATGTTTCAAAACATGCTCTACATATGAAGGCCACTTTATCATGCAATCCATCTTTTGAATCTGAATATAATCTTTATAAGCCATTTTAATTCCACCATTATTGAAAATCGTGTGCACATGCATGCATATGTTGTGACACGTATTCAATTTGTTTCATCAATTCTAAAAATGAAATTTACTTATAGAATTTCCTATGTCACATAGAAAATTATATCCCAGGAAATGTAGAGAAATAATAAGCTTATCAAGATGAACATCATGGAGAGGATGTCCGTAGAGAGATAATATTTTGAAATCCAAATTTCATACATATGTTATATTTTCCAATGAACATGGAAAAGAGTTGATGATACAATCTATATCTTATATTAGGTCAAATCCTACTATGAAGAAATGTTTAACATATGGATAGATTTAAAATTTTATCTTGAGATCGATTTACAAGAGTAGGAAATCATTTTACTAAGGTCTACAAGCTTGGGCTAAAGGGCAGTAAATATGTTATCTTTGTAGAATGAAAATTGACCAAATGAATACTAAGTGACACTAATAGAGGTACTTGAAGCTCTGCTAACCATGTGGAGATAAGGGGGTTATATTTAAATATGAACACCCTACAAGAAAATGTCCTTAAATGAGTGGTTGGAGGATTCAAAAGGTAAGGACTAGTACTCTCGGGTTGTGATTGAGGCACCTTTAAGCGAGGTGGGAATTGTAAGATACTTTTGACTAGAGGGAGGCAAGGTTGCCATGATTAAGGAATTGATCTGCAAGGACAAAGGAAGAAAATTGATAATAGTGTTGGGAATTGGATAATGCAACGCTCCACGTGTGTTTCGTGACATGTAAGTTAACCGCCTCTTGAGGATCTATTACCTCTCGTGATACATTCATGTTTCATGACATGTAAGTCAATCGTCTCTTGAGGATCTATTAACTCTCGTGATACATTCGTTTACTAACACCTGCAGGTTTTGGTCTATCAGTAATCGTGATTTCAACAAGTGGTATCAAAGCTAAAGGTCTCGAGTTTGAAACACCCCCGATTAGTGTTGTGGGGAGGTTTTTTGGAATCAGGTAATCCAGTTCTCCCCATGTGTTTCATGACATGTGCTTAACTACCTCTCAAGTATCTATCAACAATGACGGTGCGTTTGTTTACTAGCACTTGTGAGTTTTGGTGTAACATCAATTGTGATCCCACCAAATAGAAAGGAGTTTCTAAGGTGATCAAGGAGAGGAAACTTGTATATTGCGAAATAAGTCATTTCATGTGGGAGTTATTAGATAGACCTTAACCACCTCTTAAAGAGGATTGAAGTACTAAATTTTCCTTATTGTAGTTTATATTACATGTAGAAACTTATAATAATATAATAAATCATATATTCCCCTAAAACTAATATATTTATATCAATTATAAAATTACAAATAAATTACTGGACTTAGAAAATTAAGTTACTTAAAGTATATATACATTATTTCACAACTAAAATCAAAATTAATTTAGTATTAAATAATTATATAGTTTCCTCCCACATATTTGTAATTTTTTGGAATTAATTAATCATAATGTTATTTTAAGATTGAATATATAAAATCAAACTCCTTTCATTAATTCAATGACTTTAACATTTTGGGTTGTAGGAAGTGATTTGTATAGTGAAGTACTATTGTACCATTATTTAAAAAGGATAATTACAACATAAACATATTATTAAATAATTACAACCCAAAGTCAATAAAATAGTTCATTTTTCACTTTAGTAATCCTATTAAGTGGAGTGTAAAAACTCTGGTAAACTTGATAAATATATATTATTTATGATGAAAGATAAGAGATGATTACAATGAGGGATCGCCTAGGCTTTAAATATAGCCTCAAGGTGTCCCTTGGCGAAGAGGCATGATCTTTGATCATGCCCTTCCACATTAATAACCTAAGATAACTAAATCTAATTAATAACCAATAAAATATACATAACATTGCCCCTCTCTTAAGATGCTTTGTCCTCAAAGCATACGTAATGATGGGTGTTGCTGGCGAAACACTTAAGACTCCCAAGATGCTTCTTCAATGGGCAAGTCCTTCCACTTGATTAAATATTCGGTAATAACACGAGAGCGTAGCTTCTTATCACGAGTAGATAGGATACCCTCGGGCTCTAGAACGAGCTTGCCTTCATCATCCAAAATGGGAAGTGTTGTTTGGGGCAACTGATGGTTACCCAATGCCTTTTTTAAGCAGGACACATGGAAAACATTGTGAACACGACTGGTATCGGGAAGGCTCAACCCATAAGTGACTTGACTGATCTTTTAATAATTTGATACGGACCATAAAACTTTGGAGCTAATTTATTTTTTCCTTTTTGTTTAAGGGACAACTGCTTGTATGGTTGAAGCTTGACAAACACCCAGTCTCCAACTTCAAATGATCTCTCAGTGCGATTACGGTTAGCTTGTTGCTTCATAAGATTCTGTGCAACACTCAAATTTTCTTTTAGAATTTGGACGACCTTTTGGTGTTCTTCTAGTTGATTTTTTACTGCTGGTAAATTTGTTTGAACTGAAGCAAAATCTTTCCACTTCGGAGGCTCATATCCATATAGAGCCTGGAACGGAGTCATTTTTGTCGATGTATGGTAAGTAGAATTATACCACCATTCGGCAAGATGCAACCACTGGACCCATTTATTTTGTTTCTCCGTAGCATAACACCGTAGGTAAGCTTCCAAACATTTATTAACAACCTCTGTTTGCCCATCTATTTGAGGGTGATAAGCTGAGCTCATATTGAGGTAGGTTCCAACATGGTTGAACAATTCCTTCCAAAAGTTCCCTTTAAATTTGGCATCCCTGTCACTAACAATAACTTTCGGAAAGCCGTGTAGCTTATAAATATGTTTGCAGAATATCTCTGCAATTTGCTTTGCAGAGTCTGTTTTTTTAATAGCGATAAAGTGAGCATACTTAGTGAGTCTATCTACTACAACGAAGATCTTATCCTTTCCATCCGATACAAGTAATCCTTCAATAAAATCCATCGATATTTCTTCCCACTTCTGAGCCGGAATATTTAAGGGATGAAGTAATCCAGGTGTCATAATGTTTTCAGTTTTATTTCTTTGACACTTGTCACATTCTGCAACATATTTTTGAATATCGTGACTCATACCCTTCCAGAAAAATGACTGACGTGCATTGTAGTAGGTTTTGAAATATCCTACATGCCTAGATGACATGGAATCATGTGATTCCTTGAGTATTTTTGATATAAACTTGGATTTGGAATTTAGATAAATTCTCCCTTTGTACCATAAGATATCATTCTTCCATTCAAATTTTGAATTCCCTGGGAGATTATTGATTATAGCCAACATTTCTGGATCTTTGGCGTATTCACTTCTAATCTCATTAAGCCATTCAGGCACAACAATCGAAACTGCAAGTAATGCTGATTCCTCATCTTTTCTGGACAGGGCATCCGCTACTACATTGTCTTTCCCTTTCTTGTGTAATATCTCCATGTCAAAAGCGGCAATCTTCTCGATCCATTTTTGTTGTTCTTCAGAGAGTGTTTTTTGCTGAAGGAGATACTGAAGACTGTTATGATCGGTTCGGATGGAAAATTTACTTCCTAACAGATATTGTCTCCATTTGGCCAATGCATGCATAATTGCGAGCATTTCCTTACTGTATGTGGACTTGAGACGTTCACATTTATTTAGTTTTCTGCTTTCAAAGGCAATAGGGTGCCCTTCTTGCATTAATACTGCACCAATACCGAAGCCAGAGGCATCACATTCGATGATAAATGGTTTAGAAAAGTCAGGAGTTGCCAATACTGGTGCATTAGCCATGACTTCCTTCAAATCTTCAAAACATTTCCCTGCTTCCTCATTCCATTGAAACGAATTTTTCTTTAAAAGATTTGTAAGAGGTGCAGTTCGATGCACATAATCTTTAATAAATCTTCGATAATATCCTGTTAATCCTAAAAATCCTTTGAGCTTGGATATGTTCACTGGTTTATTCCATTCCCTTATAGCCTTAATCTTAGAAGGGTCCACTTTTACTCCTTCATGGGATATTAGGTGTCCCAGGTATTCAACTTCTTCTTTCCCAAAGGTGCATTTGGATTTTTTTGCATAGAATTGATGGTCTTCTAGTAACGTGAGAATTTTTTCCAAGTGTTGCAAATTCTCCCTCCAGGTTTTACTATAAATCAAAATATCATCAAAAAATACTAGTACAAATTTCCTAAGATATGGACGAAATAACTCGTTCATAGTGGCTTGGAACGTAGCTGGTGCATTTGTTAACCCAAAGGGCATTACTTTAAATTCATAATGACCTTCATGTGTTTGAAATGCAGTTTTTGGTATATCTTCCAATCTAATTCGGATCTGGTAATAACCTGACCTTAAATCTAATATAGAGAAATATTTTGCGCCATGGAGTTCATCCAACATTTCATCGATAAAGGGAATTGGAAACTTATTTTTAATTGTTATCTTATTTAATCCTCTATAGTCAATGCATAGCCGAAACGATCCATCTTTTTTTCTTACCAATATAACTGGGGCAGCATACGGACTCTTACTTTTTGAAATGACCCCACATTTTAAAAGGTCTTGGATTATCTTTTCAATTTCTGTTTTATGGTGATGTGGGTAGCGATAAGGCTTGATGTTAACAGGGTCTGATCCTGCCTTGACTTCTATTGTATGTTCGATTTCCCTATGAGGAGGCATCTTCATTGGTAGATCTTGAAATACCTTCTCATGTTTCTGAACTAGAGCTTGTACCTCTTGTGATTCTTCGTGGTTGACTTTTGTAGATAACATCTCTAAATGATGACATTCGACTATATAGGCTGGCGCTCCCTTTCGCATCATCTTCATCATTTGGGATGATGATACGATTTGATTTTCTGGGGCTTGGAATCCAAATAACTTGTGCTTCCGCCCTTCCCACTTAAAGCTTATAAACTGCTTCTGATGGTTAGCCGAATAAGTACCCAAGGTTTGTAACCACTGAATTCCTAAAACCACGTCTACTCCTCCGAGTGGTACGACATAGAATGGAGATTCTAAACTAAAGTCTTTAATCTGCAATTTGACTTTATGGCATTTTCCTACCTGTTCAATCTTCTTACCATCGGCCACCATTACCTTCATATTAGGCATGGGAAAAGTAAAGAGGTCGAGTCTTTTGGCCATGGTTGAATCTAGAAAATTGTGCGTGCTGCCTATGTCTATGAGAACCATTACATTGTTTTTCTTAATATGTCCCCTTAATTTTAGTGTCTGCGGTTGTGATATACCTGTCATGGCTGATAATGACACTTGCGGAGTGCTGTCATCATCTACTTCTGGGGAGAATTCTAGGGTATCTTCTATCCCTTCTATGTCTGAATCATCATTGTTAGAATCATTAGTTGCTTCACAGTTATACAGATTTTTTTCTTTCCCATTAGCACATCTGTGCTTAGGGTCCCATTTTTCGCCACAACGTTTGCATTTACCTTCCCTCATTCTTTGTGTTTCCAAGTTAGATTTGTCTCCTTCGCGAAGGCGTGGTGGAACATATTTCATGCTATCTTCTTTTGTAGATTGAGGAAACCGTCGTCTCGAATATACTTTTTCTGGTTTTAATAATATTTCAAATTTCTTTTCAGCAGCTTTTGCTTTTTGCCTTGCTACTTCTACGGATATAATTTCATGTAGTTCTAGATCTTCCTGTATGTGGATTTTAAGTCCTGAGATGTAAGACTGGATTAGACGAGATTCCGACAATCCTGGTACTCGTGTTGCCAAGGTCTCCCATTCTCTAGTGTACTCATCCACATCTCCTTTTTGGCGTAATTTGATAAAGGTTGAAAAAAACTTTTTTTCTTTTATGCCTTGAAACCTTTTGAAGAACGCATCCTTAAATTTCCTCCAACTGATAGCAAGCGTTGTTTTTTTCCACCACATATACCAATTATATGCTTCTCCTTCCATTTTCATGGAAGCATGCTTAATTTTTTCGTCATCACTAGTAATGTCATAAATCTCAAAATATTCTTCTGCCTTATTAAGCCATGCAACGCTATTTTTTTCATTACCATCAAATTTAGGTAGGTCGATCTTGGCTTTGCGCTGATATGCTAATGGTGGAACAAGAAGGGGATATTGATTAGCGAATGCATTCCAGAGCTGCTTATTTTGGAAAATCTGCATTACTACCTTCTTGATGATGTGGGGAATCGGTCTTTTCCTGATGCTCTTTTGAGTTCCCTAAATCTGCGGAATTTTTTTGTTGATTTTGTTCCTTGTTAGGAGATATTGGGGATTGTGTCGTCTGACTTAATTTATCTAGCTTATCATTTAGCTTATTGAAGAGTTCGTTCTGCTTTTCTATGGCCTCATGATGATTTAGCCACATTTTTCTTTCTATTCGATTTGTTGTATCCTAAACCTTTTTGATGTCGTTGGAATGCCCTGCAACTGTACCTTCAAGGTCGACTAATCTTTTTCTGAATTCTTCGGAATTATTAGTGATCTATTTCTCGAGATCCACCATTTTTTTCTGGAATTCAGCCGTTGACATTGACGACGACATCGAATGTGTATGAGGTGGGGAATATTTTTTTGCCAGTTTCTCTCCTTCTTTCTTTAAATTTAATTAATTAATTATTTTTATTTTTATTTTTATTTTTTTAACTATATAATTATTAAATGAAAATTATATAATATATAAATGAATTATATAATTATAATATATATATATAATTGTCAATTGAACTATATAATATATATTTTATATAATTAAAAAAAATCGTGTTTTTTTTTTTTGAAAGTGTGCCCGTTCCGGTTAAACGACACACTGTTTCATATAATTTTAACAAATCGATTATTATATATCGATGCTCAACGCGTTTAAAACGACACACCTGTTCATATAATTTTAACAAATCGATTTATTAATATATCAATGCAGCCCGTTTAAAACGACACCCTGTTTCACGAATTGCCCGTCCGTTTTGCAAACGACACACTGTTCTTATGATTTTAACAAATCGAGTTTTTTATTAATATATCTGACAACGGAAGATAGCTGACAGGGCCGGCGGAAGTAATGGAGTGGCGTGTGTTGCTTCCCGTGCTTGACGATTTTTTACTGGTCTGCCGGTTGGGAGAGTGGCGGTTACAGTAGCCAAAAGACCGCGGGAGGGCCGACGGAGAGGGTTGGGAAAGACGTGGGAGGCGGAAGTGTTAACGTGGGTTGTGCGCAGGCGGGTGGAACGCGGGTTGAGTGCAGGCGGGGAGGGTAGCCGCGAATGGTGCAGAGACCGGTGAGGGGGGGCAGCGTGAGTGGGAAGTGGATGATGTTAAGCGTTGGGTGGTGAGGGGGTAGAGGGTTAACGTATGAGCTTGAGAGGGGAAGGTTGTGGGGGTGTGAGTGCAGTGAGGAATTGAGCGTGAGAGTGATGGGAGGGAAATTTTTTTTTGCAGAAAATTGGTTTAAAAAAAAAAAAAAATTCTAAAATTTCCTTCGAATTCTTTAACTTGATGATCACATAGATCCAGAAGAGCGATGGCTCCGATACCAATGGAGTGTAAAAACTCTGGTAAACTTGATAAATATATATTATTTATGATGAAAGATAAGAGATGATTACAATGAGGGATTTCCTAGGCTTTAAATATAGCCTCAAGGTGTCCCTTGGCGAAGAGGCATGATCTTTGATCATGCCCTTCCACATTAATAACCTAAGATAACTAAATCTAATTAATAACTAATAAAATATACATAACATTAAGCTTATTTAAACTCAATTTAATTGTAGGTTTGAAATTTTGAAATTTGATTGTAGTTTCTAAATTTTGAAATGTGATAGAAATGAATAAAGTTAAATAGTTAGATAAATTTCATTTATATTCATTATATATAATGTTTTTAACATATTTCACATTTTAATTATTTAAATTGATTTGGTTCACATCTATTATATTTCCAACCTATTCCAAAGCAATCTAAATTATTTACAATGTATGCTTTAATTTAATTTTACTTACATTTCTTAACATGATTATGTAAAATGAAGGAGAAACTTTTAATAAACTAAATAAATAAAATTTTACTCGACCTAACATAAACATAAATATTTGTTAACATGGCTATATAAAATGAAGGAGAAACTTTTAATAAACCAAATAAATAAAATCCATAACTTGACACTTTCATTCAAACATGGTGTAGTCCTTTAAGAGTCCTCAAATCTCACAATGACATGTTGTGGAGAAAAATGACATGAAACAATATGAAGAAAAAAACTCTACTCTTAGTCCATTTTCTTTATTTTCTTTATGGCAATGGAACTTAATTTCACCCACATGATTGGAATCCATCAAGTAACCCTCATGTTTGTATGCATGTTGTCAATCACTATAATGAATGAGCATTTTTATTAAATGTTATATTATTATAAAATGTGCATATTTTATTAACACGCTAGTATTACTAAATTAAAAGTATATTTTGGAGGAACAACGTTTTTCAATTATGTGGTGGACTAGGTGTATGCATTGACTTTATGTTCAATTTATTAGCCTTATTTAAACTTAATACTTTTAAGAAAAAATTATTCAACATACTCATTTATAATTTCTAAAAAAATTCTCAATAAAAATTTATTTATAGAAAACTTTGATTTTTCAAAATTACTCAAATAATTTATTAAAAAAAAAATTATTAAACATATTTTATAATTATCTTTTTATTTAAATTTTAAATATAAATTTTGAAATTTGATTTTAATTACCATTAAGTAAATATAAGTATACAAGAAAAAACTCAAAAAAAAAACTTTAAATGTTAAATCTAAATAAATTAATATGCTAATCAGGATATTATATATATGTTTTTTTTTGAAAAGTTGTAATATTATAGAAAATAAAGAATATATAAAATTATAAAAAATAATAAATTTGTAAAATATTTTTCTTTATGAAAATTACTATTTTTAGACTGCACATATAATCAACACATTATTTACTAGTATGGTATTATGGTTATTTCACTCATATGCATCATGATTTTTCTACCTTTCTTCATGAGAGTAGTACTTTCCATCTTCACAATGCACATTAATCAAACATAACATCACATAATTCTCCCATAAAAAAAAAGAAGAAAAGTGCAAAGACTGCTCACAACTATTGTTCTATAATTATGGGTGATCCTAAATAAACACCATAAGAACACCACCCAGTTCCCCAATGCAAAAATTAAGCCCAAAGATAAACACCATAAGAACACCACGCAGTTCCCCAACCCAAAAGTTAAGCCCAAAGACTTTACACGATGGGTGAATATAAAGTTTGGAATTTCCATTTTTCCAAGAAGTTATAAAAATCCCAGAAAGACTTAGATCGAAAACTAAATGTGAGTATTTCAAGGAGCTTAAATGGATTTTTTTAGTTTGGAATTTCCATTTTTCCAAGAAGGTATAAAAATCCCAGAAAGACTTAGATCGAAAACTAAATGTGAGTATTTCAAGGAGCTTAAATGGATTTTTTTTTTCACCTTTGAGTATTCTCCACATTCTTTCAAGGTGCTTCAGCTGCCTTGTGGACTTGGGGAAATTTTGAAAAGACCAAGCGCTGAGTGTTAGCTTTTGAAACGTGAGAGAAGCTTGTAATATTTGAGTTTTAGATTTAGATATAGAAAGAAAGAAAGAAGTAAATAATTATTTTCATACCGAAAATGAAATTAAATTTGAAAAAGACAAATAAACATAAATTTCATTGCAGAAAATGAAATTTAATTTGAAAAAAACAAATAAACATACCTAAAATTGAGGGAGTGTTATCAAACCTGCACCTGGCCACTTTTTCCAAAACAGTTAGACCCTCCATCGATATTCAAGTGGGAAGGCAAAGCAAGGATATGTATACTTAAAACAGCGGAGCCATGGAAACAAAGGCGCTATATCTGATAGAAATCCAGGCCATAGAAAGCCCACTTCCCCAATATTCTGATAGAAATCCAGGCGATAGAAACCCCGCCTCCCCAATATTCATGTAGCTTTGCGCGACATTTTGAAAATTCAAAATTTAAATTTGAAATGGCCGGATCCATGTTTTAATTGTCTGCATTGTCTGGGCAAAACGGTTGCAGTGGATGGTGATGTGGACCGTATCACGGCAATCAAAAAGTTAAGCAAAGACATCGGCCGGCCATCTATGATACCATGTATGTATAACCATGGATAAAGATGTCACATCAATTCTTAAAAGTCGCGTTATAGACTATTCCCTGTGCAATTGCTAGTTCTAATTTCTTTAACCACAAGCACAATATACCTGCACTGAAAATGACTATGTTGGTATCATTTCGAAACTCCAACAACTGGACTTCGTGACATACCAGTAAGTAAATGACGCATGATCATAAATGCACCGCAATGGACAGGAAATAATGGACACGGTATATTGTTTATTCCACTGGCCACATCCACTTGGCTTTAACAATGGACTGATTCAATGAACTAGCTATCAGTGATTTCCGGCGTATTATTGTCACCATTATGTACGGGATTTATCTGCATCGTTCTTATCTGTTATTACTTAATTATATGAAAATGCAGTTTGGTACCTTGAAGCCCAGGCGGATGCTTCAAATCATGGTAAGGGCTCCAACCCACCAAGACTTTTCCAGTTACTCTGAATTTAAATCCCATTCATGGACAACCAATATATTGGGAATAAAAAAGTATAGTGGGATTCCTTCAAATGCAGTGGATCTTGCTACATCTCATAATCAAGGAAACTTGACAAATAAACGTTACAGGCAGATTCAAAGTTTGAAGTCTTCCTGTGGGGTTCGTGGGGATATTTTCTTATGCAATAAGATGATTACGAAATATGCAAAAAATGGGAGATTAGAGGATGCACGCGACGTGTTTGACAAAATGTCCGTGCGTGATGTAGTTTCATGGAATGCCATGGTTGCAGGGTATGTGCAGAATGATAGATTAGACGGTGCACGCCAACTGTTTGACAAAATGACGGAACGAAATGGTGTTTCCTGGACTACAATGATCATGGGGTATGTTCAGGATGGAAGAATTGGGGAAGCAAGTAAACTATTTGACAAAATGCCTCAACGAAATGTGGTATCATCGACTGCAATGATCACTGGGTATGCCCAAGGTGGTAGAATAGAGGATGCTCGCAGGCTGTTTGACGATTTGTCTGAACGGGACGTTGCGGCATGGAATGCAATGATTTCGGGATATACCCAAAATGGCCGAATCGACGATGCACGGAAATTGTTTGACAGCATGCCTGAGCGGAATGTTGTGTCGTGGACTGCTATGATAGCTGGATATGCTAAATATGAAAGAATTGAAGATGCACGCCAACTTTTTGACTGCATGCCTAAGCGAAATGTTGTCTCATGGACTGCAATAATTTCGGGATATGCAAAGATTGGAAGAATTGAGGATGCCCGTCAACTGTTTAACAGAATGCCCGTGAAAGACGAGTTCACATGCAGTGCAATGGTTGCAGGGTATGCACAGGCTGGGAGAATTGAAGATGCCCGGCAAGTGTTTGATAACATGCCTAAACACAATGTGGTAGTATCCACTGCCATGATTGCAGGATATGCCCAGAATGGAAGAATTGAAGATGCAGTCCGAGTGTTCAATTTAATGCCCGAAAGAAATGCCGTTTCATGGAATGCAATGATATCTGGATATGCCCAGAATGGGCTTTATGAGGATGCCCTGAAACATTTTTCTCACATGCAAAGGGCTGCCGTAAAGGCAGACCAGGCCACGTTTACAATTGTTCTCAGTGTATGTGGCAGCCTAGCAATTTTAGAACTGGGGAAGGAGTTCCATGGGTTCGCAATTAAAAGAGGAGCTGTGTCAGATCTTTCTGTGGGGAATGCCCTTGTAACCATGTATGCCAAGTGTGGAAACATAGCTCAAGCACGGGAAGTCTTTAATAAGCTGGGCAAGATGGATGTAGTTTCATGGAATTCAATGATTGCAGGATATGCTCAACATGGATATGGGAAGGAGGCACTTGAATTATCCGAACATATGAAACAGCTGGGTATAGAGCCTGATGGAATCACCCTTGTTAGTGTTCTAACTGCTTGCAACCACACAGGTTTGGTTGACAAAGGTCGACATTACTTCTATTCCATGATTAACACTAACTCACTCATGCCAAGGGCAGAGCATTATGCCTGTATGGTTGACCTTCTTGGCCGCTTTGGGCACCTGGATGAGGCAGAAGACTTTGTAAACAAAATGCCCGTCGAACCTAATGCTGCTGTTTGGGGAGCCTTGCTCGGTGCCTGCGTAACTCATGGAAATATTCAGCTAGGTGAGCGTGCAGCAGAGCACCTGTTTAAGTTGCAACCAGAAAATCCAGCAACTTATGTGGCTATGTCAAACATCTATGCTTCCTCTGGCAGATGGGGTGATGCATCTCGTATGAGAAAGATGATGAGAAAAATGGGTGTTAAGAAGCAACCGGGATACAGCTGGATCGAGGTCAGCAATAAAGTGCATACATTTATCAAAGGAGATAGATTTCATCCACAAGCAGAGAAAATCTATGCAGTATTAGAGCAGTTGACTGAACAAATGAAAGAGGCAGGGTATGTGCCTGACACGGACTTTGTGTCCCATGACATAGAGGGGGATCAGAATGAACACATTCTGTGCTGTCCCAGTTAAAAGTTGGCTATTCTTGGATTCCTTAGCATCTCTATTCACAGATAGTTGTTAAATTCGTTAAGAACTATGTTTGACAATTGCCTATCTGGGATAATTGTCACACTGTGACAAATTTTCTCTGCAGATATTTGGTTGAGAAATGGTTGTCAGAGATGTCAACTGCTTACATCATCCTAAGGACAGGTTTTGTTCTTGTGAAAACTAAGGGTGATGATAAGCAAGACACATATTTTCTGGCTTTGGCCAATCAAGCATTTGTGCTCTGGAGAGTCTTGCTGTATCAGCCTCAGCAAATAGTTTCATGATAGTCCTATTTTCCAAATTCTAAAAGAAGGAACTATTAGGAAATTACATGTTTGCAGCATATGCACCAGGGTGAAGAAGTGGCATACAAATAAACACTCTCATCTTTGATGTAAGTGTTGTCTCTGGCAGCTCACTTGCAATGTGCTAAGTGCTTTTAAATGGACTACTGGATTATTTGAGTTTGGTAAGGTTTATTGAGCATGGATCTGGAATGTCTGAGCAGGTTTAACGGTCATAATTCTGATCTTGCATCTACTGGTGGCGGATTCTTCATTCTGGATATTTCGATAGAATCCTAGGTAACTCTCTTGTTTCTCCTTTTCCAAGACTTGATACTTAACTAATCAGTTTTGAGTTTAAATAATTGTGTCGATTTTTAAAAAAAAAATGAAATTTAAATAATCATGTCAATACGTGGCTGACTGATAGGTGAATGTTACGTTTGGAATGTCAATAGACTGAACATTTGTTTGATAATCTGTATTTTGATTTTTATGTGATAGTAATGAAAATTCAGAGAAATTTGAGGTGTAAACAAGTGATATATCTTTGTCTTATTCTTCTGTTTGTGATTTTACTAATTCGATCTCACTCCCAATTCAGAATGTGCGGCAAGGTACATGTGGGTTAACTTACAATCCTTGTGTATGGGTAAGGGAAAGGCATGCTTATTATCTTCACCTCTAAGCATTCTCAAGCTGTTGCAGTTTATTTATGTTCAAATGGTACTTTCATTTAGCTCGCGAAGAAAAGTTGCATCAGAAATTATAGATTGAACAATAGCAAGCAGTGACGGTTTATATTTTTATCCTACAACTGTAGCTTTTTGTTTATGTAGTCATTAGTCAATTCTGATTTGCTTCCTAATCTTGTTCGGGTGTCAGTCAGCCCTCAGTATGGTATTTGATATTTGGAAACTTTTTTCTCTTGAAATTCTGCTCAATAACAACGTCAAACTTACACTGATAACTTGCAAAGTGTTAGCACAAGGGTTGAGCTGCAAGTCATTTGGATGAATACTATTTTCCTATCCAGGTTTTCAGAAATCAATGAATCCTCCTATTAATTCCAATTCCAGTTCCAGAATTTGAGTTTTCGATAAAATAAGAGATAACTCCTTTCATGGACAATAGGAACAATGCAAAAAATATCTTGTTTTACTTGCTGACATTACTCTGAGATTCCATTTAAGGATGGATATCTACTCTATTCTTATCACAAAAAGCTATAGTCAGGACAATTCATCCTAGCATGGATGACAATCTGGCATTGTATGGCCAAATCTTGAGGAGGGATATATATACGTAATGCTTTCAGAAAGCAGGACCCTTCACTGTATGAAATTCATGTTTGTATCTCATGTTCGAATAGGTTGTTTTTCATTGTCCTACAAATAGTAGTATAGCCAGTCCCTATGTACAGATATCTTCGTACTCTTTTGATGTGATTGGTCAGCTATGATGGCTAATTTTGTGATCTGGACAAATGTTCCAAATGTTACAAAGAACCTTTAGCTTTTGGCTTATACCTTCTTTACATAATTGTCCACAGGACAAGCTTTGGAGATGACTCAGTTCAATGTTGAAACTAGGAATTGTCTTGGTTACTATCGGGACTGATGTATTGTAGTCATTTGATGCTTAGTGCTTGACCTATATTGTTCTAGTTGTCTTTCAAATATTATTGAGGTACTTAGATGTCTATAAACTGGTGATATATTTGGGGAATTAAGATAATTTTTTTTTGTTTCTATGTGGTTCACAGTTCTTGGAGATTGGTGACTTCTACGTCCATGGAATAATTTTATCACACAGATCTACTTGAAAGGATCACTTCCTGCCCGTTCAACCAGAGAGTTTGGCCCCGAGAATGTCGAGAGAATTCAACCCTTGACCTCTCAATAACAGAGGTGCTTTAATGACAGGGACTCGACCAACTGAGCTAACCCTCGGGGATGTGGGGAATTGAGATCATTATGAGGGTTTCTGTAATATTCCCAAATGGGAAAATCACCAATACATGCACAGAAAACACATTTTTCAGAAATTTATGCATTAACAGATGAATGGCGCCCATGGATCCTTTAGATCAGACATTATAAAAACCAAATACAAAAGGAAATCAGAAACAAATCACTTTTGCATAGTTAAACAGGCCTCCTATGCCCAAAACAACCCAAAAACAATGCAACCCCAAGACTACTGCAACACAGAATTACTGCAGAAAGTGACAACGCAGTTTATTGAGGGTTTAGACTCAGAAATAGTGAGACAAATCAGATCTGCTATTATATTAATCAATGGGGTTTAAAAACAAAGATCTAGTCTCTTTTACATAGATCCAAGATGACCTGGCAAAGGTTTCTTGACAAACATGAGATACATGAAGTATTTACTGTAGATCTATGGTTGAATAACGCTATATGGCTGAAACACTGCATAAAAATGGCTGATAATACAAAGAAATGGCTGTATTCTCCTCCTACTAGTTTTCCGGGAAAAAGGCTGATCCTCCTTCAGGGAAACTAGCTCGAAATACAGGGGTTTAAACCCTCCCATTGCCACACCCTGTAAAATAACGCAGATCCTCCAAGAAACTGCGCTGTGGCTGTAGGTGACTGCTTGGCCAAGTGCTGGATAGTGGAAATGAAGTCCAGAAAACTCCTCTCAGATTTCTTAAACAAGATTTCCAAGCAAGAGTGGGGAATTCCTGCATGAGAAAACCCTTGCACTAAACAGTGCAACAAACTTAGCTAAACACCTGGTCATAAATTCATATCTTCATTCATGTCCCATATGGGTGCCATTCCCTCTATTATATAGTTGATGAGCATCCTCACCATGGGTCCCACCCATCTATGAGGTTACTTCCATGCTAAGGCTCCTCCTCCAAAATTACGCCGTCTCCATTAGTTCCACCCTTCTATTTACAACGCTGTTTTATTTGGTCAACCATGACTTAGTCTTTATGCATTGTCTCCTTTCACACCCAAGGTGTCTTCATTCTGACTAGCTGAATTGATCCTCATTCACATTGAGCCGTCTTTATTGATGATCCACTCCTCATACATTAGTGTTGTTGACTTGGTCAAACTTGACCTTGTCCACATATATTGACCCTTGTTCACACATGAGAGTGCTTGATCTAGTTATTAACATGATCCCTTTTCACATTAAGAGGGATTTTATGCCTACTTAAGATACTTATGGGCCTCCTTACCCATTTATTCATCTAACTAGATGTCAAGTGCAAAATTAATATTCCTATTAGCTGCATGCTAATTTATGAATATTACAGTCTTCCCCTCCCAAATGTTGCTTGTCCTCAAGCAATTGCAAGGGTGCTGCAAAATCTCCCCTCCTCCTCTTGTGGCCTCCACATCCAATAGTCTCCACCATTGCTTCAGATATTCTGCCACAATTTTGTCTCCCAATGGTTCCTCCCAAATGTGTAAGTTGGCCTTTGGTGGATAAACTAAATGGCTCTCATCATGAAAGAATGGAAGGTTTATATGAAAACCTTCTCGCTGTTTAATGGCCTCCTCAAGGTAGAAGTGATGACAATCATAGGGAACTTCATTCCCAATGAAAGACTCCCATCTCCATGCTATCATCCAAATGAAATGAATCACCTCCCAGCTTGGAAATTCATAGAAGAGCTCCTCCCAAATGCTCATGAGAGGCATGTCCCAAGTGCTCCAAACAATCATATGGCCTACCTCATAAAGAAACAAGTGATCTACTATAGTGGCCATATCATCTCCCATGCTCCCCTTGAAGCATGTAGTGCAAAAGGTGTGGGAAATTTCTTTCCCCAAGGACACACCCAACCAATGTGTCTCCCCTCCAATCATGTTCCCAACAAAGTTAAGAACATCTTCAGCATATGGAATCATAATTAAAGTCATGCTAGCTGCCATATGTAAAAAGGGAGAAGGACAATGGTCCCTCAAGTGAAACCAATGCAGTTTTGCTGCTAACTGCCATAGAATATGATATAACAAGTGTTTCTCCCACCACTTGTTTGCTGCCCCATTCTTCGTGCATGCTTGGAGAAGGTGTATGATGGTTGGTGTTAATGAATCACACCATGAAGAATACATCATCTCCCCAAAATCTTCTAGGGAATGGTGAACAACATCATTGCTCATGGCCCCAAGTAGCCCATGAATCCAATAAGGAAGAGTGCCCCCTCTTGGAGCAATACCCTGCACATGAGTGTTAAGAGAATGCAAGTATATGGTAAATATATCACGATGTTAAAAAATACAAGCCTTACCATACACTTGGTTTAAATTAGTGAGGTAGCTCATGGATGAGCTCCCTCTCACACCCAATGAATAAGGAGGTGGTAATGATAACTCTTCCCAAGAGTTATGTTCCTTCTCAACTAGCAAATAATCTATGCACTTCTTCATATGATATTGCATCTCCTCTTTGAAGTTTTCCCACATCAATTCCTCCAAGATAGTACGGTATGCTCTAATGAAATTAGTTGGTTTAGAAAGCAAGATCTCATAGGCTGCATCAAGTAGTTTATCCTTGAGCTTGGAGTCTCTGGTCAAATAGATTTGATCATGAGAATAAATGACTCCCTCAACCACTTTATACCTCCTGTCCATCACTTGCCCATTAAGAACCTTACACGTGAAGAGGTTCTTGGAATATTCCACCAAGAGTTGGGACTTCCAATATGGATCTAGGCTTCCCAACAATGACAACGCTGTAGAAATCTGAAGTGAAGCACCTGCTATATGATGACTCTCCTCTTTGACATGCTCAATGCCAAAGCCACATGTTGGAGGAATGTCACTCCACTTTTGCTGCCTATCTTGCAGCTGATCTTTCTCAAGACAAGATTGAAGTACATGGAAGTCAACCTCCTTTTGAAAGCTCTCTTTCTTCCAAAACTTCCATAGTTTGGTCCATCCATACAAGAGTGGTAATATCCTCTTGTTATATTCATAAATCTTCATTATATGTAGAAGTATCATTTGCTGCTCCAAGGCTATGGAGTGGCCTTTTAACACTATGCTCATACCATCATAGATTTCTGAATCCTTCTTTTCCAGCGCAATTAGCTGAATGGAAGATAGCAATGTCCATATCAGGAAATTGCTCATCTCTCCTTGGAACCCATCAAAGGTTCTCAGCGATGTGGTAGCTTCTCCCAAGGCTCCTTCCTTAGCCAAATATGTCATTGCTGCAATAAGTTGAGAGAACACTTTGTTTATCTTCCAATCAGGGGGTCTCCTTGGTGGAATGCCTCCATGCAAAGAGACATCATGGCATAGAGCAAGATGTATATGTGTGTGGACTGATTTGTCCTTCCCCTCATTGCACAAATCCTCCTGCCTCCTTTGTGCATCAATCTTTTGAAATAGAGAGGGGTGTGTGCTTCTCATCATATGATGCTTGTCCTCCCCTTTATCTCCTTCTATCTTCAAGATCTCACAGTTTGTCAATGATGACACATGCTGCAAATGGACTGTGCCATGACCTCCATATGTGAGATTCTTTGGAACTCCTTGCAAGAGTGCAAGAGTTTCTCTCCTTGGAGCAAAGGCTCCATCTTCCTCTTCATGAGGTACTGGATGTGCTCTTGATATGACAACGCTGTTACCTCCAGCCTTTTCTTTCTCCTCACCAATATGTGAGAATGCCTCACCAACAATGATAGACCCTAGATCTTGGTCTTTCTTTGAAGGAGGAATCTCTTCATGCAGTGGGGATCTTGCCCTTGGCAAAGTTTCATTCAAGTTTTCATCCCACTCAATGGTTTTCTGAAATGGAGTTGGGTTTATAAATCCTTTCAACCCATGCAAAGATTTTGTTTGTTTTGCACTACAAGAAAAAAGGACATTGGTGAGGGGCGAAAAATGTCACCATAAGCTCATTGGTGAGGGTCAAAAGAGTCTTCGTCACCAAAACCTGAACGTCACCAAAGGTGGCGTCGCCAAAAGTATAAGTGTTGTGGTGACATTCAACGTCCGTCACCAATAATTATTTATAATAACGGATAGTGACTGTCACCATTTCATATGAGCAATGGTGATGGACAATAGCCTCCGTCACCAAAAAACTGAACGTCACCAAAGGTGGCGTCGCCAAAAGTATGTGTTGTGGTGACATTCAAGGTCCGTCACGAATATTGATTATAATGACGGATAGTGACCGTCACCATTTCATATGAATAACAACTTTTTTTGTGATTGACCTTTCATGGCCGTCACTATTAGTGCATATATATGGCGACGTTCATTGACTGTCACCATTTCATATTTGGTGAGGGTCAAAAAATGTCATCATAAGTTCATTGGTGACATTAAGGTCCGTCACAAATAATGACTATAATGACAAACAGTGACCCTCACCATTTCATATCAACAACAATGATTTATGGTGACAAACATTTTATGGTCGTCACCATTGATGCATATATATGGTGGCATTTGTTGACCGTCACCATTTCATATTTTGGTGAGGGTCGAAAAATGTCACCATAAGCTCATTGGTGATGGTCAAAAGAGCTGCTGTCACCAAAAGCTAATCGTCACCATTCCATATGAATATCAGGGCACGATGGAATCGAACCACTAACCTCCTGCTTGTAAAGCAGACGCTCTTCCATTGAGCTAGCACCCTTTAAAGAATTAGACTTTTAAAAAATATATCTTGAAACTTTATAGATTGTAAATTCTACAACTTTCAATAAATTAAAGTCTCGACAATCTTTTACTAAACAAGCAAAACATCATTGAAGCTACAGGTCGCTACCTAATGGTTATGGACGTTATGAAAAGTGGGTGGAGGGAAAAATAGTTACATATAAGAGACTCAATATATTTAGTCGAATACTCAATTAGAATTGAAACTTTGAAGACATTTATAGCCTACAAATGACCTATAACTCGCAAATACACCAAATATTGCAAAGGAAATGTCATAAGTGGATAGCATATAGAAGAAGAGCATTGATGAATACAGATGCAATATGTTACAGGTCGAATGAAAGAAAAATCTCAATGTTGTTGTCGTTGGGTGACTTTTTATAAGAGGGACCTTTGTCTTTCCTTTATCACTTAAATATTCAAATTAAAAATTAGAAATTTTAGATATCTGAATCAAATGTCTGTTATATTCAGATTATCAATCATGTACACGATAACTGTATGTACTCTCCAGTGCACAAAGCGACATGCGATTTTGAATATCACAAGTCCGCACTCAAAACATGACAACAACTAACAAATAAAAGAAATTGAAACTTATCATAGTAAGAGTATTTCTTTTCAGCAGTGAACACCAAACAATAATACAGTAATTAGTTCATTTTAAGACTACAAAACATTGGAAGAAATCAATTTGTTCAATTATCTGCGAGTACAAAATCAACTTAACTCTAATGAAGAAAAAGAGTTGATACTAAATCACAAATAAAAATGACCAACAACAATGTAATTTTTTTTTTCAAGATCTTTCCAACAGTCCAAACAGAAAATGCCCCCATCAGTGTTTGTAAGTGAATTTATAACCTGGAGAATTTAAGATTCTAGTTTTAATCCCTAGATTATAAAAGACTAAATCATGTATTATTTGCAATGCAGTGGTTTATGAGAATTGTGTCAATCCAAGAGGGTTGAATTGTAATGACCCCATACTGTAGAATGTGAACATTCTTTGCAAATTTTGTTAGCTCAAAGCCCAAGGCAAAGGCCCCACTATTGAATGGTCATGAGTCCAAATGGCTGCCAGGCTAGGTTTTGGTGTTATGCTTAACTGTTATAAAGCCAAAGTATAATAAATAATATAATAACCTCCAAAAATATTGCCCGAGGAGCAACACAAGAGCTGAATCCAAGAGTGGAAGAGTAAAGAGAATCCTTGGGAAGGCAATATAGGTTACTTAATGTCCAAAAAGTGACCGAAATTACATCAAAAAGATTACTCAATTCATAAGTGGCAGTACAAAGCGGGATTTCAAAGGCCACCCATATAAAATCAAGAATTTGTCCTACTTAAAAAATATATAAGCATGACTATCACAATGCTAAGAAGAAGAAATATAAAAAGCTTTGGAGTCAAGTACAGGATAATCCTCAATGCATTGAATGCCCACTGTCAAATAGAGTGTATTCCTCTAAAGTTGAAAGGGGAGTTATCCTACCATCTCAGGCTCTGGATAGAAAGTTGGGTAAAAGAGATGGATATGGTATGGGGGATGTCTCTCTGTATGGAATATATGGCCCTCTACCTGGATTTGGTAGAAGGGAGTTGCCTACAAATCTGGCATGAGTTATCTTGAAACCCCATATGGCAACAGCACGTGGGATTTCTTATCAAGGGTTGGGGTGCCTCTTATAACCCAATATATCATTGTTGCCCTGTGTCGCTTGCAGGGTTCTATCTTTTAACCATGCTATATTAATAGCTCTTTCACCTACTCTGTTGATCATATGTTCCAATTCCAAACTCAAAATGTTATATGGAAGACACATGATCCTCATGCACGGGAGACATAACATATACTTTTTCTTGGAGAGGTTCTTTCCTTTTCATTCTTACATTCTTCCTCATGCTAAGAGAACCCATGCCTCCATAGCTAGAATTCCATATAACCAACCCAAGAAGCCAGTGATCTTGAAAGATGTGTCAGTCTGTGCCAAGCTAGAGGGGTTGTGGCAGAAGTGGAAGGAAGGCATTGTGTTTGAAGAGAGAGTTGTAGAGTAAGCAACATTGAATCTCATTACTCACTTATTTAAATCAAAGTTAACTGGAAATGAGCTAAGGTATATTTGAAATCACATTATCCACTTGTCTGATTCATCATTGCAATGAGCCAAGGTATATGAATTTCAGGGATTCCCAAAGAGCAACCAGTAGCTCAAATTCTTTATGCCAACATTGTGGAACTAGAGGGGATGGATTCAATGGAGATCATGACCTTGTGTTGTGTTTCGCTAAGTGGAAGAGGTTTGTCATTGTTTTAACGTTGGGTGAGATACCTAAATAAGCTTTCAATGAGGGAAAGAATTGTTGGTGTCTGGTTGTGGCTATATTTTTTAGTATTGTGGGCTGGGATGGATGAGAAATAAATCCAACAGCCATCCTTCATCCCTGTGGTGTCATAACCCAGTTTGGGGGTGGCATTTACAGAAGATTCACGTGGTTGGGCAGTTGATCACTCATTTTTCACCAATTTGATGGATATATTCATATGGCAAAGATGAGGGATTATCACCATTCTCATGCCAGTTTGTCAGCAAATAATACTGCCAGACCTACACGAGGATATTTGTGTTCTTTGCATTATTTCCAAACACACCCATCCCTTTGGTTTTAAAAAATTTACCTACAACCATTATGAATTAAAGTAATAAGTGGTGTCACTAGATAGTGTAAAAAGGAGAATTTTGGAAACAATTGTAGAACCATATGACATTATATGGGTCAATGGTTCAATTTTATGTTATCCTTGAAGACTTGTGTTTGTATTTGCTAAAAAATATATGCCTCCTCACACAAACTTTCAGCAAAATGCTATGAATATTTAACGATTAGATGCCAATATGTTCATGAAGATTCATAGTAGAGATTGGAATAATATTTGATCTTCCCCACCCTATTTGGGTGTTATTCTTGGACATGACTATGATGTAGCCTTAACAATGTCAAACTCACAAAATATAAAAAAAATCTTCATCAAAATCCAATTTTCACATGTTCCAAGGAGTGTAGAAGGAAACATGACCTGTGTAACAAAGATGGACTGGTCTAAAATTCCAACTATAAAATCACATCAAAAGAAAATAGATAAAAACAAACTAGATGCTATTTCACATGCATGATGATGACGTTACATTTAAAATGAAGGAACTGTAGTTTATAAACGACACATCATCACTAATATTCAGCAGAAAGAGAGGTAAATTTGAGAGTAGCAAAGCAACCATAAGAGGTTATGTTCAAATCGACCTTATTCTCTATATGGACAAGTATAAAGCTGAACCGAAAAGCCTCTGAAAGAATAAATTCAGTATAAAATCCCTTCTAATATGTGATATTTATGTTAAAGGAGATGAACTAATTCAAAAACTCAATTTAGTCCTTCAACGACAACCAAGATCCCATAAGTCTATGAAACCCTCGGGTATGACAAGCAATAAAAAATAATTGAGGCCAAGTAAGATACAGATGATGTTGCTATGACAATTTTCAGTCACAGGTCCACAGTTTTTGCGGATATTATTTTTCTGGACTATAATATTTGTCTTCATGGATATCCTATATGAAGCATACTTTAGTGCCTTCTTTCAATTCTCCGCCGAAAATCCCCTTTTCATGGTTGTGGAATTTTGTTGGTACTTACTACTGGTACACTAGTGTTTTGAGGAGGTTCTAACTTCACACAATCCATACTCAACATTAAGGGGGGAAGGTCCAATCTTATAGACTAATCCTTTCTCTTCCTTCCCTCCTCTCTATCTTTAGGGAGGATATTGTGCATAGGGAAAACCCTATGTTGAGATGGATATTCATTAACCTTATCACTTCTTTTCACTGTTTGATTCCTGAAAACTGGAGAAGTGATTATGAGCTTGAAAGGAAGCCTAAAGAAAAGGATTTTTATAGAAATGATAGGGGGTCAAGTGGTGCATTTCATTCTCAAGGGAGAATTGGAATCTAATGCATATATAATGGCATTAACCCCAAGATGCATTAACATGGATACTAAAGACGATATATCAAATACTTTGGATGGTAACTTGAAAAACAGAGTAGCAAATGATCTCAAGGTTTTTTCTGCATGCCTCTTTCAAAATAATGATTGTATAAGGAAATATAGAATTCGCTATGAAGAAGAGGAGAAAGGCTCACCAATTGATGATAAGGATTGTTCAACTTCTCGCTTTGAATCACATTATCAGGGGAAATGGACAGGTCAAGAAAACACAAGTTAAAAGGCATTAAGAGGTGCATTCACGGAGAAGCAGGAGAGAATTGTTTGACAAACATGGGACAACAGTTTGACCCAATCTATTTTAAATTAGAAATATTTGGTTTTGCATGGTATTTTCAGCATTTGACTGAGGTAGGGTTTCTGGAAATTACAGGTATGGGTTTCTGTTTCGAAAAGAGGCGTTCAAAATTTTGGGGAATTCATGATAATACATGAGTTTGAAATGGCCGTGTTACAAAGGCCCAGAAAATATCAATGAAATGCATGCGTATGTCATCGGGATGAATGAATTCATGTTGGCTAATGTGATCAACATCTATGCAACCCTTTCAAATCTGTAAAAGGGAAACCCTGCTCACAATGATATTGAGAGAGTCGAGAGCCCAAGTGGGACTACATGGACAAAAGATGAAACATGTGGGTGAAATGTTTAACAGGTTTACAAACTGTTTGACAAAATATGCCCAAGGAATGTTTTCTCATAGAATCTAAAGATTAAAGAGAATGCGAGGAAATGACTAGGTGAGGAAGTCCTTGGCATTTTCTCTCAAATGCTGGAGAGCAATATACAGCTAGACAATGTCACCTTTCCCACCTGCTCAAAAATCACAGATACCATGTGCTTAATTAATTTATATTAATAAAATAGATTATGGCAATAGTTGTCACGAAACTACGTGGAAATTATGACAATGTGAAAGGGAAATGGCTGTCATTGAATAAACTTAATTACAGTTGATAACCCCTAGAGTCCCCAGCAGTGAGATTTCTTGGCCAGTCAATGCTAGAGCCCTAGAGAGAAGTGGGATAACCTGAGGGGCTGCATGACAAAGATAGGGATCCCATTCCTTGGGTTGTGCAACCTGATGGGAGAGGGATGCTAGATTCAGATAGCTGTAAGAGTTTATAGACTGGGAAATCCTAGGAATTGCACTGTGTGAAGGGAGCTAGAGCCAGCAATATGTAATTTTATCCTTGTGGATCCTTGGTCCAAACAATTAATTAATTTATTAGTCAATGTCCTATGTCAGATGACCCTACCCTTGGGAATAGAGTAGTTAAAGAATTTTTTTTAATATCGGCCACCTTTAAACTATAACCCAAGGCCACCTTTTTAACAAAATACTCAGGCTTGGAGATTTATGAAACTATGTGCTTCTTCTTGTTCTTGCTGCTTAATGGAATTTGCTCTATTTTCTCATCCACTGTTTAATCTCTATGTTTTGCATTCTGCAGCTCACTCCCTTGTTTCCTTAATATGGTTGATATATCAATTTTTCTATATGGAAACCTTCAAGTATTCCCAACTTTCAGGCATGCCTGACCTTCAAACCTGAAAATATCTCTTACTATCCTTATGTATTATTACATTTTTGTTAACTTCTGGTTCTCCTTTTTGCTTGAGCCAATCCTACCTTTTTTTATGGTCTTGTCATTCATCATTTTCCCTGCACATGGCTACTATACTTCAGAATTACATAGATCTTTCCTCTGTTTCCTCCTGTTGCAGGTTTCAAGGTTGAGATCTGTTTCACTGTCAAGTACTATAAGTGCAGAAAAGGCCACTTTGACCTGCCATGTAACCCATAGAGTGTTGGACCTGGGTCATAACATAAAAAATCACCTTTACCCTTGTCAGCATGGTGTCAGCTATATGTTCAGACTTAACAGTAGATTTTATGAGCTACCCAGGCAACCTTTACAATTGAAATTGCACCTACAAACGCCCCTCTAAGTCTTTATTAGATAAAACTCTCTGACTAATGTCTCCAAGCCTCAAAGCTGAAATGGTTTCTATCCCAGGATTGAAAAAACATGTGTACAGTATTGGTAAAGGTATTGTTAATGCTTGGGAGAGGTGCAGGGTTCAAATCTCCCTCCCCTCATGTTAACCTGCGTTTTTAGCACAATGATGTGACATTGGGGTTTGTAACAACTTTGGGTCACTTAGTGTTTAAATGGATACAACTGCTACTTCACTAATACACTAGAAATGCTGAAATCTGCAAGTAATTCTCCTTGGAAATCAAATACGGAATCCTTTTCCACTTTTCATCAAGTGGATTTGTGTCAGTGTGATCATTAAGTTAAACATTCATCACAAGCATTCTTATTAAAATTTATGTAAATATAAGAGTCCATACCTAACCCACATGGGGAAGAAGAGGAACCTTTTTTGACAGAAGCGATAGAATAATAGTTAAAACAATAGTCTAAACTATTCTACAGAGTACCAAAAAGGACATGTCAAATAAAAAATGGTTCTAGCATTTATACAGCACCTTAGTGCGTGATAACCAAGAAAAGCAGAAGATAAATCCAAAATATAACTATTACACTAGATATGCAAAAATCTGCATGCAATTCTCCTTGAACACTTCAAATATGGAACCTTTTTTGACTTACCATTAAGTTGATTTGTTTCAGTGTGATCATTATTAAGTTAATGAATATTCATCTCAAACATTCTTACTACAGTTTACTTAAATATAATAGCCCATATGTGGACCACCTGGGGGCAGAAGAGGAAACCTTTTGGATAGAAGCAAATGAATAATAGTTAGAACAATGGTCTAAACTATTCTATAGAGTACTAATGATGATATAACAAATTAAACATGGTTCTAGCATTTATAAAGCACCTTTGTGAGGGATGGCCAAGCAAAGTAGCACTAAGCAGATAAATCCAAATCTAACTCCAAGCTTTTGTGAAACCGTCCATCAAAGTCTCCATAGAACTCAATCTAATGTGGACAATCAAAACAAATAACCGACACCAATGAGTTCAGTGCATATTGAATTTCTATAAAATTATATAAAATACAGAGATAGGTTGACTCCTATATAAGAGAAAAAATATTATATATAAGATCTCTTCTAAAGAAGAGATAGAAGTATAACCAAATAGCTGAATAGTTTCAGCCAAACAAAGGTCTTCAGTTGTAAGTTGTAGCATAGACCCTACAAAACCCAATTTACTATCAAAACAAAATTTACAAGCACTCCTGGATCAGACCATGTGAGTTTTCTAATACTTCCGAGAGAGCATACAAAATATTTTCCAATACTTTCCACTATCCAAAAACAACACAACAGAAACTTTCCTTGACAAGAGATCAGGATGTCCAAATACAGAGTGAGTGCCATACACAATTTCATCCAAGTAGATGTCAAAACCTTTGCATTTTGATGCTTCAGTGGCTGATGAAGTTTGCAATTTTTGTATAGCTCCTTAGGTTGTCATAGAAGCTCTTTTTCAGGGTGAAACCTGTACATATCATCAAACAGTGTTTACAAATTACTGAGGACTCTAATTTTAAAGTCTTCATCTTTTTGTTGACTGCAATCCAAGCTTTTGATATCAGAAACAATAAATTCCAGGAAACTGATGGCTTTCTGTTAAAAAATGGTGCACTGCTAAGCTACCATTTCCTCCCACTCCATGGTAAATGCTTTCAGCTGATGGAGTTCAGCCGAATTTGTTTTGTTGGAGAAACTTTTATACAGCTACAGGGACAATTATCCAGGATTTGATGCTCACCTTGGCTTGCTGAGTCATGAAAGCAACAAATCAATCCTGTGAATTAAAAGGATTTCCGTCTTGGTAACTTACTGTTGCAACCAAGGCTTGTCCACTGGCGAGCTTGATCTCAATGCATAACTCACTCAGCCATATTCAAGGGCAGAGACTTTGAAGCCTTGGGAGAGGGCTGAAGAAAACAAAGGTCGCAGATTGCCTTCATGCTGAGAATTGGATGAGGGATGGCTATTGTTAGGAGTCAGGAAATATGTTTAGACATGTGTGTCTATTGTGTCTATAACTTTTACTTGTCCATTAGGTACACATAACCTGGTTCTATATATGTAGTCACATGTAAACGTATTTATCCACATTTGATTATCTTCTAGGAACTTATAATTTTTTATTTTTCCAACTACCTTGCTTACCCTGCCTATCATTTGTAACCTATATATTGGAGGTATGTGGAGTGCATTTTGTAAGAAAAATGTGACAAAGGTTGCAGTTGTCTTCATGCGTCATTGAAGATTATTTTATAGAAAAAAACTATTCCCATATCCACTTTCTAATTGCATTTTTTGATGTTCTGATATGAGTTAGCAGAAGATCATTTCCACATTGGAAAATAGCAGCAGCAATTTGAGAGAGATGGCACACTTGTAAGATTGGTCCTTATTAGTTCGATTTGCCTTATGGGCCCTTCCTTCTATTCTGGATTTGCAGGGGTTATTGTGCATTCATGAGGTAGGACCGTAGGGCACATACCATAGATCATCTTCTCTTGTAAGGTTGTGGGGCATACATCCCTCCATGGCACATTTATGCTTGGAAGTTACAATTGCTGAGTAGGGCTGCACTTACCAAGGAGCATTTATTGCTGAGCAGGCGGTTTCATTTACTTTAGGAGTTACACTCCCTGAGGAATTTAATTATCCAAGAATGGTGCACTCCTTGAGGCCATTAATGGTCAGTTTGTAAACCCCTACACTCTTGGCTTATAAATGGAAAGAGGACACACTAATATTTCGGATAACCGAGTTGTCTGTGTTATATCTTTCAGACATGTGTAGAGCTTGAGCATGATGCCAAGCTGCTATAATACTTTATTTTCTGAGTAATAGAAAAACCATGTGATTGTTATTAGAACTTGTCCTTGCTGTCCAGAACATTTCAGATTGTTGCATGATGTATATCAGGCCCTATTTAGCTGCTATAGCTTGCTCTCATAATTTTCAAATTGCAGATTTTATGTCGAATAGACTTTATTTATCTGCTGTTGTAAATTAGCTCATGAAATGCAGTCTTTGCATTGCTGAATATTTCCTTACAGTATTTTAGTATAGACACAAAGTTTTGATAGGTGCAATCTCAAGTTCAAATTTTTAGGAGCTGTAAAATTCATTCGAGTAAAGATCTGAAATATGGTGTAGAAACTTGATATGGTGTCAGTTCTATGCATATGAAATATCTCAGCAAATGCACATGTGGATGGGACTGTTTTCTGTGAGACAGAGCTGTGAAAATCTTTCAGTGTGTGCAATGCCCTTGTTTCAGTGCTTGAAGCTGATCTGCCCCCATGATAGGCACTTGGACCTGTGCGAGGTTCGATGATGAGATGCCCATCTGTTCGGTTGGTTGAGCACAATAAGAAGGTGGCCAAAAAGAAGCAAATTGTCCTTGATTCAGTCAAGGACCACTTGATCCCTCACATCGCATAGAAGAAGACACGGAAGAATATGTATGATGCCTCAGTCACTCTGTATCAAAGTGTGAACGTATCCCACACGATGCTTTTGAAGAAAAAGATCATTAGTAACAACATGAGCAATACTAATACTATGGCAAGCTATCCAATGAAGAACACCAAGTTGAGATATCAACTTAAAAAATAGGAAACAAGGTTTATGAAGATGAGTTAGGTTGGATAACTCTAAATGGATTCTCGGTATCTTGACTTAACTTCGTGCAGGGAAAATGTGCAACTGTGAAGTTGCCCACTTTTGAAACATTGCGGGATGGCTTTGTCCAGGAGGAGAATTTGTCAGTCAGAGTGGAAGAGACTCAAAATAATCCACTCATTGGGAAGATGACTAAAGGAGGACCCAAGAAGACGAAGAAAAAAGTGGTTTGTTCATCTCATTCTGAGGAGGAGGCTATTATCCATGTGACATGCTTCAAATGTGGTAAGAAGGGACATTAAGCAAGCCAATGTCCAAAAAAGGGAAGCAACTGCAAAAGCAGTTTGAGATGAGTGCGGAAGCTGTAGTGGATGAGTTGCCATCCAAGCTAGAGACATCCTTCTCCACAATTTATTGTTTCTCAGCAAATACCACTTTAGTGTTGATCAGCACGTGCACAGTGGAAGATCAAAGCACATGGCATTCAACTGTGAGATATCCATCAAGCTTCAAGAGCAAAAGGAAACATGCAAGTGGAGTTGGGTGATAATGCTATCTATGTAATACCCCCAGTTTTGATCCCTAGAACAGTAATGTATGTCTACATGATAAATGGCAAAAAAGCCGAACAACGGAATATGCAAAGTGGTACATTGAATCATAATAAAAATACATCACAGACTGCAGAGGGAGAAAGGAAAAACAATGGGGGGGGCTATGATCCCACAAGAAGGGAACGAAAGGGGGCTTAGGGCCTAAGGGAAAAATATTTTATCATTTTATTACTCCCATCGGTTCTTTAAACTTAGCCTTATTAAACATTGCTTTATTGTTATCCTAAGTCTTACTAATCTTGGAAATTTGGAATTAGTGGTTAAGAGAGAAACATGTACTTCTTATGAAAGCACAGGGTATCTCCCATGCATGCATATATAATCCGTGATTTTTCAGCATTCAAGAGATTTTGACATCCATTCTTCCTTGAGATTTTTCTCTGAAAGCTTAGGCTGTTGTATTAATGTTATAATAGAATTATGGAAACAGTTGCCATGAAACTATGTGGAAATCATGACAATGTGAAAGGGAAATGGTTGTCATTGAATAAACTTAATTACAGTTAATAACCCCTGGAGTCCCCGGCAGAGAGATTTCTTGGCCGGTCAATGCTAGAGCCCTGGAGGGAAGTGGGATAACCTGAGGGACTGCATGACAAAGATAGGTATCCCATTCCTTGGGTTGTGCAACCTGATGGGAGAGGGCTGGTAGAATGAGATAGATGTAAGAATTTATAGACTGGGAAATCCTAGGAATTGGACTGTGTGAAGGGAGCTAGAGCCATCAATAGGTAATTTTATCCTTGTGGATCCTTGGTCCAAACAATTAATTAATTTATATTAGTCAATGTCCTATGTCAGATGACCCTACCCTTGAGAAAGGAGTGGTTAAAGGAAATTTTATAATATCGGCCACCTTTAAACTATAATCCAAGGTCACCTTTTTAACAAAATAGTAAATAATCAGGCTTGGAGATTTATGAAGCTATGTGCTTCTTCTAGTTCTTGCCGCTTAATGGAATTTGATCTATGAACAAAGTTTAAAGATCGATGACTTCTGGAATCATTGGAATGAGAGATATGCATCATCTCTACAATCTTATTTGAAGAATTCTTAGATAATCTCTTATCATCATAAGAGAAGCTCTATCAGAAGTCTAAAGACTTGCATCATAATATTCTAATATACCAAAGGTCTGTGTCAAATACTTGAAAAATGAAAAATACATTAGAGGACTGTGTCAATGATCTACAAGTGTTAAGCAGTTATAAAGAAATCCTTAAGAACCCGTCAAGGACAGTTGTTAATGTGTAGCATATTACCATTACTGTATATGGTATGTACTATGGTCAACCTGTGTGAGTGTAAAAAGAAATGATTAAGAAGATGCAAAGTCTGTAATTCCATAAACTACAGTGATATGTCTTGCATTGACAAGATAAGTCTGGATCTGTAGTTCGATGAAGAAATCTAAATAACTACTCAAGCATAAGAATGAAACCTTGTAAAAATATATAAAAATATGAAGGGACGTATATATGTCAGGGTTCTTTGTTTCCTTGTGATTCAGAAGCAGGACATTGTATTATATATTATCTTGATGAAGGACAAGCATTAACATGATAAGATCGCAATGAAAAAGTGGCCAAGTTCTCTTTCAAAGTTGAATTTTTTTTCAAAAAATTGAATAATTTGCAGAACTCGATGTCTGTAGGCTACTTGGGTTGAAAAGCTCAAGAAAGAATTATTAGTAATGCTGTAGTATGCTTGAGCAATGGACATGAAAATGAGAATTCTACTCATTGCAAATACTATTGGACTTATAAGAAGATGTGAAATGAAATACTACAAGGCTTAGTCTTTAGATAAGAAATCCCTAGGGGTTATGGACAAACCCTAGGATTGATCGTTTCCACTAAAAGTAGAAAGTTAGAAACCCTAGCTCATGCCTGAAAGGAAAGGAAAGAAACATGATGATGAGGACAAGGATGAACATTTCTAGCTTGATGAGATTGTAATGCTTCCTACAAGAAGGCCAAGATCAAGAGAGAGCTAACATTATTCTTAAAAGTTGTTCTTCCATGGCCTCCTAGTGAGGATTGCAGGTACATATTAAAGATTGCCAAGGTGTGGCGACTGTTGAAAATAGATGGAAGAACGAAGTGACAAGATGACTCGTGATTGGAATCTGGATGAGCTCTGGATTCAAAGGAAACTGAAAAGATTAGCTTCATTAAAGCACGATTTGGCTCGTGAAGTTCAATATGAAGATTGCTTGAAGTCCTGAAGGAAGATATTGATCTACTGAAGACAGATTCGCGAACTTCTCTATGTGTTGATGATATATTTCTCACAAAGGATGAAAACCTCTTCAATGTAAGAGGGAGTTTTTGAAAGTGTTACATGAGCCTGATAAAATACCTGCTGAGAATGTGGCATGATGGATTGTGAGCCCATGGCTACTTGCTTGATGAAGAAAAAGTTGCAAGACTCAAAGAAATAACACTGATAGGTTGTTGGTGTTCGCTTTTGTACAAAGCTTTCGTTAAAGCTAGATGAATAACTAGATTTTATTAATAAAACAAGTATTGAAATCCGCGATGGCTTCCTTTCTGCTTTTGAGTAGGTAGAAGATTATGTAAGAAGCCTAGAATGGCTAAGCATCCCTTTGAGAGGGAGCATTGGTTTGACAGCATCATCGAGTTACCATAAGACCTATGTGGTCGGGGAATTTGGCTTTGAGGCTTGCAGTCATGAGATACAAATTTCATCTCTCCTTGAGAGGAGATTGACAGTGTACAAATTTCATCTCTCCCTGGGAAGAGATTAATGGTGTACAAATTTCTTCTCTCTTGAGAGGATATTGATGGAGTACTATTTTCATCTCTCCTGGCAGGAGATTGATGGCGTACTATGTTCATCTCTCCTAAGAAGAGAATGATGGTGTATTGTTTTCATCTCTCCTCAAAGTAGATTGATGGTGTATTACTTTTTTTCATCTCCTTCAGGGTTTGACCGTGGTGATGGCAACCTTATGGAATGAGGATGTGGATGTCCTTTAGGGTTTGGACAAACCTGTGAAGTTGGAACATGGATGTTTCCTAAGTTTTGACCGTGATGATGGCAAGCCCAAGGTTGCGGGGAAGCTTCACCCCCCCCCTCATTCCCGTTTCCGAAACGTGCTCCGCGCATGAGCGTTTTGGAAATGTTCGGAAACGCGCTCCCGAAAACGCTTCCTGAGGGGAGCGTTTTCGGGCTGTTAAAACGCTCCCTGCCTTTTTGGGAGCGTTTCCAGAAGCGCTCGGGAGCGAACGCTCCATGAGCGCTTTCGGTGTTTAAAAACGCTTCGAGAGCATTTTTTAAATGACGGAAGCGATCGGGGAGTGTTCGCTCCTGAATGCTCCCTGGAACAAAAAACACTTCCCGCCGGGCGGAACTTTTTTTCAATGATTTTTTTTTTTGTTTATGGGGGGGGGCATTTTGTTTTTATTGTTTGTTGAGTGAGTGAGAGAGAGTAAGAAGAGCTTGAGGAGAGAATTGGAGAGCTGAGCTACAGAAGTGACAAGGAGAGCAGGGAGCAAGCTGCAAGGCAACAGGAGGATTGCAAGAAAGAGGTAGGCCTTCTAATCCAATTTTGTATTTTCTAGGATGAATTTGTAGGTTGTTTAAAAATGAAAACTTGATTTTTTCTAGAATTTTGCATTTTATTGGGTTTAAAACTTAAAAAATGAATTGTTTTTTTCCTATGTTGCATTTCCTATTCCCATTTGGCATTTTTCCATTTGTTTTGCAGGCTAGAAACTTGAAACTTGAAACTTGTTTCCATCATGGCTATATGGCTAGGGATTTTCCTCATGTTGGTTCCTTTCTTTGTGATAATGGTGTTGGAGAGTAGTAGAAGAAAGAGGCAAATCGGAGAAGAGGAGGATGAAGAGGAGGGTTATGGTGGATTTGAAGAAAATCCTGAAGAGGAGGAGGATTATGTTGAGGAGGAAGTGGGGAGTGGAGAACATGAGGACACAGATTCCCCAACTAGACAAGACCAAACTCAGACACCTTTGTGGAAATATGTTCAGAAACAGGAAGGAGGGAAAGGTGGTGGAACCACTAAATTTATTTACCCCCATTGCAATAAACAATACCATGGTTCATACACCCGTGCGAGAAGGCACCTTTGTGGGAAAATGCCAGGGGATGGAACTAAAAATATTGGAATCAAAATTTGTACTAATGTGCCAGCAACACAGAGAGAGAAATATAGGAAGGAAGAGGAGGCTACCCTACAGAGATCATCTAAAAGATCTAGGGGTTTCATTGATTCTTATTCAGGCCCAACACGTCATGGACAAATAGGTTCAACTTCCACCCATGCCAGTGGTTTTGGAGGCATTGGCACACCTGGATTAAGGCGTAGAACCATATCTGATTTCCTAGACGAAGGGTGTAGGAATGATGTGGATTCAAAAGTTTACCGGTTTCTATATGCATGTGGGGTGCCATTCAATGTTCTTCGCTCACCTTATTGGCATGAAATGGTTTCTTCCATTAATGATGCCCCCAAAGGATACAAAAGCCCTGGGTATGTCAAGGCTAGAACTGTGGGTCTTGATCATGAAAAAGCTAAAATAAACCATTCTTTGGCTAGAATGACAAATTCGTGGAATGAGCATGGGGTGTCCATTGTCTCTGATGGATGGACCAATGTAAAAGGAAAGCCATTGATAAGTGTTTTGGTTGTGTCGGTTAGTGGTGCAATCTTCCTGTCAACATATGATTATTCAAACAAATTCAAGACCGGCATTAACATTGCAGAACCATTACTTGCAATAATTGAAAAGACTGGGCCATACAATGTCATACAAGTCATCACTGATAATGTTGCTAACTGTAAGGCACCAGGAGCAATTATTGAGGATAAATACCCCAACATATTTTGGTCTAGGTGTTTGGTTCACACAATGAACCTTTTGATGCATGATATCATTAAAAACAAACAACCTCAATTCAAATGGCTTGGTGATTTGTACAAGAGAGGTAAAAAAATGATAAAATTTATTACAAATCATAGCAATACCTATGGGCTTTTCCGTACTCACTCCAAATTGGAGTTGTTGAAGATAGCAAAGACTAGATTTGCTAGCTATTACCTCACCTTCAGGCGCCTTTTGAAGGTAAGAGAGTCATTGGCTGCAATGGTATCAAGCCCACACTGGCAGCTATTAAAGGACAGGGCAGTGACAATAGTTGACACGGAAGGTTTCGAACATGTGGAGGAGACCGCCCTTGACCCTCTCTTTTGGGCACGTGTGAGGGAAATTTTGAATTTTACCAAGCCCATTTTTCACATGATTCGATTTGCAGATACTGATAAACCAGTGATTGGGGAGGTTTATGAGCAGATGGACAGCATGTTGGGGCAAATAAAAGATATTGTTAAGGATAATGATCCCAACTTGTATGCTATGATTCATGACTGTGTGTGTGCATGGTGGAATAAACTCAATGTTCCACTACATGCCTTGGCATATATCCTTATGCCAAAATATTACTCTCCATCTTGGTTGGACCAACCTGCACCTAGAGGTGGGGTTAGGATCAAACCTCACACAGATCTAGAGGTACAAGAGGGGTACATGAAGGCATTAGACAAGTTGGTACCCGACAGGGAGGAGTGTGCTAGATTGCGCCTTGAATTAGGCAAATACTTCAGTTGCACTGCTAACTTTGGTTCTTTCTATGCAATGGAAGACAGGGACAGATTTGATGCTCTCACATGGTGGGAAGCATATGGCGGCATGGGACTTTTGCCAAAGTTGGCTAAAAAAGTTCTCTCACAGGTTGTGAACACTTCTTTTGCAGAGAGGTGTTGGAGCACCTACAACTTCATACACAATGTGAGAAGAAACAGGCTGAATGAAAACCGAGCTGAAAGCTTGGTTTATGTGCATTACAACTTGAGGTTGTTGAGCCATTATTGTGATCGGGCAAATGAGGATCAATCATACAGAGTTTGGGACAACAACCCAGAGGATGATAATTTGGAGGACGACACGTTACATCTAGAAGAATTGGAAGGTGAAATTTTTAGGGATGATGATGAAGCATCAACAACACCATCACACACAGGGCCAGTCCCACCATCTATTGGTAGCAGTGCGGGTGCGGGTGCCAGTGCCAGTGCCAGTGCCAGTGTCAGTTCTCGATATCACACTATTGTTCCTTTGCAGATCCAGCCTCCACCTTCTAGTCATGGTCGTGGTACTCCTGAGAGTACTAGAAGACCAACATTTCGTCTTGGCTCGCACAAATTAGACATTTCTCATGGGCGTGGCAAGGGGCCAGCCAGTAGATAAAATAGATTTGTTGTTTACTAGTCTTTTCTATTTGTTGTTAACAGTTGAACAGTTGAAACTTGACTCTTTCATATATTTAATGACAATTTAAGTTTGAAGTTTGAATTTGAAAGGTGAAACTTTGAAGTTGGCATTTATAAGTTTACTGTTTACAAGTCATTATGAATTATGAATATGATGCTTCATGAAAGTTATATGGTGATCAATGAATCAACGATGATAAATGTTATATAATATCAATGATGATAAATGTTATATATTGAATTTTGAAATCAATGAATCAATGATGATAAATGTTATATATCAATGATGATAAATGTATATTGAATTTTGAAATCAATGAATCAATGATGATAAATGTTAGATATTGAAATTTGAAATCAATGATGATAAATGTTATATATTGAATTTTGAAAGCTTGAAACCTTCAGATTAATGATTCGCGAGACTCAAGAGTCAATATGTTGTATGCTTCCAACTTGTGGGCGTGGTTGATGAAGATTATAACTTCTAAATGATTGATGTTATATGATCCAATCTATATTTTTATGTTTTTTATGTCTAATTCATCATTCTACATGTTTTTGTTGACATATATGCATCAATATATATATATATATATAGTTGACATATATGCATCAATATATATATATATATATATATATATATAAACGCTCCCGGAAACTCTTCGGATCGGAAGCTTCTAAAAATGGCGCTCCCGCTCCCAAGTAACCTTGGGAAAACCTATACTAGTTTGTATAACATGAGGTTGAGGCATTGATTGGATCATGGTGACTAGTTGTTGTACCATAGGCTAGGTGTGCTAGCCTATTTGATGGTACCTAGAACATATTGATGATGTACCACAGGTTAGGTGTACTAACCTGGATGATGGTACCTAGTACCATAGGTTAGGTGTGCTAACATGGATAATGGTACTGAGTGAATGCTATGATTATTATAGGTCAAGTGTGTTGCCCTGGATGATTATGATGTCGATACTATGAGTTGTGAAACATTATTCTTAAATAAAATTTTCAACAAAGAAATACATTCGAGGAAGTCAAGGTGAATATCTCCCTAGCTAAGAGGGAGTGTTGATTTTTGGGTAGCTGCGGGAGGTAGTCCCCAGCTACATAAGTTAAAATTAAAAGTAAGAAAATTAAAGTTAATTTTAAATGAAATTTACAAAGAGACGTGACATCTCTTTGGGGCAACCTAATACCACTACAAAAAGACACTCGATACAATTATAACACACACATCACTCACATATTCTTTTCTCTCACACACACATGGAAGCAGATCTAAGGAAGAGGCCATAGTTTTTTAAGAAGTTTAATTTTTTGTGTAATTACTTAATGATGTTCATATATCATTGGGAGCAATTACCAGATACAGAAATTCGTGCTTTTTCCCTAGCTAAGAGAGAGTGTTGATTTTTGGGTAGCTGCAGGAGGTAGTCCCTAGCTACACAAGTTAAAATAAAAAGAAAGAAAATTAAAGTTAATTTTAAATGTAATTTACAAAGAGACGTGACATCTCTTTGGGGCAACCTAATACCACTATAAAAAGACACTCGATACAATTATAACACACACATCACTCACATATTGTTCTCTCTCTCACACACATGGAAGCAGATCTAAGGAAGAGACCATAGTTTTCTAAAAAGTTTAAATTTTTGTGTAATTACTTAATGATGTTCATATATCATTGGGAGTAATTACCAGATACAGAAATTCGTGCTTTTTTATTTAGCATTATAAAATCAACAAGATTTACGAGTAAATGGAAAAAATTGAAGCCCTACCACCTATAGATTAAGTAGAATATTTGATTATGTATAGTATGAGAAATGTTTTTAAGATTCAAAGAGTCTCTCCATATTTTGTCCATGAGATCCATGGCAGTTATGTTCAAGTGTCAATAACTTGTGTTAAGATGTCATCTTTGATTCAAGGAACATATACTTTTTCAACTAGTGGTAGAGAGTCCAACCAATGAGAAGGCAAGGTTGGCATCAATCAAGTATTATCTCTCTCTGCCCAACTCTAAAATGAGGAGTGTGCATAATGGACTTATTAATAATTATTGTAAACAATTGCAAATATTGGATTATCTTGAAGTTCAAGGGCTTTAAGTGGTTTCCTCAACCTACGAATCTTTAAAGGAAGTACGTGTTTTTCAATTGGACCATTGTGGTCAAGGAGCTGCAAAATAGGAAGGCCTTATGGCTATTTTTAAGGGGTAGAATCTGTCATTTTTTGTGAGAATGGTTATGTTTTTTCTTCTGCTAATTTAATGTTAATAACCTAGTTGTGAATTCATTCAATATATCTGTAATCTGCTAGGCCAATGGATTGTCAGGTGCTAGGTTAGCAGGAAAATTAGCATTTATAACAAAGTTCAAAGATCTGCCTTAACCAAAAAATCTAATGACACAAACCATCTCATTGTATGGATGGTGCTGAGGCTATAGCCAAAATCGATAACTACTCAAAAAGAACAGTGAGGGAAGCTTTGGAGATTGAATTGAACCAGAGCAATATCAAGCAATATTAATAGGGATGACAATACCAGATTCATGAAGCATGGACAATTGATGATTCCTGTCAAGACTGTGCATGACAAAACAACTCTTATTAAATGAACAAACAGACAGTGGAATATTGCATGTTATATGGGGCAGATGTTGCGTTTGCTTGAGTGGCTCACTCTTTGAGTTGTTGGCTCTGTTGGCTCTAGGTTGGATTTAATTTATCTTTCTGGCTTTTTGGCTTTTGGGTGGGAAGCAGGATGGACTAAATTGCTAGTGATGGGGTGGCGGTGATTTGCCTTATGGTCAATTTTGTTTTAATATCTCTGTCAATATTTTTTTGTTAAAATGATCAAAACAGGTATTAGAATTGCTAAACCAATAATCAAATCGGATTGTAGAAGTGTAGAAATGGTAATAATCAAATCAGATTCTAGAAGTGTAGAAATGGTAAAATTTGATGAGCATTTAGGATTTGAAATTCTTACCATGGTGAAAAAGATGAAATTTATTCTAAGTATCCTCTTACAATAAGTATCTTCCGTACCTGCGTTCAAATTGGATGGAAAAGGTATGAAGTCTCAATATACAGTGCCCATCTTCTTTGAATTTGTCTCTATTTTTCAGATTTCAAAATATTTCCAAAATCAACTATCTAAATAAAATAAAGATGGTAATTTGAATTTTCTTCTATTTCTATGCAATGGTGGAAATAAGAATAGCCAATTAGTTTCTTGATCTTCTTTAGTTTCAAATTTTATCCATGAATTTGTCTCTGTTTTTCAAATTTCAAAATATTTCCAGAATCAACCATATAAATAAAATAAAGATGATATTTTGAATTTGCTTCTATTTCTATCCAATGGTGGAAATAAGGATGGCCAATTAGTTTCTTCATCTTCTTTATTTTCAAATTTTATCCATTCTATATTATAGAGATTATAACTGATTTCTTGTTTCTAGTCTCTATCCCTTTAGAATTATAAAGTTTAAATAATTTTTTGTTTCAAATGGCAGAAGCATCCGCAGACCTCAAATGCAGAGAGATTGGACATGTGTAGAACCCTCAATTTCCAGAAGCTACCACACGAGACTTTTCTTCATGCAGTCCAGAGCAACTTCATGCCATACCGAATGATAGTGCAGACCATGTACATACATCAGCTGCAGGCAAACCGTACACCCACTCCTTAGATCACCAGGCTGCCACCAAGAAGCAGTAGCACTAGGGCTCTCACACTAGAAAAAAATATCAACAACAACAAGAAACCATCTCCACATGATATGTCCTGCCCATTAAGCAAAATTGAAAGCAGGAAGCGTGGGACCGAGATTCTTCTCTGGGCTTTCTATTGAAACAGAATTCAGTCATTGGCCAAGCATCCAATTTGAAGTCTGATATGGAGGAAACAAATTCCAGACTTAGAAACCTTGAAGAAGAGATAACATGCATGAGGAAAAAAATCAATGGTAGCATTAGACAAAAAGAAAATAACAGTGACAGTGTGACTACAGAAGGTGAGTTCTCTGATAAATTATCTGGAGAATTCTGAAGAATTTTGAATGTCATTATCAGCACCACTGTCTGTGATGCAGATCATCAAAGAAAATCTCCTATAGTTGTCCTTGGAAGTGAGGGGGTAGCAAAAGGAACTTGGGTTTTGTTTGTGAAGAAGAAAATTTGAGAGTGCATTGGCTGGTTAAGTTTCCCTCGCAATGCAATAAATAAAAAGAAAATAAGAAACCAAAAAAATTGCAAAATGAATGGAAGTCTGTCAGACTTCATCAGCGGAGATCCAATTTAAACAGACATCTGACAGACAGATTCATAGATATTGAGTTTTCCAAAATTCAAACAACAATGAATGCAAGCAATGGGACTACTATACAGCTACCCATTCCAAAATTATTTTCTGGTGAATCTTACCCAAACTCAACTCTAATAATTTGGTTTCTTAGAAATGTAATAGCCAAGGTTTGCCATCTTGAAGAGGAAACCTGTGCCCTACTCAGTTTTGAGTGCTGGGTGCACATGCAAGTATTCAAGTGTGCTGCAAGTAGAAGGATTCAGTTGTGGAAGGAAATGCTTCTTCCATGATAGCAGATCCCTTTGTGAGCCTAACCTGACACGATAAGCTCTCTCTGGTGATAAGCGCAACTTGAACCTCTTCTTATATGGTAATAGATACCAAGGCTAGTGTGACCACTAGCTTCTGTCTGCTGCAGGCAAGTGTTATGGGTTCCAACCTCTTGTAAACTGGATGCTCTTGATTTTGCTCTCATGTTTGGAGAGCGCAATGCGTTTCTTTTCATTTTCTGGAAGAAGGCAACTTTGTCCCCTACACCGCTGCATGAAAAGGGAAGCAATGCCATCCATCTAGGTTAGCATGGGAGAAACCGTTCCAACGAATGTTTTGGGTGAGTATGAGATCGGTGTCTCCATGGGATCAGTGTTGGCAATAGTGATTACAAGAGCCAGAGTTTTGAGATTATGGAAGTTTACCTCCAAGTTAATTGACCCAATTTCAGCAATGCCAGTAAGAAGTTGAATTTGGCCATTATGAAGTTCATCTAAGCTGTGCTCCTTGTGCCATGATAGGGCTGCCTTTCTCAGCCAGCTTCCAATCTTTCCTGTGGAAACAGTTTTGGTCTGTACTTGTATTCTTTTTATGATTATATTCATGGGGAGTTGTGGGGTAATTTGTTTGTGATTTATTGCCTGGCGATATCCGAACTGTTTCCTCAACGCTCTTATGCTTGAAGTTTTGTTGTGCTTTGTATATTGCCCAACTTTAGCAGCTTGCTAATGGGGCCGTTAATACATTAATTAGTTCACTAAAGATTTAAGCCTTCCACTAGGCTTCTATTCTCACTATCATGCACTGTTACCATATTTTCCTGTTTGAAATCGTGAAAATGTAATTTGTGTTTTTGGGGCTTTCACCTTTTGCCGATGTTTCCAAATTTTTCCACTAGCAGGGAGCATTAACAGGTTGGTCAAACAAGGTTGGTGATAACAATGTTTGATTCCCCTACGAGCAGGGAACCTTTGACAGATTGGTCAAGCAAGGGTTCCCCTCAGAGTGTGGTATGTTCACCCCTGTGAAACAACGGGGCCATCATGACCTTTGAGTCTGGAAAGACACGGCATTTGCCATTACAGTGATGAACAGTATTCCAGGAGTGTTTGCACTTGTGGTCGATATTTACATCCTTTTTAATACACAATGTTAAGCATATACTTTGCTTCTCCTCACATGGTTCCTATTTTTTTGGTTTTGTGCTTGTTTCAACCATATTCAAGTCTCTTTTATATGAAGCCTGTGGGAGGATGGTGAATCCAATTTTTGGATCGGTGGGGTTTACTCTGTTCTGGGAATTGGCAACTTTTCCAGGCAGCAGTAGAAAGTGTTCTGAAAGGCTGCCCTATTCATCCGATATTAGTGGACTCTTCTGGCACTCAAATGGCAACAGAACATTCCAATACAAATCCTTCAATTCGTTCTACATTGATGGAAATGATAACCAATGGGCTCCGCAAAATAAATATCAAAGGCCGATTCAAGCACAGAAAGAGCATAGTCAAAGATTTGTCACTGAACAACTCTGATGCAGAGACCTGGGAGCCTCTCAAGTATTTAACCTGAGATGGCGAAGGTGTTATCCTGGCGAATTGCAGACACCATCAATGGAAGGGATACCTAACAATCTGGTCTCCAGCGATTCGAGCTGTGAAACTCTTGAGCATTCGATGACCTGAGAAATCACAAAGAAGCAGACATGGAGGGGAATATGTCAAAGGCCATGGATGTGGGACCTGTCAACGTCAAATGTTGTAATGATCAAAATTATCACAAGGCCACCATGGAATCAGTTCATGAGATCTCACACCCACAAGCACCAGATCTTGAAGACATGCAACCCATCAAACATGAATATGACTAAATGGCTACAGATGCTACAAATGTGAAACTTAAGCTCACCTAAGCTCTCAAGGGTTTGCTACACATGCTGCTGAAAAATATCATACAAATTTACATGGGAATAACTGCATGGAGCATTCAGATGACCCTACTACAAAGACAGATTGGTCAAGAAAGGGTTCACTCTAAGCTCTCAAGGGTTTGCTACACATGCTGCTGAAAAATATCATACAAATTTACGTTGGAATAGTTGCATGGAGCATTCAGATGACCCTACTACAAAGACATATTGGTCAAGCAAGGGTTCCCCTCAATGTGTGGTATGTTCACCCCTGTGAAATAGCAGGGCCATCATGACCTTTGAGTATGGAATGACACAACATTTGCTATTATAGTGATGAACAATATCCCACCTATTGATATGTGGTGGGTGCTTGACACTTCTAGTTTTCATGAAGCATCTTTGATAGTTTCCTTTTTCCCCGATTCCATTGGCAGTCCAACTTAGATACTATAGTTTTTTTACTAAAATTGCTTAATGTCACAGATACCTAAAAGCTCTTTTACTGTTTCCCTTTTGAAAATTTTCTCCCATATTGCCCAACTGTGTTATCTTTATATTCTAATTTTCCTGATACGATAAGCTCATTTATTAAAACAAAAAGAAATTTAATATTCAGAGCAATGTTTTTATATAGGATAAAGCCTAATGACGTGAAAAATTATCCAAATTATTTTATAACTGAAATGAATTCGTTGCGATCCAAGCAATTTCTTGTAACAGGTACAAATTCCGCGAAAGAGACCACACAAACAAAGAAATTCATAAATTACAGAACAAGAAGTGTGGAGAGAGAAGATATCACGAAGAGAGAACATACACAGATTAAACAAAATAGATGAATTCAATGGGGAAAAAACCAGTGCTGAAACCCTCGGCACCGTGGAAAAGAATAACTAAATAAGATTTCTAAAATTAAGTGAAAATATTGAAAACATAGCTCTTTACATACCTGTATGATTGTCGATAACAACAGCTTCGAACAACCCTGTAAAACCGTGCTCTCCCACCTTCTCCTCCAACTTCGATGCGGGCTTGTGCTACACACTCCATTTTTCCCTCCTCTGTTTTGGTTTATCTCTGTTTTTCCCTTGTTTTTGGTTTATCTGTGATCTAAGTTTTGGTTTTGTTTACCGTGTATAAAAATAATCAAAACCCTTGATTAGCACATATGAAATGACCATATGAAATAATCCTTTAGGTGTAATGAATATAAAATATATTTCTTAACCCAAAGATGTACTACATATAGGATAAATATATATTTCTTAACCCAAAGGTGAAAAAATGCTTCTTATATATAATTTTATATTTGCATACTAAGATCACAACCCATGGGTACAACAAAGCTTCTCATGTATAACTTTACATGTGCATACTAAGATCACCACCCACTGCTTACATTCGACGTCCAGGATTCCATTGTTATTCATGAGTTTAATTGTTGCTTTGATGGTTGAAATAACATCATTTGTTATAAATAACATTTGCATACTAAGATCATCACCCACTGCTTACATTCCACGTCTAGGATTCCATTGTTATTCATGAGTTTAATTGTTGCTTTGATGGTTGAAATAACATCGTGTGTTATAAATATGTTATGGAAATGATAAATTTCTTGGACGCATTCTTAAACCTAAATACAGCTCTCAAGACACATATTATGTTTCAAAGTTTCATCATTGCCCCTTAGCATCACATTTGGATGGTTCTCATTGCTACTTTTTATGATCACATAATACACTTTGAATAAAAAAAAATTTGTATTACATTTGGCATCATACAATGCTATTATAATGGTTCTTGAACGCTGAAGTGATTGCATTATCTCAAGCAATTGTATTGGCAGTTCCGAGTATTGTTATTTCTTGAGTTAGTCTAAAGCTTTGAAGTGCTATATTTGGTATGGTAACCTTTCGTATCGTGGTCTTTTAATGTTTATTATTGGATTGATGCAAATTTTGACATTATAATCTTGTTAACTAGAAATATGGGTGAATTTTAGAGTGTTATCCATGATATATTTGTTAACCAAGCCACATAATTAGGGAATTTGCAAAGTCAAATACCAAAAACATAAGAGAAGCGGGAGAAGTTAGCTATCAATCGTGAAGTGATTTCCTATCAAAGCACATATCAATGAAAAGAGAAGCTAGTGTGCACTTCACTCTTGGTTTTGTAATGTTTATTCATTCCAAAAAATCCACCATAAAACAACCTTGTCAAGCATGTTCCTCATTGTACTACAATGTGACTACATGCGTCAGACACGCAAGGGAGGGATGTCATGTGACAACTCCCCCACTGCACTCTTAATCTGTGTTACTCACAAAATTACAAGATAGTAATCGTATGTGGTGTAATGGCGGGATGAGGTGCAACATTCGGCTCCAATGTCGGTGTTCAAAGGTCGAAGGTTTCTTGGCTCGTTGCAGACTTTGCCTATTGCAATACAGTCTTTACACAACTTTGACTCTCATACCATTTACATATCACAGACTTCGCTCAGAGGTGCGGATCGACCTTAACAAAGTCTCTAGAAAACCCAATACTCCCTAGGAGTCTTGCCACATTAGGTTCACATATGCATCAAAATGCACATGTGTAGGCTTGTCGAACTCGGCCTAATGGCATAATGACACAAAGCTTTAGAGAGAGAGAGAGAGCTCAGAATAACAACACAGAATCGAATGCCCAAATGGCGATACATTTTCCTTATTTACAGGATTTCAAGAGAGCTTCAAGCATCTTCTCGAAATATGACATATTTGCATAAATTGTACAAACTATAGATCTCAAATCTAACTTTTTTGTAGATTCTTTGAAATGTGGGTAAAATTCCACCAAAAGTCAGAGAAGTGCTATGAGTTTCATATATTCGTCTAGAAAGTTAACCTAAGATTTTACTTCAAAGGACAGACCCCTCCACTTAGTCATTTAAATTGTCCTGAAAATCTAATTTCATACTTGGGATAGGAAATTTTAGTAATTTTAGGTATAAGTTAAGATGTTGTTTGATTTTTAAGGCCTCCTAGTCATTAGGAAAGTTGAGTCTTATGATTAGGATTACTTGTGGCATCCTATGCATTTTTCAAACTCCAATACACGAAGGAAAATATGTGGAGGACATTTGGGGGAAATGTGATTGTCCATAAAATGTAGATCGGATTTGGGGAATTTGTAGTTCTTTTCCTTGGACCCTACTAGTTTTGAGAGGTTGTATTTTAAGTGGTTTGCAGAAAAAATCATAGTATGCCCAAGAATATTAGTGTTGGAGCACATATGGTTTGGGAGAAAGGATAAGGGGTTCTGGGAGTTAAGGGGTTTAAGGGTTTAGGAGCAAGGGGTTAAGGGTAAAGGGTAAAGGGTTAGGGCTTGTGGGGTTTCGGGGTTAGGGGTTTGAGGTATAGGGGGTTTAAGGGTTAGAGGTTAATGACTTAGTGTTAAAGGGATTTACGGGTTAACGATTAACCATCAAGGGCTTACATGCCAGGGGATTTAGGGGTTAAGTTCCTAAGGGTTATGGTATTTAGGTGTTAGCGGGTTAATGGGTTATGGGTTAATGAGTTTAGGGGTTGGGGGTTATGGGTTAAGGGTCAAGGTTTAAGAGGATATGGGATTAGGGTTTATGGGGTTCAAGGATTCTAAGCTAGGGGTTATGGGTTAAGGGGTTAGTGGCTTTGGGTTTAAGGGATCAAGGGGTTAATTTGTTATGAGTTATGGGTGTAGGGGTTAAGGGATTGTGGCTTTGGGGTTAAAGGGATAGGTACTTTAGTGATTATGGGTTAAGTGTGTATGGGTTGTGATAATGTGGCCCCTAATCCCCTTGTCACAACTATTGGGGGTCCCCCTGCCAATTTCTCTCATTGCCTCACCTATAGGTCCCCTAGCCCCTATGCCATAAGGCCCTAAGGCTTCTTCTCATTCTCTTATGTTAGGATTATAGATCTCAATAAACCATGCTCGAACCTCTCACTTCTACCCATCCATGCTACCCTTGTGTCCCCTTGCCCCATTAAATACACCAAAAGATCCCCCTCCTCGAAAATTCATGAGAATTGAACATTTTGAGACGATCATTTAACAACAGCTTCACAACTACTCCATTTATAATGGTGTATTAGAGCTAGTAGATGTCATTTCATTGAGCTACAGTGATAGGTGAGAGATATGCATAGCTCACTAAAGGTGTATCAAGAGGCTATTAGTCTATTGGCTTTATAATTTAACTCTTTTCATTTGTAACTAAGTGAAATGGAAAAGATGTGGAGGCAATCTCCATTCTTCTTCTTTCACCGGGCCATGTAAAATAAATGAAGCAAGTAGTCTCAACCACTTGGAGAAGGAAAGTTGAGAACAATAATTAGCATGAACAAACAAAGAATCCAATGAGTTAAGCTTATAGGGGTCTCCCTTTGTAAACAAGCATCCATAAGCTTGTTAGAATTAGTATGAATCTTTACTAGAAGTTGAGTAGTCTTCACATCACCAACCACATCCAATTGAAAGGTACCAACCCCTACAATAAAAATGATGTCTCCAAATAAGGTGTAGTTAATACCAATAGTTAATATGTATCATCTTCATTAGATATCATGTTGCTAAGAATGAAGTGTCTGGATTAGACTTAAAGTTGTTATTTTAGTTTGTTGTCTTTTTTTGTCTTTTAGAGTACGAATCTTTTTGGTCTACTGTGTTAAGGTAGTTTGGCTTTCAAATATTCAAGGAATATGTGAGGAAGTCTGGAAACACCCTGTCAATGGATCCCCTTTATTTGTGTGGGAATAAAAGTCGAGGAGAGTGAAGAGGGCCCTCAAAAGCTGGGCTAAAGCCCTCCCTTCTCTGATCGAGTCAAGGCGGGTTTCCCAGGCCTGTTAGGAAGTCACCAAATTTTATCTAAATAGCCAGGGCTAGGAAGATATCCTAATCACATGAGTTCTAGTATATTCTCATTAAATATTTTATCTAAATGGCCATAACCCAAAGCTGTTAAAGCGAAACTTCAAAACTAAGAGATGCTCTACAAATTCTACCTAAACAGTTGGTTCTAGAAAAAAGTTCCCAATTGCCCCCATTCCATTCTGTTTTCAAAAAATATTTCATCTAAACACCATGACCAAAGCTCCTAAACCCAAATTCCATAAATTTAAAAACGCACACCAAATTCTATCTAAAAATACATGGCTAAAAAAAGCTCCTATTCAGCGTAATTCTATTATGTTTTTATACCATATTTCATCTAAACATACATGAGCCAAATCAGTTAAAGCAAAACTCTTCAAATTCAAATACCTAGTGAAAATTTTATCTTAACAGGCAGGGCTAGAAAAATATCCCAATCACTCCAATTTATATTGTTTTCATAACATGTTGCATATGAGCAGCCATTCCCCGAAGTTTTTAAATTCGATCTTTGCAAATTTAGAAATAGAGCAGCCTCCCTTTAGCAACCCTTACTTAGACCTCTAACTAGACCTACTTTAGGACTACATCTCTTCTAGCCTCCTTGATAAAATGAGCTCCTTCTCACTTGATGTTCTTGCCTTCATACTAAGGCCTCCTTAAATAACTTTTCCTAGCTAGGCCTCTTCAGAATGATCTAGAACTTACGAATTTTATCTACTTAGACCTTAGGAAATATTATTTTTTTCTGTTTAATTTTCTTTTAGATTTTAAACCTCATCTCGGGCCCAAAGCCCCTTCTCTTGGGTTATTTTCCCACAAAACATTTTTTGGTGATCAAAATCACACAAACCCATCTCACTAGGCTTTTAGAGTACCTCCCAAGCTACTCAATTTAACAACATATTCTAGTTGTAGTAATCCTAACTTGGTCAAGCTCCTATAGTCAAGCAAGGAATTGGTTGGGTTCCCAAGTTGAAAATTAAATAAAGGTATTTGTGAGGGCATGATAACTAGGAAGGGTTAGGGAATGTCAAGGAATGAAAAGGCATGCTAACACATGCTGGACAATGTTAATGCATGTTGAGGAGTGTTAAGGATTGTAGAGGTATCACAAAGGAGAACTAGGTCAAAATGCATGGAAATGAACAAATAAGAGTGTGTTCTAGGGACTCTCAGTGAATTCATGTGTGCCAAGGATGAAGTGACGTGTTAGAAAAAGTTCATCATAGGATTTGTAAGAGGCTAGCCTACGATTGCGATAAGGGGCTCTATTAGACTCATGTATTTCACAATATCACAAGGTCACTTATCACTGATTAGATTGTTCATATACTAAAAATAATATTCTATGGCTATCATTTATTTTCAGATAAGAAAGGGAGACCCTGACTGTCAAAGAGCATCAAATGAATCAATTTACCTTTTAGTTCAGTGAAAAGGAGAAAAATTGTTGCTGACAAGGTGTGATGGGGATCAAACTTCATTTCTGACCTCATTCCATTTCATTTCATTCACCCTTTTTGCCCACCTCATTTCCTCCATATTCTCCCATGCTCTGAAATCCATTCCCTGCCATGCTTCTCTTCCATTTCATCTTCCATTTTGAAATATATGTTACCTTATCTTTCTTCCGCCTTTCCACTTTACCCTTCCACCTTTACTGTTTCATTGCTTTTTATTCCCCGATCGCGATCAAAGTGGGGCCCTCATTGCATTTCGCAGACTTTACGTAATTGGCATTGGAACTAAACTTTAAATAATGCGATCGTCGATTTGCGATATTGCATCACATTGTTTTACTTTGTGAACGCCCACAATCTATTTTATTTAGTTTGCGATGCGGTAAGTCGGCCCCACCTCAACAGCTCGGCCCCATTACACATCCATTGCAATACATTGTTATATCATATAAAACTTCATAACACTGACCGCTTAAAAACCTTCCGCTGATTCATAACACTCTGCCAATTTCCAGTGGGCTCCTCTTCTCCGCATTTCGCAAATTTTAGGAGTTAACCCTGCAGCTTATAAATAAAACTTAAGAATTGCGATGTGCGCCTGCGATCTGGTCCCACTTCTTCCCTGACACGTCACTCATCTCCTCCCCCGCCCATCGCACTTCGCAGATTTTAGAGTTTACATATTCCGCGCTTATAACTAAACGCTACGAATTGCGATGTGCACTGCAGTCTGGTCCCACTTACCCTCCACGTCATTTACCCTCCACGTCACCTCCCCATCACATCACATCGCCGATCGTATTCTTTATAAACTAAAATGTAAAGGTTGCAAAGTGTGCGGATGCGATGCCACTTCATAACTAAATTCTACAGAATTTTAGGTCCGGGTGAACGAGTTGTCACTATGTTTTGTGTGTATAACAAATCAATTCAGGACTACGAGGTTTATAGCTCATTTCATGAATAAATAGGCCAAAATACCCGACAAGAAGCAAAGGCTTTCCACCTCATCGTGCCACCATCATCTTTAAATCCGACGGCCTACGTTTCATTCTGACCCCCTTTTACCATCCTTACTTTATCCTTGCAGGGGGGGTCCGGAATATATGATTTTCAAGAAAGGGACCCCCTTATGTGTCACTCTCTCTTGAATTCACACCCCCCTTCTATTACCACTTACCACTTCAGAAGGGTCCGAAATACCACTTTTCTCCTGCAAAACCGTTTTCCCCAAATGAAAAACCATTTTTTAGCCATTTTTACTAGTCTGTTTTCGAGCGAGATTCTGGGCAGATGGGAATGAATTTTGACAAACCGAGAGATGTTTTTCTTCAGCACGGGCTGAAGAAAAAATACGTCTCCCAGATTTTGCACAGGTGTCTTCAGTTGGGATTATCAAAAGCCATCTCTCAGCCCTATTTTTCGTATTTCCGTTTTTTTGTGTTGGTCATGATTTTGTGGCGACTGTTGTGGAGAGCTGGAGATGAATTTTGAAAATCAGAGAGAGGGTTTTGATCAGCACGGGGCAAAGAACAATAACCTCTCTCATATTTTTCATAGGTGTCACCGTTGGGGAGAAAACAATGTCTGAGTTGACCCCTATTTTCAGCAGTTTCGCCCATTTTTCATTACATGACAAACATCCCAAGATTTCCAGGAATTTGTATTTTTATGATGGTTCTTAGATGTGAACAAGTATAATATATTTTAGCAAGCGTTTTCCATCAAAATAGTGCCAGATAGTAGGACAGTAGGACAACAAAGCAATCGGTGCCGCACTGGAGTTAATGATCCAGCCAAGGCGGTGCAAGAACAAACCCGATAAATCTAAATTGAAAAGCCCTAATTCTAAAATCACAGAAAGAGGGAGAAGAAATGACAGAAACAAATAGAATCTAGGGTTTGTTTCTAAAAATGGATTTTGTTTTTTATTTTGTTTCTGAAAACTGCAGAAAAGTAAAAAAAACTGGAGAAAAAGTAAAAAAACAATGAACTTTGATTTTTTTCTTTTACTGCGTAAAAAAAACTGCAGAAAAAGTAAAAAAAAAACAATAAACTTTAATCACATGATCGTTTGAAATTCTATGCTACAAGGTTTTAATCACCAGAGATTTGGAATTCTGTTTGTCTAAATACTTTTGTTCGAACGTATTTCCCTGCTCCACAGTGCTCTCATGCTCTGTTTGCTCCAGATATGTCTCCTGCAAATCTCTGACTGAAATTTTTTGCAAAAATAGTGAAAGAATGAAAAATGTTTAGTATTTAAGAAATGTTTTATGAAATTAGATTTTCAAAAATATTTTGCTATCCCTTTTTCAATTTACAGTTTTTTTTTTTTGGGTCACTTAAAGAAAATAGAGTTGCACTTTTTTTTATTTGCGGTTATTCATCACCGGTGCGTCACGTAATCGCACCACACCGGTGCGTCTGTTTATAAAACGACACCAATGCGCTAGGTTACGACCCGCGCACCGATGAAAAAAATCTGTTTTTTTTTTTTAATTTCACAGAATGGTCGACATGGATTGGGATCCGAATATGCAAGTCGTGCCGTGGGTTGGATGTCTTACGCCTATATTTAGCAATACAAACCTTATAAATCTAAATTGAAAAGCCCTAATTTTGAAATCACAGAAAGAGGGAGAAGAAAGGGCAGAAACAAAAAGAATCTAGGGTTTGTTTCTAAAAATAATTTTTATTTATTATTTTTTATTTTAATTCCTGAAAATTGCAGAAAAAATAAAAAACTGTAGAAAAAAGTAAAAAAAAAACATTAAACTTTGATTTTTTTCTTTTACTGCGTAAAAAAACTGCATAAAATGTAAAAAAACAATAAACTTTAATCAAGAAATCGTTTGAAATTCTATGCTACAGGGTTTGAATCACTAGAGGTTTGGAATTTTGATTGTTTGAATACCTCTGTTCGAATGTAGTTCCCTGCTCCACAGTGCTCTCGTGCTCTGTTTTCTCCAGGTATGTCTCCTACAAATCTCTGGCTGAAATGTTTTGCAAAAATAGTGAAATAATGAAAAGTGTTTAGTATTTAAAGAAATGTTTTATGAAATTAGATTTTCGAAAATATTTTGCTGCCCAATTTTCAATCCACTGTTTTTTTTTTCACTTAAAGAAAATAGAGTTGCACTTTTTTTATTTGCAATTATTCGTCACCGGTGCATCACATAATAGCATCGCACCGGTTCGCAGTAAAAAAAACACACCGGTTTTGTGATCTGTACATTAGCACTGATAACAAGAAGTTCATTTTTAAGGCACCGAAATTACTTTTAGATGTGTGCACTAAAAATTATTGTTGATTTTGCTCAAATGCAGGGAGAAAATATCATAATTATATCGAATGGACAATTCTTCAAAATCCAGCTCGTTCCATAATATTTCTCAAAGTCCATCGCGGAGTTCTCCCTATCCATCTTGATACGTAATATTTATTTCAGATCTTATTTATATTTTCATTATCTAATTGAATTTATGTTTTTTATCCATGTCAATCATGCACAACTTAATTAAATTTATAATGTATACAAATTTGCAGGTTCATGATGCAAATTCAGCATCGAGTTCAGATGCATAAAATATTCAAACAGCTCCAAAACGTCGGAAACTCTTATTAGGAGCTGCATACCGCAATGCGCATTTGGTAGATGAAAATGGGCAGCCGCTTCACCCTGCCAATTGTAACTATATTGCATCTTCTAGCCACAATCCCAAGACAATGATGGTAATAATTATAATTGTTTGGTATATTGATTAATGTAATTATTTCAACGTCAAACCAATTTATAATCATGCAATATTGTCAACGTGGTTAGTAATTGATATCATATATTTTGTACTAATGATGTTTTTTTTTTTTTTTTTTGGTTCTCTAAATTATTAGGATTCTAGTGATGATGAGCGACCTGCCTACCATATTCCGTTGCACCCCACGACAATGTCAAATCGAGAAAAAACTGAATTAAGAGAAAAAATCGGAGAGGAACGATATCAAGAATGGTTGAATCAACCACCGATTCAATTTCTGCTACGTCCAGATTCACCAATTATGAATGACTACATCAATAGTAGTTCTTCACAAGCTGGCAATGCAGGCAATCAAATAGAGGTTGGTATGGATGATTAATTAAGGGATACGACCGCCATGGAGACAATGTTGTTAGATGCATTCCAAAACGATGATAAGCTAGGGGATGATGCTCATATCACTAACACCTTTTTTGAAAGCCTTAAATTTGCTTCCACCACATCTCTCTTTGGACTTGGCCGTCAGTCAAAGTCTACCTAGTTGGGGACAACGATGTTACTGTACAACTTGAAAGCAAATTTTGGCTTTTCGAATGCATGTTTCTCGGAACTTTTGAGTTAAGATACCATAAATTACTCCCTTATATAAATTGAAATATAATCAGTACACTGCAATGAACATTACAAATGGTAAATTTTATGAACGTTAATAATTATATCGACATTAATGTACATTTATTAATATATTTTTCTATGATCACCAACTACAGGTTATTCAAAGATAAGGTTCTTCCGAGTGATAATGTCTTGCCCGGTAGCTGCGAAGAGGAAAAGAAATTGTTGAAAATGTTGGGTGTTGAGTACATATCATATCATGCATATCCAAATGATTGTATTCTATATAGAGGAGAATATGCAGACAAAGAGATGTTTCCAAAATGTGGGCATGACAGGGATGATAAATAAAAAAGAAGGGTAAATCATGTACGAGTCCTCCTTTTAAGATATTGAGGCACATGCCTATAATCCCAAGGATTCAAATGCTCTTTCGTTGCAAAGAATTAGCTATGTTGCAGGGATGGCATGCCTCACACAGAAGTGAGTTGGGAGCTATGTGAATCCCAACTGATTCAATAGCCATGAAGCATATAGAGGATACATGGCCCGAAAAATTCAAGGATGAAGTACGAAGCCTACGGCTCAACATAGCCATGGATGGTGTCAACCCATATTCCTTCCATAACACCAACTATTTTGTTTGGCCTGTAGTAGTTATCAATAACAATATCCCCATGGTTGTCTGTGAAGAATGAACATCTTATGTTGGCTCTCATAGTCCCTGGTAGAAGACAAGTGAAGAATATGGATGTCTACCTACAACCACTGGTAGATGAATTGAAGGAATTATGGGATGGGATAAATGTATACGATGTATCAAGGCCCATCGCAGCAGAGAGGAGTTTTACGTTGTATGGCATATGTTCTTACACAACACATGATTATCTAGGCTTAGGAGTTTTCTCTGGTAAATTACATGTTTGATTTATTGATTTGTTTATATACTTAACAATATTCTTTCACATATTAGTTATTTAATTCGTTGTAATATTTGTTCTGATCTTCATGATATTCTTTAACGTGCCATGCATATTAATTAATATATACAAATATAATATCGCAGGTCTCGTAACAAAAGGGTATTTTGGATGTAAATGTTGTGGACCTTCTCTGAAAGCTAGATGGTCCAAGGACCTACGAAAGCCAGTGTATGATTGCTCCAAGGTATTCCTACCAGAAGAAAACCCTTACAGAAGAGCAACATCCGCTTTCAATGGTAACGAGAGAGAGCCCAAAGGCTTCCAATAATGACACCAGATGAATGGCTTAGAGCATATGAGAGAGAGAAGGAGAAGGAGTTCATAGAAATGTTCGATTCAAATGGGGAGCCTATGTTCGATGATCCAGATTTATTCGACAAATATGTTGAGAAATTGCCCATTGGGATGAAAAGGAAATCTATCTTTTATAACCTCCCATATTGTGAGCATCTTAAGATTACACACTTATTAGATCCCATGCACACATTTAAAAATGTTTCATCTTCTTTATGGAGGCACATATCATCGAAACAAAGTGACACATTCGCTGTTAGGAAAGATCTTATTACTTCAAAAACTAAAAAGAAACATTGGTCAAGATGATTAGAAAGTATGGGATTAGAGGCAGACGCTGGTCCCTCTAATTCATGGTTTTTCAAAGAAGGTGATGTCCCATGGATTTTAAAAAAAGATGATATTTCTCTGGCAAAGGAAGTTATAATGGGTGTGAGGGTGCCAAATTCATACGGGTCTTCACTACGGCACTGCTTCATTGTGGATGACCATTTGTCGGGGTTGAAATTGCATGACCATTTGAATCTTCTAAGAGTACGTATAATGTCAAAAGCATGATTTTATTATTTGTTATATTAATAAATTTTATCCCATGCGGGGATCATAAAACATAACTAATTTTGTATATTATTGCACGTGTTTATAACTTTTTAGTGTCATTATTCTTTGTTTGTGCGTGGGTGTGTGAAACATGAATTCTCTCAAGACCTAGGACGTGCCATATCTAAATTATCTGCATTTGTACGTTGGATCACGTCAAAGGAGATTCATGTGGCTAGCATTCCATGGTGGCATCAAGAGATAGTTGAGATTGTTTTTATGTTTGAGAAGGAACTGCCGACGAGTTTTATGGACTTACAGGTTCATCTTCTAATCCACCTAGTAGATGAGGTTGAATTAGTTGGGGTGGTTTCTTGTTGGATGTTCTTCTTAGAGAGGTACATGAAGAAATTGAAAGGTTTTGTTCGAAAAATCGAAAAACTCGAGGGATCTATGGCAGAGGGGTACATATCGTATAAGTCTTTCTATTATGCCAGTGAGTACATCAAGCAGATCAACAACAGACCAGGTGTGGTGATTTGGGACGATGAAGGGGATGAAGAAAAAAGAGAAGGGGAGTTGCTCCAAACGAGTGGAAAAAAACGCTTGATAAAGAGTAAGAGACTTATAATTTTTCAAATTTATAAAAATTAATTAATATTCATGTTGAAATACGATATAATGTATATTTTGATCTCTAAGTAATAGAGCGATAATTTTCGAGTTCGGATGGAGAACAAGACACACTGACAAGAGAGCGATAATTTTCGAGTTCGGATGGAGAACAAGACATGCTGACATGAATGTTTTCTACCATGCCAGGTTTGGTCGAAATATTGATAGAAATTGTTTCTTCAATATTTGAGAAATTTCACTCGGATTCGATAGCATTAATGAGAAAATAATTCCAAAAGAAAGTTTTGATAAATGGGTGATATAGTTAAATAATATTATCTTCTTCGTAATCCTGAAGATGGGAATGATGATGATGATCTTCCCATGGTTCTCCTTCTGGCATCATGGATTCCACAATGCTCAAATCAGTCAAGAAAGTGGATGAAAAAGGATCAGATGGAGTACCAAAATCTAATGAACGATAGACCCAAACGATCGGAGACGATGATTTCAGATTCGCCGCCCAAGCCATGTAGATTGATTGCTATGCCAGCTCAATTGGGCTGGGCTGCAGGAATTCATCCAGCGTAACGAATTTAGAATCATTCGTAATCTTTCTTAAGCCAGATGGAGTGGAAGATATCATGTAGCAGGTCTCTATTCTTTCAATTTCTGCGAACGTCGCAGGTGGCGGTAATGAAAAGGTGCCCATTATGGAAGAACCCTTTAAGAGTCATACACCAATGTTTTGAAGTGCTAACTGGGGTGTGTGAACTAATGGAATGCTTCCAGATACCTGAGAACTGGAGGCAAAGAAGGAGAGTTGATTGATGATTGTGATAACACCTTTATGAGGGAAGACGATCATTCTAAAGTAAGTAGAAACGATTGCAATCATAGTGTAAACCCATGGTCGGTCAACGACCTCAACTTCAATAGTTACAGTTTTTCCCCCTAGTTCAACATGCAAGTTATTGATGATACCGCAAGGCTTATATGTACGACCATCAAAAATTTTCAACGTCATAGGTGATTGAGAAAGGCGAGGTGAGCCAAGTGACTTCCAACAGTTGGGAGACATAATACAAGTAGATGCACCTTCATCGATAAAAGTATGATGGACGAGGTGATTGAGGATATTTACTTGGATGGAGAATGCCAATTCTGAGCAGAAATTGCAGCACATAGCCCATATGGCTAAAGACTAAAAGATTGGAATCTATCAGATCGTTTCCACCAATATTCGATAACAAAGCTTGCTTCTGGGAGGGACAATTTTGAAGTACCTCAAACGTCAACATTGCTGAAGGGGATTGAGCCAAATATTCAACTATATTATAATTTTGAGCAGTTCGGGCTCGAGGATTGGATGTCGATTTGTGGACGACTCCTTTTGGTGGCTTTATTGTTGTCTCAAGAATAAAAATTGACAGAATAGATTCTGTTGACAGATTCATGGTTGAGGTAGTAGGTTGATCAGTAGCCTGACTACCGTAATATTTATTTTGCGTAGACACCAAGACATCAATTTTTGGCTTTGTGACAGATAGCATAAGCACTTGGGAACTAGAAGCTGGATCCGTAGCAACCATATTCGTGTCTGGATTCGGAAATGGATATGTCAACACAACGGATGCAGTGGAGGTCTTAAGAAATTTTGAGACTTCGACATGGTGAGGACAATCTCGAAAAAAGTGCTCCTCATTACATATTTTGCAAGGGTAACGAGGTTTTCGATTGTTTCCAGTTTGTTGATCAGATGATCATTCCTGGGGGGTTGAATTTTTCTTTTTCTTCGCTTTACCCTTTTTCTTACTTCTGGGTTTCTTGTCACTTTTGCCTTTGTTAGATGACACAGCATGAATTTCAGAAGGAGGTGCAGGATCAAATGCAGTAGAGTGGTGAGTGTTTGCAGTACCTATCATATCGTCGCCGACATGAGAGTCCTTAGATGGAGGAGGAGCAGTAAAATTAGATCGTGGCACATTGGGAATTTTATTATAGAGCGTGCCACACTGAGTATAAACCAAATTTAAGTACTGGGCACCAGCAATGACCTTCTCTTCAGTGACAACGCCACACTTAGCCACATCCTTGGTAATATATGGTAGTAAGGAGTTAATGAACCACTTAGCAAGGAGATGACGAGGAACAAATGTTTTGACCATTCTACACGACGACGTCACTCATGAATATGATCAGAAATGTGAGTAGCATTAGTTTGCTTAAAATTGGTCAGGAGTTCCGTTTTAGTTTCATATCATATGGGTAACTGGAAGTGGGTCAAAAAGACAATAGCTAAGGCAGTGAATTATCAAATGAAGCTAGTGGTAACTCAATGTACCATTTCGCAGGACCAGTGAGCATACCCTGGAAAATACGTAGTCGAATGGAGTCATCATTTAAGGAGTTGGATGAACACCATAAATGATAAGTCATAATATGGGTTAACGGGTCTTCTCCAGGGTTTCCATTAAACTTAGGGTATCCGAGGGTAATTTATGTGTTATCAACGACCACCAAGGAGCATAGTTGATGGGGTCGTTAGTAATCCGGTTTAAATCAGGTAGCTCTAAAGTTGCGACAAAGGAAATTGTCTATTTAAGTCAGGTTGAGCATAGCCAGGGTATGATGGAATTGCTTGGGCAACATGATTTTGAGCACCAACATAAGGAATTTGTTGCTGGTAACCCAGATAGGAGTTGTTTTGATAAGCAAACGCTTGAGGATTGTGTTGACCAAAACCTGGGTAAGTTGTTTGTTGTTGGAATGATGGTTGTGGCATTTGTGATTATGGTTGCCAAGGAGTCTGCCCACCAAGATTATATCCTACACTAGAATATCTTGGATGCAGTTGTGAATAGTTAAAAACCGGTTAGGCCTGTGACGTCCCATAATAGGGTAATCCAGCTTGTGAATAAAGGATTCTTGATACATGTGGTTGTTGTAAATTAGTCGAAGGAGTTGGGGTCTGAAGGCCCAAAACTTGAGGGTATTGGGTTGAAGGACCCGCTTGTGACGGTTGAGGTACAACAATCTGAGCCTGTAACAGGAGTAGTGATGTATTAAAAAGCAGAGTAGATTTGGGGGAAATAGGTTGAACCGGTTGATATGAATGCACAATCATTTATGGTTGAAAAGGAAGAATAGGTTGCCACTGACAAACAATCATTCCAACATTGGGGTGACCATAAAGCGAAGAAGTACTGTGAAAATGGGTGACCATAGGTTCCCCCTAGCATGAGGAGTAAAATAAGATGGAATATATTGTTCTCCAAATGGTGGGAGTCCAGTTGATATGGTACTAGATGGAATATACCCCGATGGACCAGCTTGATATTGCATTGAAGATGTATATAAATGATCAATCCGTTCAGTTTTAATTAGAGATGTACCATATAGAATACCAAAATATGACATAGGTGAAGTCCATGGATGCGAGGATGCACCAGAGTAGGTTCCAGATAATGATTGATGACCCGGTGGGACGAAAGGACCACCATATAGATGTGACTATGGTGATGTGGTAAACATTGACGGGGTATAAACAGTAGATGCTGTCGCAACTGTAATAGATAGTACAACCGAATATGTTGACTTAGCCATGGTCATACGACCTAATGTATACCCTATAGGATCTACGTGAACTCGAATTGAAACATGATCAAAGATAGGAGTGTAGGGTGATTGAGGAAAAGACTCGTTAAGATAAAGCCCCTCCCCAAAATGAGTTGGAGTTGAAGGTGTTTCGTCTTGTGGTATTTCTTCAATCGAAATCAAACTAGGTGGAAGGATTTCGCCGTCAGGCTCGAGATATATTTCAAGTGGTTGATTGTGCGAGATGAGAGACTCAATGGCTACAATCGACTGTGGAGCGACCGATACAAGAACAAATTCCTGTTGTTCGACTTCGGGATCTAGATGTTCTGGTAAAATAACGATGGGATCCAGATCAACTTCTAGTTGAACAACATTGGGTTCAGGAGGTATGGTCTCACTGATTGGATGGATAGTGACCATAGGTAGCTATGAGGACTCCGTTTCGACGACAGTGGATGAACCTGAATGGGTAGAAACAACTCGAGACGACTCTAGTATGTGTGATGATGCTGACACACCAGAGGTACTGATGGTACTGGTCAATAGAACGATGTCACCTTCGCCGACTAGAAATGGCTTCCGGTGGTAAAGGTGGTTTAAGTGCTATTCTACGCAAATGACAGGGAAATGGATGTTCTTCTTCCACGATGGCTGATTTATTTTACTACAAAAAAATATAAACAAAATAAAAGGGTAATTCTAGGCAAAAGGTTTACCAAGTAATTGTGAAATGTAGAATACCTCTTGGCGAACCAAGAAGTACGGGCATGCAATCTCCCCGAATGTCAGACGTGAGTATCACAAGTTACAAGGCGCCGGACCTGCTACTTCCATGGATGGATAACAACCCAAATTCTTCTCCTCCCAAATATACCCGAAGGTACGTGGAGGCCTAAGTTCGTAATAACGTTGCAAGTTCGTAATAACGATCTCTAATGAGAAACCGCACAAAGGAGAGCACCCCTTATACTTTTTGTACTAGAACACCGCCATATATACTCGAAGGTACATGGATGTGCTTCGATATACCTACGTACGTGGAGTGAGGTATCACACTCGTAATGTATCGCAGACAAGTTAGCGACAATCGCTATGTTTAACAACAATCGAACACGTTATAGCATAGACCTTCTAAACGCTATCGTTAATGTTACAATGCTTTCTTAGGTTGATTGATGTAAATTTTAAGTTGATCTTGTTTAAAAGTTTATCTGTGAGGTTCACCGCATTATGTAATGGAAATTTCAAAAAATGCAAACTAAATGATAATAAAACTTTTCAATTTAGCTTTTTCAGTGAAAATCCTAGCTACTAAGTGGAAAGAGCAATCAGTTTTTGAGAAAAAAGCAAAGAGCACAAACTAAATGCAGATTTCCTTTACTTGTTCCTATGCAACACAAACAAAATCTAAATGCACATGCATGTTTTTCTTTTCAGTTCCCTTTAATTTTAATTAATGAAAGGAAACTAGATGCACAAATCAATCAAACAAATGTTTTCTTTTGAGAAACGAGGAATGAAACAAAAATTTCTCTTAGGAAAATGAAGAATGGAAGTACAATTTTCCTACAGGAAACGAGGAATGAAACAACAATTTCCTTTTCGAAAACATAATTGATCTAATGCAAAAATTTCTACTTTGAATTTGATTTACTAATGATTAAGAAAATATCTAATGAAACATTGAACAAATTAATTTTCAAAGGAGGAAGAACAGGAAAGTTTACTGGTGTCTAAGAGCTATCAGACATTTGAGAATACAAAAAACAATGGGATGAAACTGAAAGAAATGAAAAATTTTGATGGAATTTGGTTGGCTGAGGGGGAAACGTAGCCTCTAAGGGGATACAGTGCGTTGCAGAGCACCCCTGAATGGAACACAATGCACTGTACCCTGACCAACAGAGTGTTGGGCGCATCTAGGTTTGAAAAACATGCAGCTAAACACACTTTTAATGAAATTTGTTCATTCAAATGACTGATAAAGGAAAGTAGATGCTAATGATGAAGATAAATAGAGGAAAAGAACACCAGGAATGACAGGATACTCCCCAGCGGAGTCGCCAATTTTTTATACAGAATTATAATCTACGGATAAACTAGATTCCCTTAGTGTGGTGTTCCTTCACTTAGAACAACAGAGGAAATATAACTACTATTTTCTCTAAAACAAGAAAATATACAGAAAGGTAAAAGATCCTACTTGTAATTATTTCGCTTTCCTTCTCCTTCTGTTGCTGTTGCCATCGCTCTCAATCCAACTCAAGTCGCTAGATCGATTCTTGCAAACAAAAACAGAGAACAACAAACAACATATAATATACAAGTATCTACTTATCTTAATCAAATCAAACCGATTAGATTTGAAATACATACATCATCAAGAATACATTGCACAAGATATAGACATATGATGAGAAAATGAACATATATATTTATGAAATAGTAGAAGGGGAAGATTACAATTAATGGAACGAGTTGTCGTCAACCTGCTCCAACTTCATTCCAGCCTCATCACATCCAACATCATACCAGCATCATATCAGTACTTCCAATCTCTTATCAAATGAGAATCCAACAACGTAACTTTGCACAAATTCTTCCTCCCTAGCACTTAGATGAGTGCTCAATTTATAGGGAAACTGATGGTAGTTTCTCATTGAATGGATTTCTAATAATAGACAAGACATATTTCCAAGTTAAGAGGTGTTAGATGGACACTTGGATTCAAAGTATGAAACCTATGGACTCTTCTAGAAGGCACTAGCCAAGTGGAGATTCCCGGAACAATGATGATTTCGATTCTAGATGACCAACACACCCTTAAGTATCGGGAAGTGCACTGCAGTGCACCCTTGCATGGAGGAATTGGCACTACAACACAATTAGTCCCTTACATAGGAGCGTTGGTGAGTCAGTGGGTCATATAACATATACTTCAAACCTTGGAAGTCTCACAATTGAATCCATAAAAGGAATGTCTTCACTTAGGGCATATATCAACTGAAATTAAGGGGATGATAGAACCTATTCATTGGTCTTGGGGATGATGTCATGTTTGACCATTTCTTGGGGCATGATGCCAAAGTTGACCTATAACAGTGGTGAACTTGGACACTTCGCCAACACTTGTCCTAAGAAGAAATAAAAATGATCTTTTGATTCCAAGGTAGCAACAACAAAGGATGATGGTTCTAATGATGATGCAACCATGAGTGCTTATGTACCTCAAGAGAAGAGGTGGGGTGACCTGGATATATAGAGCATCTACAGATGCTGGCGGGATCCTTGAGTCAACCCTACTCTTGGATCACATACGAGCTATGTGAGTCTTAAGATAGTAGCGAGATGAGTTGGGAGATGGTTGCAGAAGGCCACAGTGAAGCAGAAGGGAGAGCTAAAGAGATGAAGAAGGAGCATCGTAATGCATAGGTAGCAATAACATGGAGGAAGCAATATAGAGGCTGATGGGACTTCAACAACGTAGAGAGGCTGAGATCACAGAGTGCAGAGCTGTAACAACACAGTGCCTCCAAGAGTACAATGTAAATTAGCAGCCAAGGAGCTTCAGGGATGACATCATGACTTATCTGTCAACGATTGGGCAAAATTTCTTCAGTTTCTTACTTCTCAGCAACTGAGTTGCAGTGCAACAATTAGTAGTGGCAGTGCTATGGGCAGCATGATGAAACAACTTGAGAGGGAGCTGTAGTACATATGTGGAAGTGACATGGGAAACAATACAAAGAGAATAAATGCAGTAGATGAAGGGCAGCAGGCCAAGCATCAGAAACACAAAAACCAACATCAAGATCTTGCAGTACATGGTGTGGATGTATTGCTAGTTGGTGTATCATCGTGTGTGATCTAGACTTGAATTTTTTTGGAGGGGCTAAGACACACTTGAACTCCAAAACCCAGATAGCATTTGGAGAAATTTCAGCTGGTGTTCAAGTTATTCAAACAATTAATTATTTTAATGTATTTCCTAAGTCTAAACTTAGGAAAATTAAATAATTAAAGTGAATTAATTAACACATGTGATGAAATATTCTAAGTGACACGGATCAAGCAGTGTTTTAATCTTAGCCGTTGATGAGTGTTTTAATCTTGGTCATTGATGAGATTGTAAAAAAAGTATAAGAGAAAGGCTTGAGGGTCAGTTGGAGACACACACACACGGAGGCAGAGCTGAGAAATAGATATGGAATTCTAGGTCAGGATTTGCTAAGAATTTCCGGAGGATTTTTTTGTAGCGAGGGGTAGTATTGGCTGAGGGGATGATCTGATCCCGAAGCCAAGAGTCAGCGAGAGATAGAGGAGAAACTTTAAGGGACAACACAAAGGAGCAAGGATAACAACAACAGCTTCAACCACTATGCTATAGAGACCGACCCTTTAATTTACTAGATGAGCACTAGGCTTTAAATATATATATATATATATATATATATATATATATATATAGTAACTAGGAAATGAAACCATAATCACACAAGTTGAAACTCAGTAAAATTAAATCACATATATCAAGTCCATCTATTTAACTTCTTATCACATATATATATATATATTTAACTTGATTATAGGCACAATGAAATCATCATAATTAAAAGAAAACTAACTAACACATGTATCGTTCACCATTGGATGAGAACCAAACTTGACTTGCCACTGCTTGAGCTCCCTTGTTGTCGTGCTTAATCCGAATGTAATGACCCACTGGTTGACCTCCCAGCCTACTCCTTGGGTACTCTCCTTCCCCGCGGACCCCGAGCTGCAATGGGGTTGTACAACAAAGGAATGTACTAGTTGATAGAGGTGAGCCCCTCTTGGCTCAAGAGTCCCCTCTCTATAATCCTCTATCCCACCAAACTCAACTATAGCTCGTAACCACTCAAATTGACATAATCTCCTCCATCCAATCATAGGGTAAAACAAAAATCCCCTTTCCCCTTCCATTTCCCTTTCTTTTATATAAGGTTTCATAGGTGACACTTGGAATTTCATGCTTAAATAATTATTTTTTTATCACCCCAAAATTTGATTATTCACCCACCCATGTGTCACCCTCTCATCAAGACTCTCCAAAAATAATTTACTTAATTATTCATTTAAAAATAGTATTTCCCTCAACCCAACAAGGTTTCCTATTTCTTCTCCTAGTTGTCTCTTGATTCCCCCTTTTTACTCCTTAATTTGTGTTTATTACCGAAGTTAATTGATGATTCTCAGATTTGGTCCCCTAACTACCTCAATTTTCCCTTTTGATGAATATTCTTATGTTGGCTTTTGCCACATGGAAGTTCTCTAAATTTCTCAAATTTTAATTTATTAATCTTATTTTATTTCACCACCCTCTTCTCTTAATGAAGTTTTTAATAAATCTTTATACTTAACTCTATGTCCCTCTTTCCCCCTTTTGCCTAATTAAGTCTTATGTATTTAATATTTTGTTTTAACATGGAAAGGGTAGAGTTATCATGGTAAAATATTTTATCTCTTCCTATTCCTCCCTTACCCTAAGTTTTATTCTTGATTTAATTCCTGTGGTTCTAACATCATATGTCACTTGATATGAATTAGTTGGATTTTCATATATTGATTATATTTATTAGTTTCTTTAATGATGTCGAGGGTGTCAAGTTGGTCATGCCCTTCAAGAACTTCCATTCGAAGTTCCAAGGGTGCCATGCCTAAGAATTTATTTTTGATGCCAAGGGTGCCAAGTCGGTCGTGCCCTTCAAGAATTTCTCTTGAAATTCCAAGGGTGCCACACCACTTGCCCTTCAAGTATCCAGTGGTTACGAGGGGAAATTATATGTGCAACGCTAGAGACCCCTATCATCTCATATGTTGCCTGCTATAGTGAGACTACTGGTGCTGGGGATCAAGGAATCCACCTTGATGCGCGCCCCCTAGAAAATCCTCGTGAGCGAACCAAATTTGGGACCTGACCTCATGACATCGTGATCTTCAAGGCGAAGGTATTTCGACCTTTCCAACCTAAGTCACGGCGGGAGTGTTAGCGGGTGAGATCAGGAACACTGTTCCACCCCTCCCATGTTGTTCCATCCAATTGTACAACCCCATCACCCATATGTGAGTCATTCGGCCAAGCAACTAACATGTTCCTGCAACCACTGACATATCATCAGAGTGTGTGTGTATATATATATATCAAGTTTCAAACTGAACTTATAAAAGACAAAATATAAATTTGTATCAAACCAGAATTGTCAGCTCATCATATGCGAGTGCCTCTGGTGGTTCCCTGTCATACTCAATAATCATCAGTAACAAAGTTTCTCATTGTTAGTCATTATCATAATGGCAACATCAACATGACCGTCATTCACATCGTTGTTCATTTTGAATCAGAACTAATGTAAGTAGCTACCATAGGGGACACATCCATCATGGTTATCATAATCATAACATCAATGGGAAATTAACATATCCATCAAAGCCATCATCATTTTAACATCAATAGAGAACATACCTATCCATCAAGTCTATCATCATCATGATATCAATAGAGAACATACATATCCATCAATGATGTCATCATCACAGTATCAATAAAGAACATACATAACCATCAAATCCACTAATAATAGAGTCATGTGTCTGGATCCTCAACCTGAGGTCCTCAAAGAATAAAGTATGAAGGATCAGTGTCCATCAACCAAAGTGGGGCACTACATTCACCCCCTCTTAATAATGGACTTCGCCCGGAAGTCCTTAGATTGGGAAAGGAAATTAAGACAGGGATGCATATCCTTAATATCCTCTATTAAAATCTTGTTATCCTCATTGTGCCAAGTATCCTTAATTTTTAAATCAATCAATTTCTCCCTGATTTTCGTCCATTAAGGAATACCGATATATTTGAGGGTCATACTCAAAACATCTTCCATTTTCTTTATGGTTCCCTTTATGTAAGTAATATAAACATCAGATTTACTTTTTAACTTTGATTACCTCCCTTATATTGTGTTTAAATGGGCTTGGGTGATTATGTGTCGCATGCTTTGACAATCAAGCCCCACAATTATATTTTATCATTCTTGATGCCAATGCTTTTAGGGCACACAACGTCATTCAATAATGTATAATATGTGTATGGATATGCCTAATACATTACATCAATATTCATTTTGTAACAAATGTGGACTACTTGGGAACCCTTAGTTCGTATAAACACCATCCCCAAGTAAGTTAACAAAATATCTACAACTTACATATGTTTATTTCTCATATATTAACACAATTGATTTCTTATGAAATTAAAATGATCATAGTTATATATGTTTAACATCTATCACCATGAAATATATCACAAGAGAATGTACAATTAGTGAGTGACCATTAACTCAAACCACATGTGTAATGAACCTACGTCAAGGTGCATCAATTCTTCTTGTGAATTAATCTCAACTACATCACTTACACCACTTAGGTTTAATTAATAAAATGGCTTTTAGGCTAGAAATCGTCACATAGTAGATATCCTTTAACATGATATCATTAACATCATTATATGATAAGGCTCCAACAAAAATAAATAAAACCATACAAGTATATGATAGGCTCCAAAAACTAGCACTCAATATCAACCTACATCAAATTAGTAATAATCCTTTTGAATTTTTTAGCTGTCACATATTTGAACCTAAGAGTATGGTAATTATCAAATTTCAATGAGTCTAATCATCAATGTCTCAACAATCACCTAAGCTAAACTCCTTCATGTATCACATGCATGGCACGTCTCTACCGTGCAATTGTTGAATAGTGAGCAATTTCATGTTCCCTCTTCTTCTCCCATGAAGGAATCGACATGAAAATTTATTTCAAAACATTTATTCCATGACGTGTGTGTGTGTGTGTGTGTGTATATATATATATATATGTATGTATGTATGTATGTATGTATGTATGTAATCTCTGAGTCATTATTGGGTCCATCAACATGTCCCTAGGTGTTCCAAATCACTTATGATGACTAAGCATTCCAAAAATCACTATGTCATGAACCATATTGTTTTATAGTAAAGGGGTATGATCATATGAGATTGACTAACTAGGTGAAGAAACACGCACATGAACACATACTTATGGCCTTCCTTTGGCAAAGTATTTACAAATAATTACTAGATTAACCATCTTTCCAAATCTTCTACTTCTATCTTTCCTTCAAGTAGAGGGATATCAAAATCAACTTATACCTTGAAAATGTGTCATTCCTCTAAAATCATTAATTTTAAAGTGCCTTTGTTGCCATTGAATTTGGATGAAATAGTCCATCATTTCATTCTTTTATTGATCGAGTACTTCTTCAATCAACAACTTGATAGGATACTTTACTACAACATCCTTATTTTTATTTGTTTTCCATGTGAGACCACTAATGTTAGTGATAGTTTTCTTCACTATAACAAATAATATATTGCTTTAATACCACTAACTCAATTTGAATTGATAAATAAATTAAAGAACACTCAATAATGTAGAAATAACACGAAATGTATAATTGAAAGCATGATATTAAAATAAAATCCATTTTTTTTTTGATGAGTGTAATAGTGTAATACAATGCAATATACATAACAATACATAATGTCTAGAATCATATCATGGCATTTTATCTCTCAGAAATCCATAAAAAGCATAATAACCTTAAATGTTTGATAGGGTACCTATTTCCAAATGCATTATACAATTTGAAAAGACACCAATATGGATTCTACAAAATGATCATGGGATAGTAAGAGAATGCTAATTAAGCAACAAAATAAATCTTTTTTATTTTTATTTTTTTTATTCGATTAATATTTATACGAAATAGACTTTTCTTGCCTCTGCCATAAAACGATCTTAGTGAGAAATAAGTTTACTTAATATATGACACCATACCAATGGAGAATTGAACACTTAACATTCGTCGCACCATATATATATATATATTTTTTTTTTTTTTCACCCCTGAGCAGCCTTCTGTCATTACTCTAAATCTATTGTTCAGCATTTCTAAACTAAATTTTTCTATGCTGCCTTTGAACCATTTCGGTAATCCTTTCTTCGGTTGGATAATTCAATGTGCTTGGATTTATTGAAGTTGTTATTCCTTTGTTTGGAATTTACCTCTGCACCGATTAATGAGGGATCCGCGTATTGATTAAATATATGTTATTTTAAAATTTTAGTTTTAAAACTTTTTTTTTAAAATTTGCCCTTTAATCAGTTTTCTATTTGCACTTATATGATTACCAGATAAGACCCCGTTTTCTATTCTATTTGTATTTACATGATTAACAATTAAGACCTAAGCTCTCTCGACCAATCATCATATAAAAATAAATAAATAAGATAATTGATTAAAATAGGAGAATTAGTGTTCTTTCGTTACCAGTGAAATTTATTTGTTTGAAATTGCGGTATTAAAGGTAAAGACCACGGGTAGTCCTCGAGCTAAGAAAATACGTGTTGAAATTTTCAATTTAGATAATTTAGTTCTTGAGGATAGATCTCAAGAACTATGCCACCAAGGACATTTTAGGACAACCAAATAGGACAACCATTGGCAAAAAGATACACCACTAGTCACTTTCTTGTTCTTTGCATGCTTTAGTTGATTATCTACTGGAAGCTTTTATATTTCTGCATAGTGTTTTTCCCTCACTTCCCCTCGAGTTCCAGCAAACTCGAGAGAGCGCCTACTTATCTGCAGACAAGTTTTTCTTCAAGCAATGCCCAAAAATATTACTTAAGTAATCTATTAATGTTTTAAGTAAGCCAAACAAAATGGTAAACCATGATTGCAATAAATTGACGTAACATTTCATTCCACATCGAATATTAGAATATTTAACAAAGCTTTCTGGGCACTATACATACTTCAGAGGAGCCTCACATACAATACATGAATATTTTTACATTAAGGGACACATTTAAACTTCAATTATTATTCACAAGATGTTTATGTGATATGCATTTGGTAGCTAGGAAAAATGATGCTTTGCTGCTTGAAACTAACATTAAGAAATATACAAGAGATTGGATTTTTTTCACAGTTTCTTCAAAAACACACAATACAAGAAGAGTGTCACATATAATACATTATTTTTTCTTGCTCAAGGACAAACCTAAACTTGAATTATCATCCAAAAGGTGTCTTCGTTTGGTATGTACTACGTACGCTTACTTCCTATCGCCTAAAAGATATATGTTTGTTTATTCTCTATTTGCATTAGTTCTCAATTTTTTTGTGAAGTCATTTTGAGAAATAAACTTGCTGTCAATGCACCGTATAAGATGGAAATATTTTAGCTTGTGGTTCCATCGGTTCCAAAGTTTGAGGTATTTATTTTGTTAAATTTCATCGAACTTACATATTGCCTCGTATATTTTTAGAAATGCCATTCGTATAAGGCGCATCTTTGGACTCCTGGCCGTGATAAAATATAAAATGCAAGGATTCAAAATCGTTAACTCTAAGGCTATCTCATAAAAACGCTAAAACAAATAATGGGATTTTCTTAGTGCAACGT
>CM076573.1:961460530-961525485 GCA_034641835.2 Pinus albicaulis | reverse complement strand
TGAATGAAAGTGCTAAGTATAAAAACATTAAAATTACGTATTTAACTTATGCCTGAATGAAAAAGGGTTTTGTATGGAATATTGCGTAATTTTCCTAGAAAAAATAGGATTTTACTTAGGAAGAGAATTATGGAAGTAACATGAATGGCTTATGGATGGTTTTAAGTACTTAAGCTTTTTTAAATTATTGGGCCAAGGGTCTGATCCCTCCAAAAGTCAAGGAAATGCCTTGAGCCCCTCTAATTTTCAAATTCCTTAGTACTTAGGGGAAATTAGTGAAATTTTTAGGGAAAAATGACAAGGGAAGTTAATAATTTGACTTTGTTTTGCCTTAAATTATTCCAGTGTAATATCTGCCTTGCACTTGTGATGAAAGTAAAGATTAACACATTTAGAGTCATTATCCATCACATGTAATTTTGCAACATCTACCTACCCTACCTACTTTAACCTACCATTTTTTCTTCTTTATTATGGTGCATTTAGATTGGCAAACCCTTATCACACTTTCTTTTCTTTTACATGTGGAAATCTATCTAAGTCTAACCTTATTACATCCAAGGACCCAGATTAAGCTGTTGAGCACCTTTTATTTACTCTACCTATCTACTTATCTGCCAAGATTAAACAGTTTGGTCAGATTTTATTCTCTATCTCTAAAACATAAAATTGAAAAATGAACTAGCCAAGCTTAAATTATTTGACTGTTCATCAATTGTGGCATAAGATACAAGTTGCACACAATTTGTTTATTTACATAAGAGTAAAAAGTAGTGGCATTTAGACTTGCACACTTTCCTTGGCCTTTCTTTTGGTGGGGTTTATTTTCTTTTACTTTTTTGGCCATTTTAATTTTTTTTCACCCTTTGATTTTTCTTTTAGGGTATACCCTCTTTACATTTTTTTTTTTTGACAATATGGAAAACCTTTGCAACAAGGAAAGGCATAAAAATATTACATAGCCCATCAAGTCAATCATGATATATGACACTTATTGGTATAGGAGTTTAACATTGGCTCCACTTGGGGATGGCTTTTTCTGGTGAAAAGTCAAGAACAACAGGTCAGTTGTCCTCAGAATGATTTTGACTAAACTATGGAATCATCCTCTGCTTGTTGCTTTATTGTATGTATGACAGTAATACTTTTGGATCTTAGGGCCTTCTCTTCGGGCTTCAACTCCAGCGAGTTACTATCCACTCAAAACTGTGACATTAAAAAGGATATAGTATGTACATGTTAAAAATCAGGATATCCTAATAAATAGGATCAAAGTAATGTTTCAACATTCGACCATTAACTCGCCTATCTTCAGTTTTTTTACCATCCAATTTTTTCAGAAAATATGTATTGTTTGCTTTTAAGGCATGGATAATATAAGTTCCTTTCCACAGGAAGTCAAATTTCCCATGTTTTCCCTTATCCTCTCTTCTGGAATCCCATCTTAATACTTTGTTTCCAATTTGAAAATTTTCTGCCTTGGTTCTTTTATCAAACATCTTCTTTAGTTTCTCCTGCAATACTTGAGATCTCTGATATACTTCCTCTCTAGTCTGCTTCAAATTGATAGTCTGGTTTATTCTCCTTTGAATATCATTAGGTTCAACCTGAGGTTCTTGAAGTAATTTCATTACAGGAAATCCTAAAGATGAAGGAAATATAGCCTCAATGCCATAGACTAACTCATAAGGACTGGTCCCAATATATTTTTTAGTGGTGAGTCTATCTGCCCACAGTGCATTTGTAAGTTTCTTGTGCCAATTTTTCTTGTTTTCCTCCAATAATTTCTTAATAATATTGATGATACTCTTGTTGGAAGACTCAGTCAGTCCATTACCTTGAGGGTAATAGGGTGTGGAATGGCTTAAGGTGATATGATATTTGTTACAGAAACTTATCATCTTCTTAGATTTGAAGGCAGCAACATTATCAGTTATGATTTTATCAGGACAACCAAATCTAGATAATATATTGATTTCTAAGAATCCTATGATCACGGTGTCATTGGCTTGTTTGGAAGGAATTGCTTCTATCCATTTGGTGAAATAGTCCGTGGCAGTGAGGATCCATTTGTGTTGGCCAGAAGAAGGAGGATGGATTTCTCCAATGAAATCCAGGCCCCATTGTTGGAACGGTTTTTCAGTGGAAATTGGTTTCAGGGGTAAAGGTAATAGTTTTCTCTTGCCTTCAAAAATTTGAAATTTATGGAAAGCAGTGACAAATTTCTTTACATCAGATAACAAGGTTGGCCAATAAAATCCAGCCCTTAGGATCTTGTCTGCAGTTAATTTCCAGTAAAGGTGTCCACCACAGTCTCTTGCATGAAATTCATGGAGAGCCTTGTTAGCTTCATCTTTTAATAAACAATTCAGTAGAATACCTTCATGATTTTTCCAAAAAAGAACATTATCTAAAATACAAAAATTTGAAGATGTCATCTTTAAAAACCTTTTCTTTGTTCTGGATAACCCTGGAGGAGCTTGCAGGTTTAACAGTACATAAATTATATCAGCATACCAAGGTGAATCTAAGAAGGCCTGGCTGATTTGTGGAGTCGTCATCTCCTGTTCGTCATCCAATTCATTAATATCCAGGGCTTGACAATTTGTTTCTGTCATGAGTTGAGCCAATCCCTATCCTTTTATAAGCTTTGTGGGTTTTATTTCAATATCATATTCTAATATGGTAGCAATCCATTTACCTCTTTTGCCCTCAATTCCATCCTGAGTTAGGATGTCTTTGACAATAGCATTTGGTACATAGGCTATCACATGGGAATACAATGTGTAGATTCTAAAATCTTTAATGGCTTTTACAAGTGCAAAAACTTGTTTTTCCATGATGTTTTATTTTAATGATGCATCCCTTAGTGTTTTACTAAAAAACGCTATAGGTTTTTCACATCCTTGATCATCCTTTTGTAATAAAACAGTTGCTACAGTGTGTTTTGATGCAAATGAAAATATTATGAAGTCTCTATCAAATTGTGGACTTGTAAGGACCGGTGTTCTGGTCAAAGCCATTTTAATTTCTTCAAATGCTTGTTTGGCTTCTACTGTCCATTTAATACTTGAATCCTTTCTCAACATGTTATTAAGCAATCTAATTAGTTCAGCTAAGCTAGATATGAATCTTCTCAAAAAATTGATTTTTCCAAGGAAAGCTTGAAGTTCTTTGACATTTCTAGGGTGAGGTATCTGCAGTATAGCTTATATTCTAGCAGGATCAATTCTAATACCATATTTGGAGATGATATGGCCCAAAATTTTACCTTCTTCAAGACCAAACAAGGACTTTTTTGGATTCAAAGAGATACCATATTTTCTGCATTTTATGAATACTTGTCTGAGATGGTCCAAATGTTGTTGATCTGATTTAGAAAAAACAGTTAAATCATCCAGATATATGACAAGAAAATCATGAATTTATTTTGCAAATGCGATTTAAATTTCTCTTTGGAAGGTTCTCCTGCATTTTTAAGTCCAAATGGCATTTTAACGTACTTGAATGTGCCCCATGGTGTTGTAAAAGTTGTTTTTGCCTGGTCATCAGGATGAACCAGAATCTTGTTGTATCCTGAGAACCCATCTAGAAGAGAAATCCTAGAAGCACCTACTACCCTTTGTAAAATGTGATCCATCTTAGGTAAAGGGTAATTATCCTTCAAAGAAACCTTATTTACATTTCTTAAATCAACACATAATCTGATTTCTCTATTTTTCTTCCTAATAGGTACTAAATTAGACACCCACTCTGAAAACCTAATGGGAGCAATTATCCCTGCTTCATACATTCGTTTGATTTCTTTTTCGGTTAAAGGCAACAGTACAAGGTTAATTCTTCTGAGTTTCTGTTTGAACGGTTTCTAATTTTGTTTCAAAGGAATTATATGCTGAATTATAGAGATATCATATGATTTCAAGTCTTCATAACTCCAGGCAAAGACATCCTGGAATTCTCTCACTAGTTCAACATATTTTAGTTTTTAATCAGGAGACAAAGATTTAGATAACTTTATCATTTTAGGATTTTCTTCAGTTCCCAAACTATATTCCTCCATATCTGCTTTCAATGGTTCCATTTTGGGTTTCTTTGGAATATCGTTACAATCGAAAAGATCTTCTAGAGGAGTTAATCCTTTAGGCAAATGATTGTCTTTTAAATTAATGATCTCAAATTCTCCTTCTATAATCTCATCAACCTCCATTTGTTTAAGGTCCTGCATTTCTTTTTTGGTGAACTTTGTTGGATGAAGCATTTGAATTGCACTTTCTTCTGAAATGTTTGTTTCTTGTTCATTTCTTTGATCAGATTCACTGATTGTATCTTCATCTATGTTACTGTTAGAAAATTCATTCTCTAGAGTCAGGAAATTATTAATCTTCTCATCACTTGCAAACACTTTCCAGTTCTTAAAATTGTCAGGTATGGCTGGTCTGTGTCTAATCTCAGCTGTGAACTGATGATTAGGTTCGAATGGTAATTTACAGGTGCTGACAAACATTGCTAGACTATGGGCGTGCAAGTTTTGTTTTCTTGGGATTTTAGCAAGATGATTTTGTAGAAAAGTATTGAGAATCTCTACAACTGTTCCTCTATATTCTCTCAGTCTGGGATCATTTGTTAGAAATTTTCCTTTGATCTGTTGAATGATTAAATCGGAATATCTTATGACAGATACTCTAATTGCCCCTAATATTTTGACAAGTTTAAGAGCTAGCAAAAGAGCTTCATATTATGCCATATTATTGGTGCACTTAAAGTTTAATATGTAGGCATGGCCTTAAGCATGATCATTTTCAAGGTTGTGTATCCAAACTCCAGCTCCGGCTCCTAATTTATTAACTGAACCATCAAATTCTAAATGCCAAAGAATTTCATGTTCATAATTGGTGTCGGAGTTTCAAGAACTTTTTTAACAGTGAGATCTGATTTTTTACTTTCTTCTGGTTTCTCTTGGGTATCTGATGTTTCATTGTTCTCAGAGATTTCTTGGATTTGAACACTAGATTTTTCATTTGTAATTTCTTTTGGTTCTGCTGCTGGAACTTCTAATTCAGTGGGAGGATCAATTTTAGCATTATAAAGAATAAATGAATCCATATCAGAGTGTACTGAGTAGATGGGGAAATTTTCAGGTTTCTCCTCATTACTGACTACATATTTCATTAAAGTTTCTCTGTATAGCTTCTTTGGGTGACCAAACACTGAAATGGTAGCATATGACATGTCCAATTGAAGGGATCCTTGAAGCTTTGCACCCCAAGATCGGGACAATAGCATACCATATTTTGGAGGAATATCTGCTACTACTATATCCATCAAAATTGTTTTTGCAGGGTATTGAACCAGTGAAACACACAAGTCTTTGATTAATCCTAAACGTCTCACCTGATTTGAATCAAAAGAAAAGAGATCTTTGTATGGTCTGGTGATATCTAGGTTTAATTTCTCCATTACAGACTTGGGCATTAGATTGTGAGATGCCCCAGAATCAAGCATGGCATTATGAAGTATTTTATCATGTATGTTCAAACTTATATAGAATGGAGGAGTTTCTCCATTACCTGGTTTTCCATTTACTTCAGGGCCAAAGAGTAATTTGGGTTGGTCATAAAAAATGTTTACTGAATCATCACTTCCAGTGATTTTGAGTGATCTATTGATTTGACTTCGATAGACATCATGTTTAGCTAATTCAGACAATAGAACAACTATTTTTGATTTTCCTACTTCAGCCTCCAGATTAAAATGTTTTTTAGTTTGAGTTCTTGTATTTCGGAAAGTTGGATTCTCTTTATCTTCTGTGTTTTTGGTATTTTTCTCCTTCTCAGGAGTGGGGTTGTGGGCTGAAGTTGTTTCCGAATTAACTTCCGGAGGTTCCTCTACATTTCCTTTAGAAGGAAGAGTATTGGAAAGTTGTCTGTTATTCAGTTGACTATCGGATACATCTTCAATTATTGGGTTAGCAGGATTAGGATCTGATCTAGAAAGAATATGTACAGGGGAAGTATTGGTTTTACCTTTGAGGGGCTGTTTTGTAGCGTTCTGTTTACTTGTTTCCGGGACATCAATTCTTCTGCTCCTCAGATTATATTGCTTATGGAATTCATAAATGGCTGTATCATATCCCTCCTTGAAGTCAAATGATTCTCCTGAATGAGTTTGGAATTGTTTAAGAATGTGAGCTTCTTGATCATCTTGGGTCAAGAAAATTTCCGGTTCGTTCTTGCGTCCAGTCAAGTTGTTTATTTGAGCATCTTCTGTTGGTTCATCAGAATTTGAGGCTTCAACATAATTTTCCTGGAATGGGGGCCTAATGTTTTGGTTGGGACCAGTTTTTCCAATATTTTGGTTTTGGCTCTTTCTGAAATTTGGATTTCTCCTAGTATTGCTCGGCTGACCATCCCAAGAAGATTTCCTTTCAATTGTTTCTAGTCTATCTCCTAGCCTTTCCATCCCTTTAATAATAGCATCCAGTTTCTTTTCAAAAGCTGAGGGTTCTTCGTTTAAAGATATTCTCCTTTCACTTCTGGCTTTAGCACGTCTAGCTATCAGGTTGGCTTCAACACTAACAACTATACTTTGCATATCATCTAAAGTTTGAGGAGATCTTTCTCTAAGCTGATACGCCATCTCAGAATCAAATACATCAGGGAATTTGATTAATGCTGAATCTGGAGGAGGTCTAAGGTTTTGGGGAATAACATTGTAAACATCATTGAACCCGGTGCATTAATCTTGCACAATCTCTTGTGTTCCTCTTTTTAGATTTCCATAGTCTGATAAGATTTGAAGAGGATCTTTCTTCTTTTCTCATCTGTTTAAAAATGTTCTATAAAGAGCTTGTAGGTCAGTGACACTGTTTGCAGGAAGGGCTCTAAACCAGGTTCTAACTTCTCTAGTAAGACTTTGAACAAATATTCTCATTCTTACATCATCAACATCTATTTCATAAATTTCAAAATAATCGGTCATCTTTTTAGTATGCTGTTGTGTAGTGTAGGTACCAGAACCATCGAAAAGAGTGATATTACTTTGGTAGTCTTGGGGCATAGCCGCTGGATTGGCTGGTAACACTAAGGGAGCATATGTGTTTGCCATTGCAGGAGGTAGAGATGAAATAACAGTTGAGGTTGGTCTGGGAGTGGTGGATGGAGGAGTAGAAGGAGTAGTTTGAGGTTGAGATGTTTGAGGAAATGTTGATGAACTTGGAGAGGCTGAAGTGATCACAGAAAGATTTGATGTTCCTTCAAAGGTAAGCTTAGATTGTATGGAATCTCGCAAATGTTTATCAAGATGTGAAGTAACAAATTCAAATTGTAAATCTTCAATAAATACTGGGTCTTGAACCAAATGGGACAACTCAGATTCAGAAAAATTTATAAATAAAGATGTTTCAAATTGCTCATCAAAAGGTTCGTCCTCAAGGTAAATCCACTTCACAGGACAGGATATTGATCTATAGAGAGGCCGAGAACTAGCAGAACTTTCTTGGCTTTCTTGTCTCCTAAGAATTCTGGGGATCAAATTCGGATTTTCAAACACAGGTGGTGGATTTGGATCAGGATTAGCCTTGGTGTAATGAGTCCTTTCTGAAGCCATATTTCTAGGTGAATTTTTTTTTTTTTTTTGTTTAAATGGAATCAACAATACAACTTCAACAATTTATTTAAGAAGTTTTAGATATTGGATTTAGATTTTCTTAAAGATTTATTTGACTAGAGGAACTGATCAAGTATCTGAAACCGAATGTTCATTTCATAAACTAGACCGGAGATAGACTGAAGCAACATTTATTTACTTATGTAATTGCAAAGCAAGAGCAATTTCAAAGGCTACCTGGCTAACTTCAGGCTCCGTCTGTAGTTTATAAATTAAACAATAGTATTAAACAAATTGTTCGATCCCCAGCGGAGTCGCCATTATGTTATCACTCAGATTTTCCTTGAAGTTGTAGGGAAGAGGAAAGGGGTCTGAGGTAACCACAAACCAACTTTTAGGTACATAATCTAGCCAATCTGTACCCAGAGAGAGCTCTCTCTTTAAGTTTTAGTTTTGTTTTGAAAGATATTAGGCTAGTTATGAAAGTACAAGGATTTTGATTGTGTTTGGGTGATGAAATTCTATAGCAGAAAGGTAATACTGAATAGTTTAGGCCATTGGGCTAATGGAGTCAAAGAAAGATGGCTTAACTGGATAAAGTTTCTTAACAAGAGATGGTTTCACAGGGCGAGGTAATCAAATAGGGAACAATTTAATATCTAATATGAATGAAATGGACTCAAAATGGGTGAAGGGCAATTAATAATCCTTCAACATATTCAAAAGAGGGAACTTGAATGATTATTAATAAAGAGCAATTAAGTATTCTTTACCAAATAATCAAAATGATTAAACTAGAAAACATGAGCAATTAAGAATTCACTGTTTATACTATTTCAGAAGAAAACATTAAGAATAATAACGATTGAAAACAGATTGCACTTAAGCACTTTATGAATTATTCCTTTTCGTTTATCATTCAGATATGAAACATAAATGGTATAATAAACAAATATAAAACTTTAAAACATAAGAGATATATGACTTATTGATCCGTTGTTTGATTCAAGAATCTTGTGAAAAGCCCTTTGCATCAATTCCTTATCCAGCTAGCCATGAAAAAATTGTCCAACAACACTTTATTCCAAAGTAATCAATATTACAGCAAAATCTATGAATTCCCCCCCCAATACTCCAATTGAGGGAGTATTTATACAAAAAATTATAAAAAATATCTCCTAACAAAGTGAGATATAATTTAGGATGACTCATGAATATGTTACAAGAAAATAGAGACAGATGGTCTCATGGATAAGAGAAAAGATAACCGATGTTGTGATATTTCCTTTTTTTATGAATGTGCTGGAGGCAGGCTCTATGATTTGGCTTGTTGCTGTCCTCTCTAGTAATTCTGTGCTGGCGGCTCTGTTTTACTGATACTATTTACCTGTACTGATACACTTTGACCTGTTTGATCTCTGTTTATCCTTTTTATCATGACTTACTGTAGTAAATAATCAAAATTCATGCAAGGATAATTTTTACAAAATGTTTAAGATCTCTTCCCACCATTGTGCTTCTGGTATTATGGTTCTTTGAAGCTTCCTCAGAGTCTCATCAGTCTCTGTATATCTGAAGAAAGTAGGCTGAATTGGGAATAAGTGCTTTACCTCATGTTCGAGATAAAACAAATTTTCCAGACTGTCATGAAGCATTTTGCCTGTAGGCAATGCTTTTGCTACTGATGAACTGGTCGATGAACTGGCCTGGTTGTCAGCTTACTTATTCAATTTCTCAACATAGCTTTCAAGGCTCATTAGTTTATCATCTGAAACTAAAAGACTTGGTAATCCTTTACTCTGCAAAATATCCAATTTCTTTGTAAAGGCATTGATTTCTTCCTGCATATCATAACATCTTCTTTTTAGGTTCTGCATCAGATCTCTTTTAGTAAAAACCCTTTTTACCTCCAAAATTGTTCATGTTCTGTCTTGGATGCCTAGCTCTTCAAGTTGATATCTGTTCTTGGTATTTAAAAATTGTATAAGCTCATTGGCTTCTTTAAGCATATTTCCTAATTCTTCTCTTGCCTTTTGAACTTCTTCCAGAGCCAATTTAACTAAATCATTCTGCTCATACATTATTTGAATTGATGGCTAGACATAATTTATTGACTGAGTGATGTTGGCCCAAAGAATTTATTTGATTTCCTTCAAAGGCTTCTCCAATGTGAGATCCTTCTCCAATGCTTTGACCAATTTTTCTAATCTGTTGATCTCTCTTGTTTTTTCTGCAACACTCATCTTTGAGAGATCATATTTTTGTTCTAAAGTGGTAAATTGTACCTTTGTTTTCTGGAGCTCTATCACTTGGAGTTTCAATTCCTCCATTGATTTTATTAATTCTTCAGTGCATAAATTGGAAGTGTTGCCCTGTGATAGTCCTGCTGACTGATCTGTTGTTGTACCTGTAATCACTTATGTTGTAGATGCTGGAATGTTTGGCTGCTTATTCTTTAATGCCTTTTCAAGTTCTTTTTCAATCTCATTTAGTTGCTCATTAAGTTTGAAGAGAAAATCCATTAATTCTTCTTCAGAGTTTTTGCTTTATGATTTTCGCATTTTGTGGATGCCTTGAAGATGGAAACTTTAGCTGTTTCCTTAAGGCTGCAATATCATCATCTTTCTTCTTAATCAAGGCTTCTATAGCCTTAACATCTTTGGGATTATGACCCAATCCAATAATTATTTCTTCCAAAGTCTTTATTCTGTTGTCCTTAGCTTGGGAAGAGGTTTTTTCAAGATGTAATTGAGCAGTAGTATTATCCAAGGAATTCTGTAATCTTTGGGCCATCATTGATTTATCAGTCAAAGTTGAGTAAATCATTTCACCAGTTTGTTTGTGCAGCTCAATCTGATCCAAAGGATGAATATCCTTTGCCATGACTTCAAAATTGGTTCTGACATAATCTGCAGCTGTTTGAGGCTGCTGCACTTTGGGTTTGAAATGACTCATCACCATTTTACCTTGCTGGATGTCATAGGCTGACATCAATCTTTGTTGATTTTTGGGACCCATCTTCAAATATTTATTATAGACTTGAAGTCTTAATGGATCATTTCTGGGCTTTATATTTATAAATCTCTTTTTAATATCCCAGACATCCTTCACTGGTGGTTTGAAGGAAGATACTTCTGCACTTTGTTGTCTTTGTATTTCTTTTCTCTATGAGTCAGTGGATGTTCCACTGATTGTGAATTTTTGCTGACTATCTAACTCTTCTCTCCTTTGACTATTAGTGGTTTCTTGAACAAATTCTACTTCTGAAAGAGGATTTAATCTTTGTCTTTTGACACTAGGTTGTTCTGAAGATCCACTGATAGGGGTAGCTATTTCTGCATCTCTCTTCTTACCTTTTTCTTCATTGAGAGGAGTTTGCAAAATTGAAATTTCTGCCACATTAATCTGAGTGGGGGAAGTCTGTATTTGGGCCTGTTCCTTAGAAGTTTCAGGCTGCTCTGCCATTGTGATTTTCTCTGTAACTTGAATATCAATCTCCTTTTCCTTCCCTTTGGATGCTACTGTGGCTAGTGCACTGATTTCCTGCAAATTTTGCTGAGAGGTTCCAGCAGAAGAAGGACCAATTCTTGGTCTTTGCACCTGCCCAAAAGAGTCCAGGTCAAGTATTTTCTCAAGATCTTTCATAACATTTTCATCACTGACTTGTTCACTATCTTGTTCTATTAAGTTCCCTTCCATCCATTCATCCACATTTGCAAATTGTTCAATTTCTGGAATTCTATGGTGAAGGTATGGTGACAATTTGTTTTTCATCCTCCTATCACAAATAAAACTGTTTGGGTCATAATGTACCCAGTGGAAACTTTTTTGCAATTTGAGATAATCTTCTAGGATTCTTTCAGCTTCTTTTCCGACATCTCTAGAATTACAGACAAAAGGACCTAATTGACTCTTAATTCTGAGCTGAGATTTTTACTTTGCATTGCAAAAATTGACTATGTCTGAATTTATCATTTGTCTGAAATACTCTAAGACAAAGAGCCTCATTGGGACATACTTTGGTAACTTGAAAGGACATAGCTCATACCCATATATTCTAATTTCTGTATGATTCCGGTATAGGTACTAATCACTTATCCTGTATTGCTTGGAAAGTTGGAGAATTTTCTTCATATCATTATTGACCCTAGGAGGGGAAACTCCTGTTAATAAGGTAGTTGCAGGGTGCACAAATAGGTCAATAAACTCATTGTAAGAATAATGAGACTCAAAGGAATCATGGAAGATTGCAGACCAAAAAATTACAGACCTTGGATTTCCTTTGGTATCAAGTTTCATGACATGGAAGGGGAAACTCTCTGATTGATAATAGAGCATGAGATGGTATATAACAGTGGAATACTTAAAAACTTTTTCATCTTTCAATCTCATGAACTGGTCATGAATTTTATCAGCAATGTAGGAAGAAAAATCATATTTGACAGCAGGGGGCTGTCCAGGGGTAAAAATTGACAACAACACTAGGGTTAACTTATCAACGTATTCACTGGTGTTGAAACCCATTACAAAAGATATCATATTCAAAATGAGTCTACCCATATCTATGAAAAAAGTATATCCATAAGGAGGAGGGCCTTTGGGTTGATGTTCTTGAAGCATAAAAGTCTGACAGAGCCGATTCAACTCTTCTTGGGATAAATTGGTCGATTTTTCAAGTAAATCTCCCATGGAAAGGGGATTCAGGGCTTGACCAGGATGAAACTGTAATATTTCGTTGATAGATTGAGCAGTTATTGGGAAAAGGACGGTTTGACTCGGGGACATGACTGCTCGTTGATTGGGATCATAATTGGCATGGCAGTGATGAATTATTTCGGGAAAAATATGAACTGAGGGTAAAATATATATTGGAAGATTGGATTCCCACAGTCCCAAAATGTCAGAGCCATTCTGGTAACTATCTCTGCATTGGCAAAAAATTCTGAGAGGATTTTCACTAAGGATGAGGTCTTTAATCTGGAAATCCCTATCTGCTAGAGGCAGATAGTCTAAATCTTTATGAGGGGCATTCAGTGGTGCAAAATTCAAAGCCAAAAGAATTTCCATTTCTGGTTCTTGTGGATTCAGAAAGGAAGTTGGGTTTTAATGGAAAAACAAGAAAAATTATAGGTCCGGGAATACAATTACAGGTCTGGGAATTTAGGAGTGGAATAAAGACCAAATTGAACTGTGTTTGTCTTTTCCTGTGGAATTAAATAAAAAACCAAGATTTTGCAGGGTTCGACGGGAATTTGGATAAATCCTGTTTTCCAGGAAGTGGACAGTGATGAAAACAGGTGTTGGCAACTGCTGATGGTTTCTGGATTGTTCGTCTGCAAGTTTCTCAGCAAGGTGGCGGTTGACAATCTTCGACAGTTGGTTTTGAAGTTTTTGCATGGGACACTGGTCACTGTACAAGATAATGAAAATGACACGCGTTGGTTTGTTTTATTTGCAAAATCAAAGGTTGGCGGGCTTTATATTTATGGCAGATGACGTAAGCAAGAAAGGTTGCTTTGTCATAGGCGGAAGGGCGGTAAGCGGTATACATCGCACCGCTTTTGGGAACAAGCGGTTTTCAGCGGAGGGCCAGTGATTCCATACAGATCACGACACGTGGCGAGGCACTGTTTGGAAAACCGCTTGGCCATCGCGCGTTATTGTTCGGACGTGGGGGCGCAGTGGTATGGATGACAACCGTTGATCGTGGACTGGTTGATCGAACGATTGTCGGGGAGGTGAGATGACGGGGAAATAAAGGAGCGGGCCCAATACAATTAAATATAATTTAATCATATCGGGGGCAATTTAATTGGTGGGATAGGTTATTAATTAACCATGAGGTTTAATTAACCCTTTTAAATACGGCAGGGAGGCGGGGATCATAATTAGTTGGAGATTCAACTAATTAATCACAATTAACATATTTGTATGGTTATTTTTCAACCAAAGGGCATGATATGTAATAATTTGGGAGTTTTATATAGTTAAAATAATACGGGAAAGGGTTGATTCATATAGGGAATTAAATAATAAAGTTAAAGTTAATATGAAAATGAATGGAAAGCGCTAAGTATAAAAACATTAGAAGTATGTATTTAATTTATGTTTGAATGAAAAGAGTTTTTATGAGATATTGCACAATTTTCCTAAGTAAAATAGGATTTTACTTAGGAAAAGATTTTTTGGAAGTGAATGAATGACATTATGAATAGTTTTAAGTACTTAGGCTTTTTCAATTATTGGGTCGAGGGTCCGGTCCCTCCAAAAGTCAAGGAAATGCCTTGAGCCCCTCTAATTTTCAAATGCCTAGGTACTTAGGGGAAATTAGTGAATTTTTTAGGGAAAAATGAAAAGGGAAGTTAATAATTTGACTTTGTTTTTCTTGAATTTCTTCCAGTGTAATGTATGCCTTGCACTTGTGATGAAAGCAAATATTAACACATTTAGAGTCATTATCCATCACATGTAATTTTGCAACAACATCTACCTACCCTACCTACTTTAACCTACCATTTTTTCTTCTTTATTAGGGTGCACTTAGACTGGCAAACCCTTATCACACTTTCTTTTCTTTTACATGTAGAAATCTATATAAATCTAGCCTTATTACATCTAAGGGCTCAAATTAAACGATTGAGCTCCTTTTATTTACTCTACCTATCTACTTATCTGTCAAGTTTAAACAGTTTGGTTAGATTTTATTTTCTATCTCTGAAACATAAAATTGAAAGATGAACTAGCCAAGCTTAAATTGTTTGACTGTTCATCAATTGTGGCATAAGATACAAGTTGCACACAATTTTTTTATTTACATAAGAGCAAAAGTAGTGGAATTTAGACTTGCGCACTTTCCTTGGCCTTTCTTTTGGTGGGGTTCATTTTCTTTTACTTTTTTGGCCATTTTTTATTCTTTTTACCCTTTGATTTTTCTTTTAGGGTATACCCTCTTTACATTTTTTTTTTTTTTTAATTTTTGATTTTTTTTGACAATATGGAAACCCTTTGCAACAAGGAAAGGTATGAACATATTACATAGCCCATCAAGTCAATCATGATATATGACACCTATTGGTATAGGAGCATAACACGAAGTATCAAAAGTTACAAGGCGGCCGAATCGGTTACCTATGGATGGATAACAACCTAAATTTGTCCTCCCAAATATACCCAAAGGTACGTGGAGGCCCAAGTTCGTAATAACGATCTCTAATGAGAAACCGCACAATGAGAGCACCCCCTTATACTTTTTGTACTAGAACACCGCCCTATATCCCGAAGGTACATGGATGTGCTCTGATATGCCTACGTACTTGGAGTGAGGTATCACACTCAGAATGTATCACAGACAAGTTAGCGACAACTGCTATGTTTAACAACACCGGAACACGTCTCTAGCATAGACCTTCTAAACGCTATTGTTAATGTTACAATGCTTTCTTAGGTTGATTGATGTAAATTTTAAGTTGATCTTGTTTAAAAGTTTATCTGTGAGGTTCACCGCATTATGTAATGGAAATTTCAAAAAATGCAAACTAAATGATAATAAAACTTTTCAATTTAGCTTTTTCAGTGAAAATCCTAGCTACTAAGTGGAAAGAGCAATCAGTTTTTGAGAAAAAAGCAAAGAGCACAAACTAAATGCAGATTTCCTTTACTTGTTCCTATGCAACACAAACAAAATCTAAATGCACATGCATGTTTTTCTTTTCAGTTCCCTTTAATTTTAATTAATGAAAGGAAACTAGATGCACAAATCAATCAAACAAATGTTTTCTTTTGAGAAACGAGGAATGAAACAAAAATTTCTCTTAGGAAAATGAAGAATGGAAGTACAATTTTCCTACAGGAAACGAGGAATGAAACAACAATTTCCTTTTCGAAAACATAATTGATCTAATGCAAAAATTTCTACTTTGAATTTGATTTACTAATGATTAAGAAAATATCTAATGAAACATTGAACAAATTAATTTTCAAAGGAGGAAGAACAGGAAAGTTTACTGGTGTCTAAGAGCTATCAGACATTTGAGAATACAAAAAACAATGGGATGAAACTGAAAGAAATGAAAAATTTTGATGGAATTTGGTTGGCTGAGGGGGAAACGTAGCCTCTAAGGGGATACAGTGCGTTGCAGAGCACCCCTGAATGGAACACAATGCACTGTACCCTGACCAACAGAGTGTTGGGCGCATCTAGGTTTGAAAAACATGCAGCTAAACACACTTTTAATGAAATTTGTTCATTCAAATGACTGATAAAGGAAAGTAGATGCTAATGATGAAGATAAATAGAGGAAAAGAACACCAGGAATGACAGGATACTCCCCAGCGGAGTCGCCAATTTTTTATACAGAATTATAATCTACGGATAAACTAGATTCCCTTAGTGTGGTGTTCCTTCACTTAGAACAACAGAGGAAATATAACTACTATTTTCTCTAAAACAAGAAAATATACAGAAAGGTAAAAGATCCTACTTGTAATTATTTCGCTTTCCTTCTCCTTCTGTTGCTGTTGCCATCGCTCTCAATCCAACTCAAGTCGCTAGATCGATTCTTGCAAACAAAAACAGAGAACAACAAACAACATATAATATACAAGTATCTACTTATCTTAATCAAATCAAACCGATTAGATTTGAAATACATACATCATCAAGAATACATTGCACAAGATATAGACATATGATGAGAAAATGAACATATATATTTATGAAATAGTAGAAGGGGAAGATTACAATTAATGGAACGAGTTGTCGTCAACCTGCTCCAACTTCATTCCAGCCTCATCACATCCAACATCATACCAGCATCATATCAGTACTTCCAATCTCTTATCAAATGAGAATCCAACAACGTAACTTTGCACAAATTCTTCCTCCCTAGCACTTAGATGAGTGCTCAATTTATAGGGAAACTGATGGTAGTTTCTCATTGAATGGATTTCTAATAATAGACAAGACATATTTCCAAGTTAAGAGGTGTTAGATGGACACTTGGATTCAAAGTATGAAACCTATGGACTCTTCTAGAAGGCACTAGCCAAGTGGAGATTCCCGGAACAATGATGATTTCGATTCTAGATGACCAACACACCCTTAAGTATCGGGAAGTGCACTGCAGTGCACCCTTGCATGGAGGAATTGGCACTACAACACAATTAGTCCCTTACATAGGAGCGTTGGTGAGTCAGTGGGTCATATAACATATACTTCAAACCTTGGAAGTCTCACAATTGAATCCATAAAAGGAATGTCTTCACTTAGGGCATATATCAACTGAAATTAAGGGGATGATAGAACCTATTCATTGGTCTTGGGGATGATGTCATGTTTGACCATTTCTTGGGGCATGATGCCAAAGTTGACCTATAACAGTGGTGAACTTGGACACTTCGCCAACACTTGTCCTAAGAAGAAATAAAAATGATCTTTTGATTCCAAGGTAGCAACAACAAAGGATGATGGTTCTAATGATGATGCAACCATGAGTGCTTATGTACCTCAAGAGAAGAGGTGGGGTGACCTGGATATATAGAGCATCTACAGATGCTGGCGGGATCCTTGAGTCAACCCTACTCTTGGATCACATACGAGCTATGTGAGTCTTAAGATAGTAGCGAGATGAGTTGGGAGATGGTTGCAGAAGGCCACAGTGAAGCAGAAGGGAGAGCTAAAGAGATGAAGAAGGAGCATCGTAATGCATAGGTAGCAATAACATGGAGGAAGCAATATAGAGGCTGATGGGACTTCAACAACGTAGAGAGGCTGAGATCACAGAGTGCAGAGCTGTAACAACACAGTGCCTCCAAGAGTACAATGTAAATTAGCAGCCAAGGAGCTTCAGGGATGACATCATGACTTATCTGTCAACGATTGGGCAAAATTTCTTCAGTTTCTTACTTCTCAGCAACTGAGTTGCAGTGCAACAATTAGTAGTGGCAGTGCTATGGGCAGCATGATGAAACAACTTGAGAGGGAGCTGTAGTACATATGTGGAAGTGACATGGGAAACAATACAAAGAGAATAAATGCAGTAGATGAAGGGCAGCAGGCCAAGCATCAGAAACACAAAAACCAACATCAAGATCTTGCAGTACATGGTGTGGATGTATTGCTAGTTGGTGTATCATCGTGTGTGATCTAGACTTGAATTTTTTTGGAGGGGCTAAGACACACTTGAACTCCAAAACCCAGATAGCATTTGGAGAAATTTCAGCTGGTGTTCAAGTTATTCAAACAATTAATTATTTTAATGTATTTCCTAAGTCTAAACTTAGGAAAATTAAATAATTAAAGTGAATTAATTAACACATGTGATGAAATATTCTAAGTGACACGGATCAAGCAGTGTTTTAATCTTAGCCGTTGATGAGTGTTTTAATCTTGGTCATTGATGAGATTGTAAAAAAAGTATAAGAGAAAGGCTTGAGGGTCAGTTGGAGACACACACACACGGAGGCAGAGCTGAGAAATAGATATGGAATTCTAGGTCAGGATTTGCTAAGAATTTCCGGAGGATTTTTTTGTAGCGAGGGGTAGTATTGGCTGAGGGGATGATCTGATCCCGAAGCCAAGAGTCAGCGAGAGATAGAGGAGAAACTTTAAGGGACAACACAAAGGAGCAAGGATAACAACAACAGCTTCAACCACTATGCTATAGAGACCGACCCTTTAATTTACTAGATGAGCACTAGGCTTTAAATATATATATATATATATATATATATATATATATATATAGTAACTAGGAAATGAAACCATAATCACACAAGTTGAAACTCAGTAAAATTAAATCACATATATCAAGTCCATCTATTTAACTTCTTATCACATATATATATATATATTTAACTTGATTATAGGCACAATGAAATCATCATAATTAAAAGAAAACTAACTAACACATGTATCGTTCACCATTGGATGAGAACCAAACTTGACTTGCCACTGCTTGAGCTCCCTTGTTGTCGTGCTTAATCCGAATGTAATGACCCACTGGTTGACCTCCCAGCCTACTCCTTGGGTACTCTCCTTCCCCGCGGACCCCGAGCTGCAATGGGGTTGTACAACAAAGGAATGTACTAGTTGATAGAGGTGAGCCCCTCTTGGCTCAAGAGTCCCCTCTCTATAATCCTCTATCCCACCAAACTCAACTATAGCTCGTAACCACTCAAATTGACATAATCTCCTCCATCCAATCATAGGGTAAAACAAAAATCCCCTTTCCCCTTCCATTTCCCTTTCTTTTATATAAGGTTTCATAGGTGACACTTGGAATTTCATGCTTAAATAATTATTTTTTTATCACCCCAAAATTTGATTATTCACCCACCCATGTGTCACCCTCTCATCAAGACTCTCCAAAAATAATTTACTTAATTATTCATTTAAAAATAGTATTTCCCTCAACCCAACAAGGTTTCCTATTTCTTCTCCTAGTTGTCTCTTGATTCCCCCTTTTTACTCCTTAATTTGTGTTTATTACCGAAGTTAATTGATGATTCTCAGATTTGGTCCCCTAACTACCTCAATTTTCCCTTTTGATGAATATTCTTATGTTGGCTTTTGCCACATGGAAGTTCTCTAAATTTCTCAAATTTTAATTTATTAATCTTATTTTATTTCACCACCCTCTTCTCTTAATGAAGTTTTTAATAAAGCTTTATACTTAAATCTATGTCCCTCTTTCCCCCTTTTGCCTAATTAAGTCTTATGTATTTAATATTTTGTTTTAACATGGAAATGGTAGAGTTATCATGGTAGAATATTTTATCTCTTCCTATTACTCCCTTACCCTAAGTTTTATTCTTGATTTAATTCCTTTGGTTCTAACATCATATGTCACTTGATATGAATTAGTTGGATTTTCATATATTGATTATATTTATTAGTTTCTTTAATGATGTCGAGGGTTTCAAGTTGGTCATGCCCTTCAAGAACTTCTATTCTAAGTTCCAAGGGTGTCATGCCTACGAATTTATTTCTGATACCAAGGGTGCCAAGTCGGTCGTGCCCTTCAAGAATTTCTCTTGAAATTCCAAGGGTGCCACACCACTTGCCCTTCAAGTATCCAGTGGTTACGAGGGGAAATTATATGTGTAACAATAGAGACCCCTATCATCTCATATGTTTCCTGCTATAGTGAGACTAATGGTGCTAGGGATCAAGGAATCCGCCTTGATGTGCGCCCCCCAGAAAATCCTCGTGAGCGAACCAAATTTGGGACCTGCCCTCACGACATCGTGATCTTCAAGGCGAAGGTACTTCGACCTTTCCAGCCTAAGTCACGGTGGGAGGCTAGCGAGTGATATCAGGAACACTGTTCCACCCCTCCCATGTTGTTCCATCCAATTGTACAACCCCATCACCCATATGTGAGTCATTCGGCCAAGCAACTAACATGTTCCTGCAACCATTGACATATCATCAGAGTGTGTATATATATATCAAGTTCCAAACTGAACTTATAATTTCAAAGACAAAATATTAATTCCTATCAAACCAGATGTTGTCAGCTCATCATATGCGAGTGCCTCTAGTGGTTTCCTGTCATACTCAATCATCATCAGTAACAAAGTTTCTCGTTGTTAGTCATTATCATAATAGCAACATCAACATGATCGTCATTCACATCGTTGTTCATTTTGAATCATAACTAATGCAAGTAGCTACCATAGGAGACACGTCCATCATATCCATCAAAGCCATCATCATTGTAACATCAATAGAAAACATACCTATCTATCATTATCATGATATTAATAGTGAACATACATATTCATCAATGATGTCATCATCACAGTATCAATAAAGAACATACATAACCATCAAATCCACTTAATAATAGAGTCATGTGTCTAGATCCTCAACCTGAAGTCCTCAAAGAATAAAGTATGAAGGATTAGTGTCCATCAACCAAAGTGGGGCACTACATTCACCCCCTCTTAATAATGGACTTCGCCTCGAAGTCCTTAGATTAGGAAAGGAAATTAAAACAAGGAATGCATATCCTTAATATCCTCTATTAAAATCTTGCTATCCTCATTGTGACAAGTATCCTTAATTTTTTAAATCAAGCAATTTCTCCCTGATTTTTGTACATTAAGGAATACCGAAATATTTGAGGGTCATACTTAAAACATCTTCCATCTTCTTTATGGTTCCCCTTTACGCAAGTAATATAAACATCATATTTACTTGTTAACTTTGATTACTTCCCTTATATAGTGTTTTAATGGTCTTGGGTGATTATGTGTCGTATGCTTTGACGATCAATCCCCACAATTATCTTTTATGATTCTTGATGCCAATGCTTTTAGGGCACACAACGTCATTCAACAATGTATAATAAGTGTATGGATATGCCTAATACATTACATCAATATTAATTTTGTAACAAATGTGGACTCCTTGGGAGCCATTAGTTCATATAAACACCATCCCCAAGTAAGTTAACAAAATATCTACAACTTATATATGTTTATTTCTCATATATTGACACAATTGATTTCTTATGAAATTAAAATGATCATAGTTATCTATGTTTAACATCTATCACCATGAAATATCTCATAAGAGAATGTACAATTAGTGAGTGACCATTAACTCAAACCACATGTGTAATGAACCTACGTCAAGGTGCATCAATTCTTCTTGTGAATTAATCTCAACTACATCACTTACACCACTTAGGTTTAATTAATAAAATGGCTTTTAGGCTAGAAATCGTCACATAGTAGATATCCTTTAACATGATATCATTAACATCATTATATGATAAGGCTCCAACAAAAATAAATAAAACCATACAAGTATATGATAGGCTCCAAAAACTAGCACTCAATATCAACCTACATCAAATTAGTAATAATCCTCTTGAATTTCTTAGCTGTCACATATTTGAACCTAAGAGTATGGTAATTATCAAATTTCAATGTGTCTAATCATCAATGTCTCAACAATCACCTAAGCTAAACTCCTTCATGTATCACATGCATGGCACGTCTCTACCGTGCAATTGTTGAATAGTGAGCAATTTCATGTTCCCTCTTCTTCTCCCATGAAGGAATCGACATGAAAATTTATTTCAAAACATTTATTCCATGACGTGTGTGTGTGTGTGTGTGTGTATATATATATATATATGTATGTATGTATGTATGTATGTATGTATGTAATCTCTGAGTCATTATTGGGTCCATCAACATGTCCCTAGGTGTTCCAAATCACTTATGATGACTAAGCATTCCAAAAATCACTATGTCATGAACCATATTGTTTTATAGTAAAGGGGTATGATCATATGAGATTGACTAACTAGGTGAAGAAACACGCACATGAACACATACTTATGGCCTTCCTTTGGCAAAGTATTTACAAATAATTACTAGATTAACCATCTTTCCAAATCTTCTACTTCTATCTTTCCTTCAAGTAGAGGGATATCAAAATCAACTTATACCTTGAAAATGTGTCATTCCTCTAAAATCATTAATTTTAAAGTGCCTTTGTTGCCATTGAATTTGGATGAAATAGTCCATCATTTCATTCTTTTATTGATCGAGTACTTCTTCAATCAACAACTTGATAGGATACTTTACTACAACATCCTTATTTTTATTTGTTTTCCATGTGAGACCACTAATGTTAGTGATAGTTTTCTTCACTATAACAAATAATATATTGCTTTAATACCACTAACTCAATTTGAATTGATAAATAAATTAAAGAACACTCAATAATGTAGAAATAACACGAAATGTATAATTGAAAGCATGATATTAAAATAAAATCCATTTTTTTTTTGATGAGTGTAATAGTGTAATACAATGCAATATACATAACAATACATAATGTCTAGAATCATATCATGGCAATTTATCTCTCAGAAATCCATAAAAAGCATAATAACCTTAAATGTTTGATAGGATACCTATTTCCAAATGCATTATACAATTTGAAAAGACACCAATATGGATTCTACAAAATGATCATGGGATAGTAAGAGAATGCTAATTAAGCAACAAAATAAATCTTTTTTATTTTTATTTTTTTTATTCGATTAATATTTATACGAAATAGACTTTTCTTGCCTCTGCCATAAAACGATCTTAGTGAGAAATAAGTTTACTTAATATATGACACCATACCAATGGAGAATTGAACACTTAACATTTGCTACACTATATATATATATATATATATATATATATATATATATATATATATATATATATATATATATATATATATTTCAATTCTGGAGCAGTCTTCTCGTCGTCATCAAATCTATTGTTCAACATCTCTAAACTAAATTTTTCTATGTTGCCTTTGAACCATTTCGGTAATCCTTTCATCGTTGGATATATATATATATATATATATATATATATATATATATATATATATATATATATATATTTCAATTCTGGAGCAGTCTTCTCGTCGTCATCAAATCTATTGTTCAACATCTCTATACTAAATTTTTCTATGTTGCCTTTGAACCATTTCGGTAATCCTTTCATCGTTGGATAATTCAATGTGCTTGGATTTATTGAAGTTGTTATTCCTTTGTTTGGAATTTACCTCTGCACCAATTCATGAGGGATCCGTGTATTGATTAAATATATGTTATTTAAAAGTTTTAGTTTTAATTTTTTTTAAAATTTTCCCTTTAATCAGTTTTATATTTGCATTTATATGATTACCAGATAAGACCCAGTTTTCTATTCTATTCGTATTTACATGATTAACAATTAAGACCTAAGCTCTCTCGACCAATCATCATATAAAAATAATTAAATAAGTTAATTTATTAAAATAGGAGTAATAGTGTTCTTTCGTTACTAGTGAAATTTATTTGTTTGAAATTGTGGTATTGGGGTAGAAAGACTCACGGGTAGTCCTCGAGCTAAGAAAATACGTGTTGAAATTTTCAATTTAGATAATTTAGTTCTTGAGGATAGATCTCAAGAACTGTGCCACCAAGGACATTTTAGGACAACCATTGGTAAAAAGATACACCACTAGTCACTTTCTTGTTCTTTGCATGCTTTAGTTGATTATCTACTTGAAGCTTTTATATTTGTGCATAGTGTTTTTCCCTCACTTCCCCTCGAGTTCCAGAAAACTCGAGAGAGTAGCAATGCCCGAAAATATTACTTAAGTAATATATTAATGTTTTAAGTAAGCCAAACAAAATGGTAAACCATGATCGCAATAAATTGACGTAACATTTCATTCCACATCGAATATTAGAATATTTAACAAAGCTTTCAAAATTACAAGTACATACTAGAGGAGCCTCACATACAATACATGAATATTTTTACATTAAGGGACACATTTAAACTTCAATTATTATTCACAAGTTGTTTATGTGATATGCATTCGGTAACTAGAAGAAACAATGCTTTGCTGCTTGAAACTAACATTAAGAAATATACAGGAGATTGGATTTTTTTTCACAGTTTCTTCAAACACACAATACAAGAAGAGTGTCACATATAATACATTATTTTTTTCTTGCTCAAGGACAAACCTAAACTTGAATTATCATCCAAAAGGTGTCTTCGTTTGGTATGTACTACACAGACAGTTACTTCCTATCAGCTAAAAGATATATGTTTGTTTATTCGCTATTTGCATTAGTTCTCAATTTTTTGTGAAGTCGATTGAGAAATAAACTTCAAGGTTGGGGCTGCATTGTATAATCTGGATTTCTTTTAGCTTATGGTTCCAGGTTTGAGGTATTTATTCTATTAAATTTCATCGACTTACATATTGCCTCGTATATTTTTAGAAAATGCCATTCAGATAAGGCAGACCTTTCGACCTCGGGCTGTGCTAAAATATAAATGCAAGGATTCAGAAAATCGTTAAATCTAAGGCTATCTCATAAAAACGCTAAAACAAATAATGGTCTTTGCTTAGCACAGTGTCCTCTGCAAAGAAAATAATGGAGTAAATCACGTTCACCTTAAATGTCATTTCACAAAGGGAGTATTTTCTGCTGTAAAAGGAATTACAGCGAGGAAAAGGAAACTGGGAATGAAAAATCAGTTAGATGAGACTTTGGGAGCATAGTTGGTCAAAGATCATGAAGGAAAAAGACCATTCTTTGCAATGTTTTGTTTATGGGTCAGTTTTGCTATCTTGAAACGAATTAATTTTCCAAGTGAAGGTCATTACTCCGACTCAAACTGTCTACAGAGATAAAACGATCCCACACAAATTTTGACAAAGCCAAGGAGTGAAAACAATGGACAGTCAACAATATTCAAATCAACACCAAGGTTCATGGCTATTTAGACAGTGCTGCTTACAAAAATCCAACACATATGGGGCAAGAGGAAGCTGCCTGATATCAAATAACAACCAAATTCGTTTGAATGTACTCTGAGACAGGGACCTAAAAATTTCACGGAGATAAAGGCCACCACAGTTCTAATAACCTGAGAATGAGAAGCACGGTCAAATGATATCAAAATTTATGGGGATTTTAAATTAGTGATGGAATAGCTGAATAAAATTAGAAAGCAGAAATTTGGAACTGCATGGCAGTCTCAACTAGCAGAAGTTATAAAAACAGTGTTTTTTGACTTCATACTCTTTCATCATATCTATCGGGAAAGTGACAAGGGGTAAATAGATTATCTAAAAATCCGGACTAATCATCCAAAAAAATCTATTATGATGGGGTCCAAGGGATTCTCCCGTCAAGATATATTAGCATTTGATTTTGCAATTTCCAGCCTTTGAGACTGACATGGCTGGTTTGCTGATCCTCGACATTTGTAAATAAGAGGGTGCAAATTTGTTTTTGTTTTTTTGTTTGTTTGTTTTTTTTAAACTTGAAGTACATTGGAAAGAGTCCATTGCTTATCCAAAACACAGAAGCCATACAAGAAGTTCAAAAACGAAATGACCATAAACATTTTTGTTTCGCTAAGCCATTGCATGTCCTAACAGTAGAATTAAGTCATTGTAAAAGTAAATAGATCTTTGAAATGAAACAAAGCACCGTTGTATACCATAAAATCATCTGAGTGGAGTATAGGAATTGGAATTGAGCAACACATAGATGCCTATAAATCCAAAGACTTAAAGAAATTGTTTTGGCAGCTATTTATGGAGAATAAAACCAGCACAACAACCTTTTCACAATTTGCACCCCTTAAACTAAAGGGTTTAATCCCGTGGATTTTCACCAGTAAGTTGTAACACACTATTGTGTCAAACTCTTCGAAAAAAAAAACCCAGGATCTACCCTGAAAATTCTCTTAGATCTACCACTTTCTTAGATCAAGACCAAATCTTCATCCTATGTTTCATTTATAAACCCCATTCAAAATATATGGAAATAATACCTTCGATCCAGGCATGTAAAGACGAGTACTGCATAAGCAAAACCTTAATGAAAACTACAGGACATGGCCTTTGTTATAAAATTTTAACATGGGGAACTAAAGAGGAGCAAGTGGCATCATTAAATGGTTACGAGCAGAAATGCAAGCCATCACAAAATATTCCAGTGGTATAATTTTTTGGGAAGAAATTTATGCAGCTTTCAAAAGAATTGATAGATAGCCTAACAAAATATATCCAATCCTATACTAAGATGAAATTTAATACCTCTAGAACAGGAGTCAATTCCACCAGTTCCAGGTATTTTTGGGAAAATAACAAGGATTTATCCACAAGAACTGTCAATCCACCACAGACGTTGTGATCATGTAAGGGGTTTCGATATTTCTCTATGATTGAATATTCAGTCAACCATTTTCAATAATTCCAATAGATTTTCTTGGATTCTCGCACTTATCCAATGGTCAGTTAACCACAGACATGACTTTCTAGGATTCTGGCACTTATCAAATCAAATCAATATCACAAGAATTTTGGAATTTAAGATCGGATCTTGTCAATGGTAACATCATCGTTTTTCTGTTTGGCACGAAGAATCTGGAATTCAATTCAAGCGTATATAGTTTCGGAAGAAAAGTTTGGCATCAATGTATAAATGTTGCACATTCCCTAAGCATTAAACCCACAACTTTCTCCGAACAGAGCCTTGGATTGAACGAAAAGGCTCACAAGAATATCACCAAATCTCGAGGAAGGGAACGCTACCGATGCACCTGATGGTCGGAAGGTTATGCTCCCACGTAGCTATAACCTATGCATTGTTTGATGGAAAGCTTGAGCGGGATGTGTACTCATGGACATTTATAGTTGCAGGGTATTGCCAAAGTGGGAGGATTGAGGATGCACGGCAGATGTTCGACAAAATTCCTGAGAGAAAAGTTGTATCGTGGAATGCTATGCTTGCTGGATATACGCAGACTTCCAGAATAGAAGATGCTCGACATTTATTTGACAAAATGCCTGAACGGGATGTTGCATCATGGAATTCTATTATAACAGGCTATGCACAATGTGGGAGAGTAGAGGAAGCTCGGCCATTGTTTGATATAATGCCAAGCCAAAACGTTGTTTCTTGGACCTCAATGATTACAGCCTATGCACAGACTGAGCAGGGTGAGGATGCGTTGAAATTATTCTCGCAAATGCTTCAGGACAGAGTCAAGCTAGATCCTACAACCTTCACGAGTCTTTTGAGGGCATGCACCAGCTTAGTTGCTATGGAAGAGGGAAATCAGTTGCACGAGTATATGATAAAATTGGGGATACAGTTAGATAGCTTTGTGGGAAGTGCTCTTATTAGTATGTATGCTAAATGTGGATTGATAGAGGATGCTCGGTTGATGTTTGACATAATTCAGAACAGAGATGTGGTTTCTTGGAATGCCAATAGAACCTAATGCTGCTATATGGGCATCATTGCTTGGTGCCTGTAGGATCCATTTGAACATAGAGCTAGCTGAAAGTGCAGCTGAACATCTTTTTGAGATGGAACCTACAAATTCTACACATTATATACTACTGTCAAACCTCTACTCAGCCGCTGGTTAGTGGGATCACAAAAGAAAGGTGAGAAAAACTGATGAAAGAAAAGCAGGTGACAAAGAGGCCAGGCTGGAGTTGGATTGAGGTCAATAACAAGGTTCATGCTTTTAGAGTAAAAGACAGATTCACACCCACAAACTCAGGAAATTTATGCAGAGTTAGAGAAGTTGTCTGTGCAGATGGAGGAGGCTGGCTATGTGCCCAAAACATGATCATTGTGTTCTGGATAGTCAACAAATTTTTTTTTTTTGGACTTGTTAGGCATTAACCCTTGCTGTGGTCACATTTATTCACTGTTGATATAAAAGTGTTACTTTGCTCATGGTAATCGAAAGTAAAAATAACTACTTAATCATTACAATGATAAAACAATATGCTTTATCCAATATATTGCTTCAGTGACTCATTTATGTATATTAGACATTACGAAAGCTATAATTATTTTTAAAAGGCGACATCATATACTGTGATCTTATTAAAAAAAAAGTGCAATAATGCATTATTTTGTATAATGTGAATTGGAGCATTGTGGACTAGGAAATAATATATATATATATATATATATATATATATATATATATTTAATGAGAATGTCCAAAATCCAATGAATTAAAAGTCCCATGCAAGTACACAAAGATAATAAATATTCGTTGCTAAAAACAAAATTCATTTTCAAATGTTAGGGAGAATAAATCGTATGTGTCAGTGTTAAAGGTAACTCTAAAGCCCTTTTTATTTTCTTGCAAGTGCTCTACAAATACTAAGCTCACAAAAATAATACAATGAAACCTTAATACTTTATGGGCCTATAGGTCCTAGAGGTTGAACCTTTGCTCTGATACTAAGTGTAGAGACCGACCCTTTAATTTACTAGATGAGCGCTAGGATTTAAATACTTTTTTTTTTTACACAGTAACTAGGAAATGAAACCATAATCACACAAGTTGAAATTCAGTAAAATTAAATCACATATATCAAGTCCATCTATTTAAATTCTAATCACATATATATATTTAACTTGATTATAGGCACAATGAAATCATCATAATTAAAAGAAAACTAACTAACACATGTACCGTTCACCATTGGACGAGAACCAAACTTGACTTGCAGCTGCTTGAGCTCCCTTGTTGTCGTCTACCTCCAAGCTTGAAGGTTGTCGTGCTTAATCCGAATGTAATGACCCACCGGTTGACCTCCCAGCCTACTCCTTTGGTACTCTCCTTCCCCGCGGACCCCCGAGCTGCAATGGGGTTGTACAACAAAGCAATGTACTAGCTGATAGAGGTGAGCCCCTCTTGGCTCAAGAGTCCCCTCTCTATAATCCTCTATCCCACCAAACTCAACTATAGCTCGTAACCATTCAAATTGACATAATCTCCTCCATCCAATCATAGGGTAAAACAAAAGGCCCCTTTCCCCTTCCATTTCCCTTTCTTTTATAGAAGGTTTCATAGGTGACACTTGAAATTTCATGCATAAATACTTATTTTTTTATTACCCCAAAATTTGATTATTCACCCACTCATGTGTCACCCTCTCATCAAGACTCTCCAAAAATAATTTACTTAATTATTCATTTAAAAATAGTATTTCTCTCAACCCAACAAGGTTTCCTATTTCTTCTCCTAGTTGTCTCTTGATTCCCCTTTTTACTCCTTAATTTGTGTTTATTACTGAAGTTAATTGATGCTTCTCAGATTTGGTCCCCTAACTACCTCAATTTGCCTTTTTGATGAATATTCTTATGTTGGATTTTGCCACATGGAAGTTCTCTAAATTTCTCAAATTTTAATTTATTAATCTTATTTTAATTCACTACTCTCTTCTCTTAATGAAGTTTTTAATAAAGCTTTATACTTAACTCTATGTCCCTCTTTCCCCCTTTTGCCTAATTAAGTCTTATGTATTTAATATTTTGTTTTAACATGGAAAGGGTAGAGTTATCATGGTAGAATATTTTATCTCTTCCTATTCCTCCCTTACCCTAAGTTTTATTCTTGATTTAATTCCTTTGGTTCTAACATCATATGTCACTTGATATGAATTAGTTGGATTTTCATATATTGATTATATTTATTAGTTTCTTTAATGATGTCGAGGGTGTCAAGTTGGTCATGCCCTTTAAGAACTTCCATTCGAAGTTCCAAGGGTGCCATGCCTACGAATTTATTTCTGATACCAAGGGTGCCAAGTCGGTCGTGCCCTTCAAGAATTTCTCTTGAAATTTCAAGGGTGCCACACCACTTGCCCTTCAAGTATCCAGTGGTTACGAGGGGAAATTATATGTGCAACGACAGAGACCCCTATCATCTCATATGTTGCCTGCTATAGTGAGACTAATGGTGTTGGGGATCAAGGAATCCGCCTTGATGCGCGCCCCCCAGAAAATCCTCATGAGCGAACCAAATTTGGGACCTGCCCTCACGACATTGTGATCTTCAAGGCTAAGGTATTTCGACCTTTCCAGCCTAAGTCACGGCGGGAGTGCTAGCGGGTGAGATCAGGAACACTGTTCCACCCCTCCCATGTTGTTCCATTCAATTGTACAACCCCATCACCCATATGTGAGTCATTCGGACAAGCAACTAACATGGTCCTGCAACCACTGACATATCATCAAAGTGTATATATATATATATATATATAAAGTTCCAAACTGAACTTATAATTTCAAAGACAAAATATTAATTTTTATCAAACCAGATGTTGTCAGCTCATCATATGCGAGTGCCTCTGGTGGTTTCCTGTCATACTCAATAATCATCAGTAACAGGGTTTCTCATTGTTAGTAATTATCATAATGGCAACATCAACATGACCGTCATTCACATCGTTTTTCATTTTGAATCAGAACTAATGTAAGTAGCTACCATAGGGAACACATCCATCATGGTTATCATAATCATAACATCAATGGGAAATTAACATATCCATCAAAGCCATCATCATCGTAAGATCAATAGAAAACATACCTATCCATCATAGGCAACATATCCATCAAGTCTATCATCATCATGATATCAATAGAGAACATACATATCCATCAATGATGTCATCATCACAGTATCAATAAAGAACATACATAACCATCAAATCTAGTAATATTAGATTCATGTGTCTGGATCCTCAACCTGAGGTCCTCAAAGAATAAAGTATGAAGGATCAGTGTTCATCAACCAAGATGGGGCTTTACATACACAGGCCCAATAGGAGTAGTGCTGCAACTTCAGAGTGTTTCAGAATTACACAGAGGGCCTCCAGAGGCAGCATAAGGACTGCATCACACATTATGGGGTTATGTAGTCCCTCTCTGAGCAGCATAGTGGCACGAAGAGCCTAAGATGGTTAACGTTGGGGCTTCAGGGGAAACACTAGGGTTTCTAGGGCCAGATCCGGGATGAGTGTTGTAAATCCTATTTGAGTGTGTGGATCAATCAGATATTTGGTCTTAGAACAACATGTTAGCTACAGATCTACTTTTATTCTCTGTCGGGTTTCCAGATCTGGAACCCAAGTTTGCTGTAATCAGATTCTACTTAATAAAATAAAATCTCATATCTGCTGCACCAGTTTTCCTACTTTGGGTTTTTCTGGGGACTTATGTCCAAAAATCAGTGTGTCACTTTGTTTGAATGAGCGTAATATTCAATAAATGATCTGCACGCGTAAGCTGTTAGCAGTGTTTACTTCGATCTCTTCTAAATCTAATTTTTGAAGATAACTTCTATAATTTAATTAGGTGGGAGAAGTAAACCATGATACTGTAGTAGAGTTTTCACATATTGTATATAAGGATTGTATGAGAATTTGAAGGATATTTACAAGGAGGCAAGGTTAAAAGAAAACAACTTCATACAACTCTCAAAAGATAAGTAATATATATCCTTCTATTGTGATTTTATTTTATTTCCTTCTTTTACATTCCTTTGTTTTGTATCTTTTACTCAATAGCAATTATTTCTTCTATGATATCCTGAATAAGTTTTGCAGGAACATTGTTGGTATGATCTCTCAAGTGAGGAGGAGTAACAATGGTATAAAATAATTTTATACGTGAGAGAGGGAGAAAAATTAACAAAATAACATGCTTATGAAACAAAGATAATATAAGTATTGTTATCGTGACAGAGGTAACAACCAAGATCATCACACGAAAGACCTACTTCAACTTTAAAAGGACTTAACTTCAAGATGAAGGATTTTTGAAAGTACACTGTGTAGTTTTTTGATGAACTAGAAATCCATATTCAAGGACCAAATATTTGAAATTGAACACCTCAAGTTAATATATATGTATGGTACATTAGTACTTATGATGTATATTGGATATATCTAAGGAAATGGAGTGAGTTTTTTCAGGACATCACTAGTCATAAAGAAATGACCAGATCACTTTTATGAAACCAACTCCAAAAATAGAAGAAAAGAGAGATCAACGCCTTAGAAATAAGCCACTTCGAGGGGGAAACCTCCAATACATTACATAAATGAACAATTCTTGGATGATACTAATGAAAAAACCTCCTTTCTATATATAGGAGTCCATGGGACCACAATGTAATCCTAGCCGACCTAACAATAATAATGTAAGGGCACAATAATAACAATATGGGGGTTACAGGGGTACAACAATAACAATAACGAGGTTACACTAACAACAATAAGGGACTATACTAGTAATATAGGGACCTAACATGCTCCTCTCCTTCAAAAAAGTGTTGTCCTCAACGCTTGAGTAGCTCTGGGTGCTTATGTATAAAATTCTCATCCTCCCATGTAGAATATTTAGTGGGTAAGTTCTTCCATTTGATGAGATACTCTGAAATTGATCAATTACGTATCTATCAAGTTATTGTTTTCGTGACTGCTTCAGGTTCCAATATGGTTTTTCTTTCATCATCAATTTCTGGCAATATTTTGAACTGGAAGTTTGTCCCCTATAACATTCTTTAAGCATGAAACATGGAAAACTGGATGCACTTGCTAAGAAGCAAGAAGCTCCAATTTGTATGCCATAGTACCAATATTTTGCAACACCTTGTAAGGACCATAATACTTTGGCGATAATTTATTATCATTCTTAGCTTGCTTGAGGGACATTTGTTTGTATGGTTCTAGCTGTAAAACTACCCAGTCTCCTACATCACAACTTCTCTCACTGCGATGTTGATTTTCCTGTTGTTTCATTTGATTTTGTGCTAAATTTAGGTTATCCTTTAAGAGTTGGAGAACTTCTTGTTAATGATCGATGTGATCTTCCACTGATTGAACCATAGAATTTTCCCTTGAAGAAGATGTGATGGACGGTGGATGATATCCATAAAGTGCCATAAATGGGGTCATTTTTGCTGCAATATGAAAGGAAGTGTTATACCACCATTCAACGAGAGGTAACCACTTGACCCATTGTGCTTGCTTATCAGATACAAAACAACGAAGATATCCCTCCAAACATTTATTCACTATCTCTGTTTGACCATAATGTTGAGGATGATAAGATGAGCTATGAGCTAGTTGAGTACCCAAACAAGAAAATAATTCCGTCCAAAAATATCCTGTAAAAATGGGATCTTCGTCACTTACAATAATCTTCGGGTTTCAATGTAGCTTTTGAATTGTTTCCATAAATGTAGTAGCAACTGTACTTGCTTTAAATGGATGAGATAATGCACAAAAGTGTGCATACTTGGTAAATCTATCAACTACCACCGTGATGACACTCCTTCCTTCGGACTTAGGTGAACCTAAGGCAAAATCCATTGAAATCTCCTCCAACGTTGACTTGGAATCGATAAAGGTTGTAGAAGACCCGGGTCTTAATTGTCTCAACTTTATTTTGTTGGAAAACCAAAAATTTCGCCACAAAATTTTGAATATCAGATTTAAGACCATCCCAAAAATATTCTTTCTTCACCCTGTGGTAAGTTTTTAAAAATCCCGAGTGTCCTCCTAAAGGAGAATTGTGCAATTCCAAAATAATATTTTGTTTTAGTTGGGAATTCTTGCAAATATATAAGCGATCTTTGTACCATAAGGAATCATTCTTCCAACTAAATGTATCCGATTTACTAGGATCTTGCTGCAACTTTTGAATGAGTGTCCAAATTTCTTCGTCCTTCTTCCATTCATCCCTTGCTTTGGTTATCCAATCTGGTTGGATAATAGAAATGACACAAAGCAATGCTTCCACCTCTTCATCCTTTCTTGAGAGTGCATATGCAACAACATTTAGCTTCCATTTTTTGTAGATGATTTCAAAGTCATAACCCAACATCTTTGTGACCCATTTGTGCTGCTCTTCTAAAGATAATCTTTGTTCCAAAAGTGTTTAAGACTATCATGATCAATTTTCACGTTGAAGTGTTTTCCCATTAGGTAAGGTCTCCATTTCTTTAGTGCATGTAGTATTGCCAACATTTCCTTCTAATGAATAGCCTGTTGTAAATAATTTCCTTTGATTTTATGACTTTCAAAAGCAATGGGTCTTCCTTCTTGCATTAAAACATCACCAATTCCATTTCCCGAGGCATCACATTCCACACTTAAAGATTTTGTGAAGTCTAGTGTAGCTAAGACTGGTGCTAGGCACAATGCCTCTTTAAGATGTTCAAAGGCCTTAGTTGCTTCAGGAGGTCATGAAAATGCATCTTTCTTCAATAATGTTGTTAGAGGTGCTGCTATTCTCCCATAATTCTTAACAAACTTGCGATAATACCCTGTTAACCCAAGAAATTCGCGCAACTGATTTATGGTTGTGGACTTTCCATTCCTTAATGGCTTTAATTTTGTTAGGGTCAACCTTAACACCCCCGTGAGATACAATATAACCTAGATATTCCACCTCTTGTACTCCAAAGAAACATTTGGATGTTTTTGCATATAATTGTTTCTCCTCCAATAGTTTGAGCACCCTGTAAGCATGTTGAACATGATCCTTCCAAGACCTATTGTAGATTATTATATCATCAAAAAATAATAGCACAAATTTTCTAAGGAAGGGTTTGAAAATGGAATTCATCAACCCTTGAAATATAGAAGGTGCATTGGTAAGGCCAAAATGCATGAACACAAATTCATAATGACCCTCATGAGTTCGAAACGCTGTTTTTGGAATATATTCAGTCTTCATTCTAATTTGATGATATCCTGAACAAAGATCCAACTTGGTAAAATAAATTGTTCCATGTAATTCATCCAATAATTCATTGATCACAGGAATGAGAAATTTATCTTTGATAGTGAGCTTATTGAGCTCCCTATAATCTAGAAACATGCACCATGATCCATCCTTCTTGTGCACCAATAATACTGGAGTAGAGAAAGAACTTTGAATAGGTTGAATTATGCCAACCTCTAACATTTCTGCAATCATACGTTCAATTTCGCTCTTTTGGACATAAGGATATTTGTAAGGCCTGATGTTTGGAGGAACACTTCCTAGAATCAAATGAATAGCATGATCATGATCACGAATAGGTGGGAGTCCTTTGGGAGTTTCAAACACCTTGGAATGACTATCCAAGACTTTTTGGAGATCTGGAGAAATAAATGATTTTGATGTTGGAACTTCTAGTGAGCATAATTGTGCAATTACGCCTCGTTGTTCTTTCTTCAGAAGCTTTGTCATGACATTAGAGCTTATTATCTTTCCTGGCTTCCCTGCGATACCCCGTAATTCGATTTCCTTTCATTTCGAAAAAAAATTCAAGAAAAGTTCTTGAAAATTAAAAGCTACCGTCCCCAAAGATTGTAACCTTTGTACTCCTAGTACAACATGAGCACCTCCCATTGGGATGGAAAGCATTGGAATATTCAATACATATTCCCCCATGGCTAGCTTGATATTATGGAATTTTCTAGAGCAATATATAGTTCCTCCATTTGCAACCATCACTTGACATTCTGGTGTTGGGTATAGGAAACAATTCAATTCCTTGGCTACCTTACAATGAATAAAATTATGGGTACTACTCGAATCAATCAACACTATTACCTTTTTCTTCTTGATATGTCCTTCTATCTTGAGAGTTTGAGGAGTGGTAATTCCTGCCAATGCACTACATGATATGGTCAGACACATTTCTTCTTATTCTAGGGTTGGTTCTTGGTGTATATCCTCTTCTTTTGAAGTTTCTTGTTCATTTTCTTCCTCCTCTTCACAATATATGTAAAATAATTTATTCTCAGCACACTTTTGACCTTTAGTGTATTTTCTATCACAAATTTAGCAAAGCCCTTTTTCTCTTTTTTCTTCCAATTATTGTGGCGTCAACCTTGTAGGTTTTGGAAGTCTAGGAGTAGCAACACTTCCATCTTTATAGATGTGAGTGGTAGGTTTTCTTGTCGCCATAATTTATACATTAAATTTTTCTTGCCAACCTGAATGCCTTCTCCAATGAATCAGGTTCTGAAATGCAAACTTCATGTTGGATGTTATCCTTTAAAGTCCCTATGAAAACATCAATCCTGTGTTCCTCGGGAATATCAGTTACCCTTATATTCAATTTTTGGAAGTCCTCAATGTGCTCCACCACTGAACCCTTTTGTTTGAGATTTATCAATTGGCTAAAGAAGGTGTTGCTCTTTGTATCCTCATAATGTGCTATCATTTCCTCAGTAAAAATTGACCATGATAATTTTTTTAGAGGAGAAAAGTCATAGATACTATATAAATGTATTTTGTTCTAAATGTAAAGTTTCAATGCGTACCTTTTGTGTGCTTTGCACATTATTGAGATCAAAATATTACTCCATTTGTAGTATCGATGTTACGGGATCCTTGCCATCAAACTTCCTCATATCCATCTTTGGAATATGGTGGTTTTTCAATCCAACATTATAGTTTATGAAATCACAATTAACATTTTTTTTTTTCTCATCATGAGTTTCCTCTACTATCTTTTCGCCATTAGGAATCATTTCTTGTATCAACTTTCACAAGCCTTCCTTCAAAACTTCCATGTCTTCCTTCAAACCTTCCATTTTTTCTTCCATACCATTCTTCAAACCATAAATCATAGCTTCCACACCATCCATCTTAGCTTCCACGCTTTTATTCAAAACATCCATTTCATTTTTTGTTGCTCTTTGCGAGAGTGAAATTTGGTGCATTTTCTCTTGTAATTTTGATATGTCATGTTGCATTTCTTCATCTTCATGAGCCATAGTAGAGCCTTCTAAAGGCTAAATGGGTGTTGAATTATTTTTAGGAGGCATGTGAGAACCCAATACTGATAACTATTCTACAATATTCCCTTGGAATCAATTCAAATTGATTCTTCAAACAAGACTTATGTAATTCGGAAAAACAATACACACATTTTTCTTGCTTTTAAGGAGCTCGATATTGAAATTGAATTATTTCTATGATTTCGAATCTTCAATATCTAAAATTCGGCCCATAGTATCACTTTGAATCTTCTTTCGAATTCCACAGGTCTGACCTGATTTGGATTATTCAAGGCAAAGTTATGCCCAATCTCCCACAATGACCTAATTATGGACTAGTTCAGTAGAGCGAAGTTGTACGACATGCCACGTGTCACTGTTTCCTCCTTTGACTCTGAAATTGATATACAGGAAACTACAGTCCGTGTACTTGAGGTAACTTTTTATAGAATTCCAATCCGATGCTCAGAGATTGAGTTACGATGATTTTCCCATGGTCACCTCTTTGAGATGAAATTCGGGAGCCTGAAAAAACCCTAACTTCCACAGATCATATCTCTGAAAATGTTGTGAAATAAGATCTGAAATTTGTACAGGAGGTTCCATAGGATTTCTGCTTCTCTCTGTAAAACTTTCAGCTTCTTAAACTTCGTATAAAAAAAGTTATAGTGCAAATGACACGATGACTGGTTTTAGGTGAAATTCGGGAGCCTAAAAAAATCCTAACTTCCACAGATCATATCTCCGAAGCTGTTGCGAACCAAGATCTGAAATTTTTACACGACGTTCCTCAGTATTTCAGCTTTTGAATCTTTGTAGAAATTTTTTTTTAGTGAGAATTCCATGATGACTTGTTTGGAGGAGCGAAACCCTAGAATACAAAGCTTTGATACCAAATGTTATGAAACCGACTCCAAAAATAGAATAAAAGAGAGAGATCAATGCCTTAGAAATAAGCCACTTCAAGGGGGAAACCTCCAATAAATTACATAAATGAACAATTCTTGGATGATACAAATGACAAAACCTCTTTTCTATATATAGGAGTCCATGGGGCCACAATGTAATCCTAGCCGACCTAACAATAATAATGTAAGGGCACAATAATAACAATATGGGGGTTACAGGGGTACAACAATAACAATAATGGGGTTACACTAACAAAAATAAGGGACTATACTAGTAATGTAGGGACCTAACAATCACTTCATTGAAGACATGATGAAGAAATGAGCAATAGAGCTCCAGTATATATTCATAAATGAATAGATTGTGGACAAAATTGAGCTTAGTATTATGCTAGATGTCTCCATCATTGAAAGGAACGATGAGGAATCCAGAAAGGATTTGGTTGGGTTGCAAAGGAATTTGACCAAGTAGAGATGTGTACATTCACCTTTGAAGACAAAAGGACTTGGCTAGGTCGACCAAAAGTGAATGTTCCCAGGAAATTATAGGATTGGACATATCTTCCCCCTAAAATCCAAATAGAATTGGTTTCCAGAAGGGCTTGGCTATGCCGACTATAGGAGATAGATGAAATTCACTTTTAAATACCAAAAGGACTTGGGTAGGTCACAAAGGACTATGACTAGAAAGGTGAATAGTCTAAAGCCAAATATTCTTAAAATTAGTAAAATTTGATGCCTAGGCTAAGGTCATGACCAAAGGAGTTTGATTTATTTGTCTAAGGATCCATAAAGGAACCTGGCCTACCTTAGATATTTCTGTCGATCAAAAGGACATGCATCATTATGACAAGCTCATGAAACTTTTCTTAAGTAATTAGAATTCTTAGATATGGACAGTATGTTGCAGGAGAATGCCTACATCATTAAGAGGGAGTGTTGATTTTTGTAGCATTGAGAGGTATTCCCATATGCCAAATTGGGCTCCTAGATTGGCCCAAGAAAATATTAAATATGGAAAATAAAAAATATTATTTCTGGCCTACACTTAGGCCCCAAAAGGTCAAGTCAGCCCACCTTGTGAATGGGTGTGGCCATTGGTCAAAACTCATATAGTTTGACCACTATAAATATCAACTCGGCCTCCTCATTTAGAAAAACGCACAAAACAACAACATATCTCTATTTTTAATCCATAGGTGTGAAGTCAATATAAGAAGGAGACCAAAGTTTGACCAAGATCCGAACCTGCCGTTGACCAGCATTGACCGAATCTATTTTGATCTGTTTGATCAAGAAGAAGGTTGCTATTTGACTGAATGTTGGATTTGTTTTGATCAATAATAAGGTTGAGTTGACCACCAAAATTCAGACATGATTTTTTTGCAGTTCTAGGTACTTAGACCACATTTGACCGCATGCTACTTTGACCAACTAACCTCAAGACGAATTTTGACCCTTTGACTAGAGTTGACTTTCATACAGTTTGAAGGATTCTGATCAATATTTTGACCAAGCTTGACTGGTATTTGTGTTTAGAAATTGGCACAAATTTCTAGACAATATTCATTGTAAACTTTGTTAAAGATTGAATTCTCCTTAGAATAAAAGTTGGCTAGGTTTTTCCCAAGATTGGGTTTTCCCAAGGTAATTTTGTTCTCTCTTGGTGTTTGGATGTCTCTTTATGATCCTATGGTCATTATTGCATTATATTTGAGATTTTCTATGTATAATTTCTTAATGATATAAGTGACATAATACAACTTGAGAATGCAAATCATTGGAAGTAATTATCAAAATTAGAAAATTAGTTTCTATTATAAGAAAAATCAACATGGTTTCAAAGCCTATGTGAAAGAACAACCAATGTAGTACTTTAAATAAACCAAGTTTTGGAATAATTTAAAGTCAATCCCAGAGACAAGAGTTCACAAATACTTAATTCCTCATGTTAAAGGACTAAAGACTGCCAAAGCAATGTACAATACTCTAGTACAATTATATGCAAGCAATAATACTAATATGAAATTAGCCTTAAAGATTGTCTTCTCAATATTAAAATGATTGAATTAGATTATGTTACCTCTTATCTTATGAAAATAACATAGGCCAAAGATGAACTTGTAGCCATTTAAGAGAAAATTGAAGATTCATAATTAGTTATAGTTGCTCTAAATGGATTTCCTTCATTATGTGAATAATTTATTCAAGGAATCTGCGCACGTGGAAAATTGCTATCATTTGATGAACTATGGGATGATTGTATTCAATAAGAAACCAGTTTCCTAGCTAAAAATGAACCTCAAAATGAAGAAACTCAAGCACTTTCTGCTCTTACAAAGAAAGGGAAAGAAGGAAAGAAAATTGGAAAATTTGATAAAAAGAACTTTTGAAATTTTGATAAGAAGAAATTTGGAAAATTTGATAAGAGGAAATTTGGAAAGTTTGATGAAAGAAATCCAAGTAGATAAAATCAAAAGGAGAAATACATATCAAAGGTTAAATGCTTCATTTGTCATAATCTTGGTCACTATGCATTACAATGCCCTGAAAGAAAGAGGAAAAAAAAATAACATGCTTCTACTGCCAATGCCAATGAAGAAGAGAATGATGTAAAACGACCTCTAAATAAGTCAAATGATTTCTTCATTTAAAGAAACTAACAATTGAAAGATAAGTATTTATTTTTTGTATAGTTAAATATTTTATTTTTCAATTGGTTGTAGCCTTGGTACTTTCTTCCTATTTTTGTTATAATAAAGGAATAATTTTTTAAAAGATTGTCGTAGTGCAAGGAAATGCGGTAGGAAGAAGGAATTTCCTACAAAGGTAGATGACTATAGATATATTTCTCCACTTGCATGGGATGATCAAAAGAAAATGATATCTATAAAATATTAAAGGCAAAGGTTAACCTATTGAAAAATTCTAGAACTAGATTTGGAATATTGTATATAAGGATTGCAGGAGAATTTGAAGGATATTTGCAAGGGGGTAAGGTTAAAAGAAAATAACTTCATAAAACTCTCAAAATATTTGTAATCTATATCCTTCTATCTTTATTTTATTTTATTTCCTTCTCTTAGATTCCTTTGTTTTTTTATCTTTTACTCAATAATAATGGTTTCTTTTATGATATCCTAGATAAGGTTTGAAGGAACATTGTTTATATGATCTCTCAAGTGAGGAGTAGTAGCAATGGGACAAAAGATGTTTCTACGTGATAGAGAGGGAAACAATAAAAAAAATAACTTGCTTAAGAAAAATAGATAATAGAAGGATTGTTATCGTGACAAAGGGAGCAACCAAGATCATCACACCGAAGGCCTACTTCAACTTCAAAAGGAGTTAACTTCAAGACGAAGGATTTTTGAAAGTATATGGTGTAGTTTTTTGATGAACTACAAATCCATATTCAAGGACCAAATATTTGAAATTTAACACCTTATATATATATATATATATATATATATATATATATATATATATATATATATATATGAACTGCAAATCCATATTCAAGGACCAAATATTTATTCTTTTTCATTTTTCTTTAGGGCCGACTTGTAGTTGGGGAATGCCTCTCGCAACTACTAACAATTCAACTCTCCCTCTTATCTAGGGAAGCATTCTCTTTGACTTCATTCGATGTATTTTGATGAAAAATTTCTCCATCCCAAGAAAATATTAAATGCAATAGCTATGTTTATGTATCCATCCACCACATGTGGAAATGTAATATTCCTATTTTAATAGGAATATTCAATTTCATTTTGTTTTCTTTGTTTAAAGAATAATTATGTAAAGGAGGGTCAAAAAATCCTAATAAAAGAATAAATACATGCCCAATGTGAAAAAGGGTAAATTTGGGCCACTTTAATAAACACACTTGAGTGTGAAAAGAACAAATCCACTTGATTGGGTCAATCTTGACCATATCAACAACGTAGTATTGGAGGAGTGCTCATCAATGAGGCACAACACAATTCTAGAAGGAGGTCTCTTGTGTGAAAGGGATAAGTTGATAAAAGTGGTTTAGGGTTTTGGCAAGCTCTCATCTTATAAAAGGAAGGGGAAGGAAACATGTTGAGGTTGTTCATGATTTGATTTCTGAATTGCTGTCTATTTAGACAAACAAATTTCTTGGCTGCTTAGCCTAGATTGCATTGGGATTTCCTATTTAGGGGTTCCATCTCTTCCCATTGAGGAGCTCTTGGGAGAGCTTGTATTGCTTGTCCACTATCAGGTTGGAGACCAAGCTTCTACTTCCAACTGCAACACAGATCTAGTGAGGGTTTTCTTGCTTTTGTAAGCTGCAACAAATAGAATACTAGATCTGTTCAGATCTAGCTTGTATTGGAGCCTCTTCTCAATGAGTGTGTCTTTTAACCTCCTGGAAGAGTGCATACATTGTTGGAGCTTTAGTTTTTGATCTTGGCATCAGGAAAAATTATTCTGCATCACCATCTGCGTAGTTCCATGAAGAGACTGCGTCCTCCTTGCAGAGCAGAGTTGTAGAGGGTTTGGGAATTCTCCTAGAGGAGAGATCTCTAGTGAAAAGGATCCTTCCTTTCACTGAGGTGATCCATGGATTGGCCAACCAATCCATGTACCCTTCATATCTGATCTATTACTATTGTATATACTACAGAATTTCTGAATACAGCTGCAGAACTATGACTTAGATCTCAGATCTACTCACTGTGATTCATCATTTGCTGAGATCCCCAAGGGGTGTGTAAATAAGGGCCTCTTTGGATTACAGATCTATAATATATCTATTGTTTTGCATATGGATCTGCTATAGATCTGATATATAATAAAACGCTGCTTCAACCTTATGAAAATTACGCTGTCAATTTCTTTAGTCTTAATACATAGTGCAACACCTCTATTTCGAGAGTTTATTCATGTTAAACCTCTATTTTTCTCTTGTATATTGTTTGATCCATATCATTGATCCAATTTATTGATGTTCAGACCCTATTATAGTTAACACCTTCAGAAAATCACGCTGTCTGTGCTTCAGTAATCTCTGCATACTCTAAGTCATGGGAAATCAGGGTTTTTAAGCCATTTCGGGAGTGGGAGACCTGTTTAACTTAGCTAGAATGATTTTTTTTAGCTTAAATTTGGTATGGGAGTCCCACATGACCTAAGATAATAGATCCAACCATCACTTTCCTCTGTTTTTATGCAAATTTCTGAAAATGACCTTTTTAGGGCTTAAATCACTGTCTTTCCCCACTTTTGGTTGAAGGGATATGTAACTTTATTTGCTGTTGCATATATTACTATTAGTAAAGTGTTTATTAACATATCCCATGCATTATTAGCCTGCTACTACTCCAATACAATGTTTATATATTACTGCAATCCCTCATTGTACATTTATCAAGCCATACTAGGTGCGGGAGACCTGTTTGCCTCACCCAGTTTGCTTGGTTTCTGATATCCTCTTGTAATTGGGTCTTATATTATCAGATCTAAGGAATCCAAGGGCTGATCTTGGTTGCTGAAGCACACATCCTTGAAAAATGTGTTTTTCAGGCCTGTTTTGCTGCCTTTTGGGATATTACAGTGGTATCAAAGCATGATCTCTGGCTCAGCCTGTGAGATCTAGCTATCAGAAGACTAAAGAGAAGGATTAGAGTTAAAAATTATGGAGAGGATGAGATTACTCTCATAAATTTTAAGATCTAAGAAGAGCCTCTCCAAAGAGGTTGAATAGATGAAAGAGGAAAGCTGCAGTGAGACCTCTAGAAGGTTTCAAGAGGAAGAGAAGGGACCTTCCAGTAAAAGGGTGATCGAGAGATTTGAGGAAGAGAAGTCCTCACTATCTCTTGAGGAGATTTTCACCAACACTATGACAACCTTGGAGGAGAAACCTTCAACACCTGCAGTTGAGGAGGTCAACATTGTGAAAGAAATAACTCTTGCAGCCATGCAAGGTTTTCCCAAAGTCCAGCAAGGTATGATTGCATTTCCACTTTCTATTATTGCAGCAAATATTTCAGAAGATTGTGGAAATATGCTGTTGTATGACTCAGGATCATCACTTACTGCCAATCTAGAGCAGCAGGGTTGCACTGCGCTGTCCAAGAGCAGCAGTGAAGAGTTAAGGACCCATTCCTCATGGTAACATTCAGATGCCAGCTTCATTCAGGAAGCCATGGAGGAAGAGATGTCAAAGGGTAGACATCTTGAGATGAGAAACTATTTCTCCTCTCTAGATGACACTCTCTCAATGAGCATGCCATAGCTCAAAGAGAGACTTCTACTTGCAGCAGATCTAAGGCCTCTTTTGTTTTGGAATATCATGCATGAGGAGGAGGTCTCATTAGGAGATCCCATTGGAAGTGTACCTCAACATTTCATGAGGTGCAAAGTTCTTCAAAGGTTGGAGGAGCATGATGTCCTACCTTGGGAGGATACCAAGCAATGGCAGAATGAGATCCATCACCCACATTAGGATGAGTGGATGGCAATATGGAGCAAGAGGTTCCCAAACCCCTTGCAGATCTATGATACAGGCCAACAAGAAGCATGGCTGCGCTGGTTTTTTTTGGGTGAGTTTGGTCACTACCAAAAAAATTCTATTTCTTTATCTCATGCCTTGAGTCTCATTGATAGGATGCATAAGAAGAATACATGGATGTTGTGGCTGTTAAGAAGAAATTTTGGACATCATATGTCAAATATTATGTCCATATATTTTCCTTTGTTTGAGATATATCTCATGAGCTCACATGTATGTATTCTTGAGATGTATTTCATGTATGTGCAATGTTTTTGGAGGGAGGATAACTTCCCCATGATGTATAAGGGAGCTGTTTTGTGCTTGGTTGATGAGACAACTTACATGTCCATCAATGTATTATTGCTCCATGATCTGCATTTTGATAATGCAAAGAGGCAGCAAGAGTCCTTGTTGCTATGGCTATTATTGAGAGAGTATGGGCTGGAATCTCTCCATACTCATCATGATGTTCTAGAAGGAATGTATGGCACATTGTCTTGTTATTTTGATCATGTACAAATGATATATATTATTGTGTACTGCTACCTAGTAGATGAGCACTCATGCACAGCTAGTACCTTGTTGGAGGGCAACTTGCCACATGACATTCTCAGGCAGCAGTTGGAAGAACTGCGCTATATCCCTTGGGTAGACCATTGGTATCATGGGACCATCAACATTTTTCTGATTTGGATGCCAAATGGTGATGAGGTGCCATTCCTTTTGGATGGGATGGTTTGGGCCAGGACTATTCTCAAACTTGGCCACTCCCTTGATAGGCTAAGGGAGGTCTTGTAGCATGATGGGTGCTTCCATAAAGCACCAAATATACATTTCACCTTCAGCCATGGTGGGATGATGAGGGCAGCAAGTAAGTGGTATGTAAACCACTTACCACATCTATATCTGAAGCAGGGAGGAGTTGAATTGCGCTGGTTTCTATTGGGTGAGTGTGGATACCACCCAAAGTTTTTTATTTTCTTGTCTCATGCCTTGTATTTCGAGAGAGGGATGCATAAGAAGGAGGCATGGTTGCTTGGGTTGACAGAAGAAAGTATGGGCATCCATGATGAATTCCATGTCCATACATTTTCTTACACCTATAATGTACGTACATGTATTTTTGTTTAGAATGAATATCATAATCATGTATGTACCTTGGGTTGGTGGAGAATGTAACCTTCTCATGATTTGGTATGAGGGAGATTGTTTATATCATGATGATGATGATGCTCTGATCTTTGTTGGGAACATGAGAGGAGGGATGACACATTGGTTGAGTGTGTCCTTTGGGAATGAAATCTCCCATATTCATTCATGCTTCAAGAGGAGGATAGAACATTGTGTGGCTGCTACATTATATCATTTTCTTTATTATGCTAGAAGCCATATGTTGGGCTTATGTCATTGGAAGAAGTTTCTCACTTGGGAGAATTTGAAGCAAGACATGTGTTGTTTGAATCATATTCAACCAACACCTATTACCCTATACTATTTCCAAGCTTTGAAGAAGCTTTTTGCAGCAAGAAGGTGGTGGGATGACCACTTATTGTACCATGATTTGAGGCAGCAAGATGAAGGACAACGCTGGTCTCAAGGGAGGGACTATTGTCACCATCCAATGTATCATGTGACACTTAGTCCATGTTTCTTTTGGAGCACATATGGTTAATATACTCTATTCACTATATGCATGGAAGATTGGGCAAGAAGGCTCACTAGAATCCATGAAGGGGATCATGAAGTTCCAAGTCTCTTTTGGCTTCATGAGGACTATATTATTGCAGCCCAGGATCATCAGCTCCATATTTATCATAAATGGAGGGAGAGACAATGTGATTTGAGTATTCTTATCTCTCATTTCCAGCCATGGAGCCCCTACACATTGCATATGGTGGGGATTGGTGACTATTTCTTTGAGCTGTCAAGGATGGCTCACTCTGTTTGGATGATAGCAGGGAGAATGGAGTTTCTCAAGGTGGGTGATGTGCCCAATATTTACCATCTCTCATACCTTGAAGGAACCAATGGACATCATATGATTCTTTTATGTATCTCCCATTACTTCATGATGACAACTATTTGGTTCATCCACCAAAGGCAGACTTGCATTCTTGGGAGGAGCCAACCCCATTGGATATTTTGCAAATTACTTGTGAGTTGCTTGGGGACAAGCAACATTTTGGAGGGGAGGACTGTAATATTCCTATTTTAATAGGAATATTCAATTTCATTTTGTTTTCTTTGTTCAAAGAATAATTATGTAAAGGAGGGTCAAAAACTCCTAATAAAAGAATAAATACATGCCCAATGTGAAAAAGGGTAAATTTGGGCCACTTTAATAAACACACTTGAGTGTGAAAAGAACAAATCCACTTGACTGGGTCAATCTTGACCATATCAACAACGTAGTATTGGAGGAGTGCTCATCAATGAGGCACAACGCAATTCTAGAAGGAGGTCTCTTGTGTGAAAGGGATAAATTGATAAAGGTGGTTTAGGGTTTTGGCAAGCTCTCATCTTATAAAAGGAAGGGGAAGGCAACATGTTGAGGTTGTTCATGATTTGATTTCTGAATTGCTGTCTATTTAGACAAACAACTTTCTTGGCTGCTTAGCCTAGATTGCATTGGGATTTCCTGTTTAGGGGTTCCATCTCTTCCCATTGAGGAGCTCTTGGGAGAGCTTGTATTGCTTGTCCAATATCAGGTTGGAGACCAAGCTTCTACTTCCAACTGCAATGCAGATCTAGTGAGGGTTTGCTTGCTTTTGTAAGCTGCAGCAAGTGGAATACTAGATCTGTTCAGATCTAGCTTGTATTGGAGCCTCTTCTCAGTGAGTGTGTCTTTTAACCTCCTGGAAGAGTGCATCCATTGTTGGAGCTTCAGTTTTTGATCTTGGCATCAGGCCAAAGTATTTTGCATCACCATCTACGTAGTTCCATGAAGAGACTGCGTCCTCCTTGCAGAGTAGAGTTGTAGAGGGTTTGGGAATTCTCCTGGAGGAGAGATCTCTAGTGAAAAGGATCCTTCCTTTCACTGAGGTGATACATGGATTGGCCAACCAATCCATGTACCCTTCAGACCTGATCTATTACTATTGTATATACTGCAGAATTTCTGAATACTGCTGCAGAACTGTGACTTAGATCTCAGATCTACTCACTGTGATTCATCATTTGCTGAGATCCCCAAGGGGTGTGTAAATAAGGGCCTCTTTGGCTTACATATCTGTAATAGATCTATTGTTTTTCATATGGATATGCTCTATATCTGATATATAATAAAACACTACTTCAGCCTTCTGAAAATTATGCTGTCAAGTTCTTCAGTCTTAATACATGGTGCAACACCTCTATTTTGAGGGTTTATTCATGTTAAACCTCTGTTTTTCTCTTGTATATTGTTTGATTCATATCCTTGATCCAATTTACTAATGTTAAGACCCTATTACAGTTAACACCTTTAGAAAATCACACTGTCTATGATCCAGGTGGATATCAGTGGCCACCCACCTATTCCATTTGGACCAGCACCATCAATTCTTGCAGCTTTTCATATTCAGCACAAATTACTATTTTTAGCAGGTTTTTGGGTCCTCCACTCTCGAAGCCGTTTTGGGGGCTTAATGATCCAGGTGGATATTGGTGGCCACCCACCTATTCCGTTTGAACCCCCATCTCCAGTTCTTTCAGTTTTTAAGTTGCAACAAAACTTACTATTTTTAGCAGTTTTTCGGGTCCTGAGCTTCCGGAGCCGTTTTGAGGCCCTAAACGACGTTTTTTGGGCATCGTTTTACCAGCGAATTTCATGGAATGAAATTCGTCCCGAAAGTTGTGGTCCTCAGATAGATCTTTCTAACAAGCTATTGAGCGCGTCAAACGGAGATCGGATGCCAAAGTTACGCCCCCGGGAAGTTGAACCACCAATTTACCCAAACGGGCGCCCACAGTTTTGGCGCCTCATCTCCTACGGTTAGGTTTTTGGACGTTCCGGATTCTACATTGTTTCTCAACAATAAATAGGCCCTCGAGCCTCATTGTAACACAGTTCAGAGGTCTATAGCCACCACATTTCTTCTCAGAGATTCGCTACCAACACCCTAGCTATTTTATTTTCATTATGTCTGTAAGCATATTTATGTTGTTTGATATTAATGAAATGACGCATTATTTCCGCTGCATCTCTATGTTTATGGTTATTTCTGTATTCTGTTGCGTTCCTGCATAAATCCGGATCAGTGGTATCAGAGCGGGTCTGCTCTTTCTTTGTTTTTCTTTGCATGTCCCCAACGTGGTCAGGGTATAAGGAGTTAGGGCTCGATCTGGTTGAACCCTTGCAAGATCAGCCTCGCAAACCCCGACGACCTCCCATGGCGGAAGAAAAGAAAGATGAGGGAGCAGGAGATCCTATCAAAATACTGCTCGAGGAGGCACTCGAGAAACAAAGGAACGCGATGATGGATAACTTTGCTCAAATCCTTCAACGACTGCCCACATATGGCGCATCTGCATCCAACAGCCACTCTGGAGGCGCCACTCCCTTCAAGGTACAGGTAAACTTTGACATTTCTATATTTGAAGGAAAAATAGATGCAGACGCTGTAGACAGATGGTTAAATTTGTTGGAAGGGTATTTCTCGGTCCATGACTTCTCTGACCGAGAAAAAGATTATTTTTGCACTCCTCAAAGCTGCCCCCCATGTCAAAGACTGGTGGGAAACCTACCGTGAGCAAGAGGGCGAAGGGGAACCCTCTCTGTTCTCGGCCACACCCACTTGGAATTCGTTCCAAGACGGCATCAAGGAACAATATTACCCTGTGGGGAGCTATGAGGACAAATACATCCAATGGACCACGCTGCGGCAACAAAAGGATCAAGATGTGCACGAACTGACGAATCTGTTCCATACCCTACGCACACAGTTGGGTATTAAAGATTCAGAGAGACATTTGGTGCTCAAGTACCGCGGCTGTCTGCACAAACACATTCAGGAGGAAATGGAGTTCCTCGACATTACATCGCTTGGCACGACATATCGCTATGCCGCCAAGATCGAGCAGAAATTTAAGCAAAAGAAGCGAGACTTTGGATCTGCGAATCCGAAAGGTGCCCCCGAACCGAAGAACAAGGGGCAAGGCCAAAGCAATGCGACTCAGAACAATACCACAAATCCAAAGAAGGACACAAGGAAGTGGTGTGAATTTCATAACAGCCCCACTCACAGCACAAACGAGTGTCGGGCCAAACAATCTTTGGTGGCTGAACTAAAGGCACCCGAATCAGATGCATTTTCTGATCCTGAGTTAGAACCAGACAAAGGTAATGACAAAGGGAAGAAGATCATTGATGCAGATCCCAGTGCCATTGTTGCCACCACCAAGATCCAGAAGGAGGGTCCCGAGGATCCAGAGGAGGGGGAGCGCCTCTTCCAGTCGCAGATGTGGGTGAAGGGTTCTCCGCTGCAGTTTCTCGTCGATAGCGGAAGCCAAAAGAACCTCATTTCAGCAGAGGTCGTGAAGCGGCTCGGCCTACCAACCATAGCACACCCGCAGCCGTATACCATCGGATGGCTCCAGCCAGGGAGAGATCTCTGCATCCGCCAACAATGTCGCCTTCCGTACAGTATCAAGTCATTCACGGATGAGGTATTGTGTGATGTTGCTCCTCTTGATGTAGCTAATGTACTATTGGGCCAACCATACTTGTGGAGGCAACATGTTGTGTATGAGTCTAGGCCTCGTGCTGTTATTATTACTTTGGGAAATAACTTGTACAGGATACCGGAGGTAATACCGCCTCCTGCCATCTCTTTGACTACTGCAAAACAACGCAGTAAGATTGTTTCCCAAACCAGGAAATTAATTTTCCTTACGATTCACTCACAGGGAAAGAAGAATATTGTGGCCACAACCTTGAAACAAGGCTCCCTTGCACGGTTGCAGCAGAAGGACAAAGTCACGGAGGAATACGATGACAATTTCTCCTCACTCATAGAGGTTCCTCCACACTATCAGGAAAAGCACTCCATTGATCTGACTCCCAACGCACCACTGCCTGATGTTGCCATACATCCTCCAACTACACATACAGAATCCAAACATGTACTGTCTGAGGCTGATAAAGAAATCAAATTTACTAAATGCATCCGGCATGTCCACCCACAGGTCCATGACATCTTCAACACATCTAATACTCAGTTCAACAGAATTTGCCTCATCTCATGGAGGATCTCAACGCAATGGGGACCATTGCTTCCTAATGAGGGAGGAATGATCTAGGTGGATATCAGTGGCCACCCACCTATTCTATTTGGACTCTTACCATCAATTCTTGCAGCTTTTCATATTCAACACAACTTACTATTTTTAGCAAGTTTTTGGGTCCTCCACTCTCGGAGCCGTTTTGGGGGCTTAATGATCCAGGTGGATATTGGTGGCCACCCACCTATTCCGTTTGAACCCCCATCTCCAGTTCTTTCAGTTTTTAAGTTGCAACAAAACTTACTATTTTTAGCAGTTTTTCGGGTCCTAAACTTCTGGAGCCGTTTTGAGGCCCTAATTCGTCCCGAAAGTTGTGGTCCTCGGATAGATCTTTCTAACGAGCTATTGAGCATGTCAAACGGAGATCGGATGCCAAAGTTACGTCCCCGGGAAGTTGAACCACCAATTTACCCAAACGGGCGCCAACAGTTTTGGCGCCTCATCTCCTACGGTTAGGTTTTTGGACGTTTCGGATTCTACATTGTTTCTCAACAATAAATAGGCCCTCGAGCCTCATTGTAACACAGTTCAGAGGTCTGTAGCCACCACATTTCTTCTCAGAGATTCGCTACCATCACCCTAGCTATTTTATTTTCATTATGTCTGTAAGCATATTTCTGTTGTTTGATATTAATGAAATGACGCATTATTTCCGCTGCATCTCTATGTTTATGGTTATTTCTGTATTCTGTTGCGTTCCTGCATAAATCTGGATCAGTATATGCTTCAGTAATCTCTGCATACTCTAAGTCATGGGAAATCAGAGTTTTTAAGGCATTTCGGGAGTGGGAGACCTGTTTAACTTAGCTAGAATGATTTGTTTTAGCTCAAATTTGGTATGGGAGTCCCACATGACCTAAGATAATAGATCCAACCATCAATTTCCTCAATTTTTACGCATATTTCTGAAAATGACCTTTTTAGGGCTTAAATAATTGTCTTTCCCCACTTTTGGTTGAAGGGATAGATCACTTTCCTTGCTGTTGCATATATTGCTGTTAGTAAAGTTTTTATTAACATATCCCATGTGTTATTAGCCTGCTACTACTAAAATACAGTGTTTATATATTGCTGCAATCCCTCATTATACATTTATCAAGCCGTACTAGGTGCGAGAGGCCTGTTTGCCTCACCCAGTTTGTTTGGTTTCTGATATCCTCTTGTAACTGGGTCTTAGATTATCAGATCTAAGGAATCCAAGCACTGATCTTGGTTGCTAAAGCACACATCCCTGAAAAATGCGTTTTTCAGGCCTCTTCTGCTGAGCAGTCCCTTTTGGGATATTACAGGAAAGCATCCTTCATCAACATCATGCAAAGGAATCTAGTCACCCACTAGACACATGCCCTTTGCAAATGGATATAGTCACGCACTAGCCAAAATCCATGGAAATATGTTAAACCTTATGATTGGTGAACAAGAATAGTTCTAGGTCATTAACTCAACAAGTCATCACTTGGAGTCATGTCAGGAACCCCCTGGAAAATGGTGAAACCCTAGGCCCATTTACCATTCCCACATTTCGTCACATGCTATTGAATGGAAAAGCACTTGCCTGATACTATAAGGCACTCGCTCAACCCACTAGCCAAATAACCCTTGGAAATATGGTCATGTAACCTCTGACTGGGGGAACACCTTGATGCTATCTGGGCCAATATCCTTGGCCAAATTACATGGCTCCCAGTCAATAATCATGACATGGTCAATACCCTTGACCTAGGGATAATATTCACCCCTTGATTCTACAATATCAACACTCCCTTTAACCTGTTATCACTTGGATTGATCCTAAGGCTAAAGTAGGCAATCCCGAGGTAACCTCAAACCAAAATTTGGAATCGGTATCTAGCCCTAAAAAATCGGAGAGGGATCTCTCGATAGAATCACAACCAAGAGGGCTGGATTGAAAGGATTTTAGGCTAGCTAAGGAAAACAAGGGGTTTTGATTTTGATTTTAGGGTTGGGCTCACTGAACCAGAATTAGGTCAAGAGGATAAAACAGGGCCAGAAGGATGAAATTGCAGTCTTCTTGATGTGGCAAGGTAGGTAAAAGGTTTAAACATTCAAAGAGTATTAAACGAGATGGAAATACTGGTGAGGAGCTAAGGAAAGCATATGAAATGCATTTTCCTTAAACTGAAGAAATTGAAAACATTAATTTCCCAAAACAGAGCATAACTAAATATGAATTCTGTCTTTCAAACATGAAATCAAGTATATTATAGATGTGAAATGGCTTATGAATTAACAATACATTCTAAAAAATTAATCACAGAGAAGAAACAATGTTTAAAACTTGTACCACAGGGATCCTAAGAAAATAGCTACAATTTTCCATTAATGTCCAAGCCAGAAAATACTTAATCAATACAATCTCTCCAACTGATGCCAAACATTACCAAGACTGAAAAAGTACACCTTATAGAATTAAAAACCACTTCCTCTCATCCTCAGGGGTCGAATCCATGAGGTGAGGGAGTTGTTACATCAAAATCTGAACTGAATGCTAAAGCCTAGGATGAGGAAAGTGACTTATTCCTAACTTTTAGAACAGATACATTTGACTTCAAACTAATGATTTACCTAATGTATCTACCTTAGGTAAAAGGTAAAACATGATAATTACAATGGTAACTTCTCATTTACCTAGGTAAAAATTAAATCATAGATGAAACTTTAAATTTTACTGATATTGGTAAAACTGTAAATTTCCTGGTAAATGCGTAGCGCCATGACAAAAATTTGACCTGTTTTGTAAGCCACTTTTGGAGGCCTTCCCCTTGTCCAAATAAGCTCCATGATAGCTCATTTGAAATGTATCTAAGTCTAGTTTCCAAATATGATTTCACTTTCCAAAATGGTGTCCATCTGCCCTGTCAAAAACCTGTTTTCCCAATACTGGTAAATGCGTAGCGCCAAGGCCAAAAAGAGGTCAGAAACATGATTGTTTGATGGTTTTTGGCCTTTTCGAGGGACCAGTTTTACTCCAAATATCCTGAAACTTTTTGAAGTTGATATAATTTTTATTAGGAACATGAATATGCTTACATTTTTCTATTTGGATGGCCCAAAAAAGAGCGCATCGCTAGTGGCGCTGCGCGTTTAGTACAATTTCTGCATGCTAAACTGTCCCAAAAATCAAAATTTGCACAAAAATGCCAAAATTTGAATTTTCTTGCTAATTTAGAGGTTAGAGGCATGGTGAGACACCTCAGTCTAATTTCTCTTTCTCCTTTGACTCGATCAAAGCTCGAATCTTTGCATGGGCACGTTTGAGCTTGGCCCTTGCAATCTTGTTTCTCATGGCATAATGCTTTGCCATCTTCCTCTGAATATCATTGTCCTTCTTTGCCTTCTCTATCAAGCCCTCCAGATGAAAATTGGCTCTCTCAAGCCAAGAATCTCTGTCTCCATCAATCTCTATGGCAAGCAACTTGCTTGGAGTAAGCTGCTCTGCCAATTCTGCCTCTTTCTGCCTTTCCTGGGCTAAATTCCTCTTCAGTCCAATGGTCCTTGGTATTTGTCTAGGAAGCTGATCTTCCTTGTCATCACTGTCATCGATTCTGCCCAAGGTCTCATCCAGTAAGGCCTTGACCTTTCTAGCGTCTCTCTGAGCTTTGATTGCCCTGACCTCACTGATGGTCTATTTTGTCTTCAGCTATTGATTCTCTAGCTCAAGAAAGTTAATCACATTCTTTGCTCTACCCAGATTAGCTTGAAGCTCACTAATCTTGACATCCTTGCCGTTGATCAAATAATTTGTGATTCTAACCTCATTCTCATCATTAAGGTCAATCAACTGAAACTCCTGCTCAGTTTCATGTTTGTCCTCCTCCTCAACAGTGATAAGCTCTGTAGCCTTTTCCTTGCCTTTGTCTACCTTTTTTTCTAATGAAGAAGGCATGGCCCCTTTCACATCAAGTGAAGCAAACACATTCCTGTGGCCTCTCTGATATGTCAAAGGAAATGGCTCAATATCAATCATTTTAGTGCTAGCTGCCTCAATTTTCCTTTCACTGCTTGATGCTCTGGTATCATGATGTGAGGGTGAAGGGTTGTGGAAAGGTGATGAGGAAGGATCAACATGAGGTGAATGGATGTGAGAGGGTGGATATGTATGAGCAATGGGATGTGATGGAGAAGTGGATACGAGAGGATGAGATGATGAAGGAATATCCCGCTCATGATGAATAGGTTGGGTGGTGAAAAGCTCATTTGCAATGAATGCATCACATGGAATGTTCTTCTACTGAAGCTGATGCATGACCACCATTTTGATGAGTGAATGATGAAAAAGGCTCTGCATTTGTTGATTGTAATCCCTCTTTTGCACAATGTAAGCCATCTTGTCAATGCTACGGAAGAGATAATAAGGAAAATGTAGCATTCTAACTCTAGTGAAATGCATAAGAAGATGGATACGGTATGAGTAGAGGCGGGAAAACCTTCCCTCACAAGTGAAATACTTCATTATTATCCTCATCATGGGCACATACCGGTCAAGGAGATGAGAAAAAGGGAAAATGGACTTGTTGTGATCTTTATACCTAGGTTTGAGGTATGGCTCAAAATAACTCATGTCCAGGTTTGCTTGTTTAAACCACCTCTCTCCCACACTAGGTATCCTTGTAGCAGCTGCAATGGAATTGGTGGACATCTCTAAAGTAACCCCAACAAGATTGACCTGCTTGTCATGTAGATTGATGATGAACAATCTTGTTAACTCCGGGTGATTTTGGACTTGTTGTACTCTCTCACACAAGTCAAAGAAACCCACATGTTTAAAGCAAGAAACAGTGAGAGGAGAGGCCATGAGTTCCCTTGTGGTGATGGGTTCAAATCTGTTTATTTTCCCTCCCTTGTGATCATTTCTCTTTGGCATTTGTTCCTCACCAACAATGCCACTGTCTTCTTCCTCTAACATCTTCAAATTCTGATTTGGAAACCCTATGGTGCAAGTGAAATGAGATGAGGGGAAGGGGATGAGATGGTTAACTTGAAAGGTGAAGGGAATGAGTGTGAGTGAAGGGACAAACTAGATGAATGAAAACCCTAAATTAAATGAAAATACCCTGTTTATGACTGATATTCTTTTAGGAGGATGGAACAAGTGTAAAAAATATGATCACAAACTTGTAATTAGGGTTTCATTAAGGTTCCTCTTCAATTAAGAATCACCAAATAGCTTAAAAATAGGGCTTATGTCATGTAATTACCACTATAAAGTGTTTGGAGGACTTTTGGAAAAATTTGGAGAAGTTTTGAAGTTGTTTGGACTGCTGGAATACTCAGGAAGCTTTCCTGTCTAAGCACACAACGCCAGTGGTAAGCGCGCAACGCTTCTGCAAATGCGCATCACCAATCTATAGGTGTGCATCACCTTCACAAATTGTGTTGAATATTCTGGGCAAGAGCACAGCGCCAAGGTCCAGGCGCGCAATGCCAAGTGGTTAACGCACAATGCCAAGAAACTTAGCAGAATTTCGCTCAAAAACTCACAAAATTTTCCTTTGTTGAATGCTTCTGATGTTTTAAGAGGCAATGATGACTCTTTTGAAATGTTTGATGGGATTTTATAGGCTTTTGGATTTTTATTAAACTTTGAATATCCACTTTTCTAATGTTTGAAGTCTTCTTCCTTTTCTCACTAATACTCTTTGACACTTTTTTCTTTGCAGGTTGTTGAAGTCATGGAATTGGATTTTATTTTGCTCATTGAGGCTTGAAATGTTCACTTTGAAATCTTTGGGATTTAATTATTACATATAGTAGCATAAAATTACATTTGAAAAAATAAAATAAATTACATAAGTGACTTTTTATCAAAATGACATTTTGATAAAAAGTTCTGAAACTGAAAATACAATCTTTAAAACATAATGAAATCATCATGATGAAATTATTCAATCCCTTTCATATGTGTGCTGACCTCATTGGAATGAAGGGAATACCTTCAAAAATGCAAAACCCTAATGACCTAATGAAACTATTTTTTTGACCTGAATTTGAATGAGATTTTGACTTAAAAAACTTTCAAGTGAAAACATAACATTTTCATATGTTTTTATGCTCAAAGGAACATGGGAATGAGTCAGCAATATGAATCTTGGAGGGAGAAAAATTTTATTTGACAAGGACAACCACCAATGGAGCAAATTTATTTCATGACCTAAAGAAATGATAACAAATTTATTCAGTATGGGACACCTGAGATGCACATGAAAATGTGTTTTGATCCCTGGTGGAAGTATGCAAATACTGGCACTAACATAACTAAGGGAAGCATTCTCAACCATACCAAGCTTGTCCTTGAAGCATATAAACTTCATCTTGGGACAAAGGCTTTGTGAGAATGTCAACAACCTAATCAACCATAGAAATAAAGTGGAGCCTCACTGATCCCTTATGTACCATGTCCCAGATGTAGTGGTACCATGTGCTTTGACTTGTCATCACGATTGTCACCCGTAACTCATCAAACAATCTTGCGAATAGCTTCTGAAGCTACATTGCTTCCCAACTCACAAAACAAGTTGAAATATGCTCAAATTCAACAATGCTAAGTTCAACATATGTGTGCTTCTTGATCATCTGGGATATCATATAAGAACCCAAAATTAAAAATCCTTATGTGCTCTTCCTTCCCAATTGGAATTTGTGGATCCATACAAATGTATGTCACCATTTGAGGAAATTCTCAATGCATATCCAATTATACCATGCTGATACCTCAACACATGTTGTGCTACAACTACTTTCTGGTCACCCTAATGGGGTGATCGATCTGACACTAAAACAATCCCTGTTGTGGAAATCCTGGGTGCACCCTCTACCACTTAGCTTCTTCTGATTAGTTACCATGGGAGAGGCCATGGACTCACTTTCCCTTATCCCATATCTCTGAAGGATTGTAATAATATGCTTCCTTTGACCAAGGAAGATCTCACCTGTATTCTTCCACACTTCTAGTCCTAAGAAGTAATGTATTCAACCAAGATCCTTCTTCTCAAACTCAAAGGTCAACTCCCTCTAACACTGAAGCAGGGCCTGACTACTCCCTTGGAAGAAAATCCTCCTGCCACTATTTCTCCCTCTATCACGTGAGTCCTTTTTCTCTCATTATAAAAAATTCATATAATAACAAGATCAACCAAGGCTCATCATGTATCCATTAATCCGATAATACCATGCCTGAGGTCCATACAAATATTTCTTTAGTTTGTAGACAAGAGACTCCTTTTGTACCTCAAGCCTTCAGGTTGTTCTATGTACACTTCTTCCTCAATTACTCCATTTAGGAAAGAGGTTTTCACATCCATATGATGCAATATCCAATAGAATAAATAGAAATAATAGTTCTAACAGAAGTGTACCTGGCACTAGAGCAAACGTCTCTTCATAGTCCTCTCCCTCTTTCTGGGAGAACCCTCTTGCCACCAATTTCGCTTTGTACTTCTCTATTCTGCCATCTACCACATGTTTGATCTTGTATATCTACTTTAAAGTCATCGTTGACTTCTCTTTGACACAATTTCCTCCATCATAGAATCTTTCAAACTTGTTGGCATGCCTGCTCCATCCAAACTGAATCTCTTCTGGTCATCAATACAATTTCTCCCTATTAAACACAAATCATTCTAGCTGTGTTTATTCGACGATCCCGAGAGAATCCTCCCGAGAGAATCCTCTTGCAACAAGATTTTATTTGTTCTTCCTAGTGCTTCCATATGTTGGTATATCCTTAGCGACCTTCACGATGTACTTGTAACCCTCATTAGGAGGTCATGGAAGAAACAATTATATCCAAGCAAAAGATACAAAGACAAGGGACTGATAAAAAAAGAAGAAGCAATAATCAAGGAGAAAGATATAAAGTACTTACCTTTTGATTTGAGGATTGTAGGGAATTTGTGAACTCCCTCTTGATCCTTGCCTTCTTATAGAAATGATTTAAATCCATCTGCAAAATGATCATCGTTGTCCTCATCATCAACATTTCGCTTTCCTTTCCTTCCTTGCATGAGATATAGTTTATTTATTCAATGGAATCAACAATCTAGGTATAGCTCAGAACAAGTTGCAACATTCTCTTGTTTTTTGTCCATGGTGCTGAAGCTTTTCGGTCCTCTATTGGTCACAATATTGAGGATTCAGTCCTCTCATAGGGCTGCAAACTTCTTTAATCCATAACAAAACCCTTTTTATTCGTAAGATATAATAGATGCTTCACGACTTGCTTCTCTTTGTCATCCCTTTTCAAGTCTACCAATAGTGTGTGTACATCCGTCTCTATACCATCCACTACTGGCTACTCCCCACCAATCCTAAAAGTGTTGTGCATATGTACAAGTGGCTTCTCATTGAATGATTCCCTTCTCCTAAGTTCTGCCATATCATTCCTTATTTTCCTGATATAATGTTCTTAGCTGCTTACCATGGATGGTAACGTTGATCAAATAGAATAATAATATTGCATGGATAAACATGATGAATATGACTCGTTTCTTCCACTGGTAGATGGAGAATAACTGTGGAATTCCATGGGAATATTTGAATTTGATCCTGGAACTTCCTTGACCGAAAACATGACACGATCCAATTCTTTGGATTCAAAATAAATTGATGATGAAGAAATGTTGAATTCTAGCATAAAATCCAACCTAGGAGTATTTACAGACACATAATGAGATTGATCATTATTGAACTGATTCAGGACATGAATCTTTGCTTATTAGGGCATTTTAATGGTTTCTCTTTAACGTTTCTCATCTCCAGTCTTAGTGATGCTCTTTAGCAACCTAGGCTTTGATACCATGCTGACTTTTCATGATCTTCTAGTTTGATAATTACTTTCCAATGATTTCTTAATTAATCCATATTATGTCACATTCATAATTAAGCAATTATACATAAAAAATCCCAACTACAATGTAATAATGACAATAGGATCATGAAAAGATAACCCAACAAGAGACACAATTTTTTTTTTGAAAAGTGTAACTAGGGTAAGTCTTCATATTGACTATGTAATTATGTATTCATGTAAAGAAGAAGACAAAGATAATAAAATATATTATGTATATACTTACTTCATGGGTTTCATGAGCAAGAAGTTTTATTATAGGTCAAAGAATTCTTCTTGATGTATTTAGGGGTTTGTCTAGTCATAAATATACTTAGAGTCATGGAGCCATGTTACACTTATGATAGAACAAATTGGTGATACATATATATGCTCGAAGACCTTGTCACTTGGCTCCTTGAAGGAAGCTCGAAGATAATGGAAATACTCCTTGAAAAGTCGGCTTGAAGATGCTGGTAAATAACACCTGGAAGGTCGTCTCAAATAAACACAACTGTTCACTGACAGGTCGACTAATTTATAGGTAGCATCAACTATATATACCCTATAGTTTCTGCGCAGAAAACACCGAACTGAGATAAGTTTCTCTGTGAAAAAGTGTGGATTCCTCTGCGGTTTTTCAGTGGTCCACAATGCATATTTAGGAGAAGAAAACAGTGCATGTTGCTCTGTTATAGTGCGACTTTACTGTAGCATAAAAGTGTGGATTTTGGTGGACGAGATCAGGGCTTCAAATGCAAACTGTTCTAAGTAAAAATTTTGCAGATTTCTGAAGTTAAAAGGTGTAGATTACAAAGGTTAAAAAGTGTGGATTTCAGAGGTTAAGAAGTGCATATTTCAAAGAGTATTATGTACAGATTTTAGAGAGTATTAAGTGTGTATTTAAGAGACCATTTAAGAACGAATGTAAGAGAAGTTCTGAGGAGTATTATAGGCATATCTGAGGTAAATCACAATGTGAAGAAGTCCATCATAATCGAAATTTCAAGGAAATATTGAATTTCAATGACAGTGAAGGTTAGTGCAGAAATGAAGAGTCAACATTGAAGGTCAACAAAGAAGAAGTGACAAGGTCTTGGAAGCATACATAGGTCAAGGGTCTAAGTCTTGGTCATGGTACTTGTCATCTGAAAGGTCTATAAGAAGAATTTCTCGTGGGTTTTCCTCTCCAATAGGGAGAGGTTTTTCCCTGGCTCAAGGAGCATAATTTGGTGTCTCTTGTACTTTTATAATTGACTTGATGAAAGACTAATTAAGCTAAGAAGAGAAGACTTAAGTAAATAAAATAAGCTCACAAGTAATTATCAAGAAGAGAATTTGAATTAATCTCCAACCCTCCAAATTCTCAACATTTTTACCCTGTTAAAACCCCCTAACTAGGGAAAAACCCAACAATATTTTCTTAGGAGAAATTATTCAATTCATCAAAAATACAATTTGATTTTTATAAGTTAACCTGAGAATTTCTAGGGCTAGATTAGCCCAGAATTAGTTTTCTGTCCCGCTTGCTAGTCTTCTTACTCACCTGGTCTCATTTTCTATGACTTGAGGCCTCTTGGCCCTACTGTAGAACAACCCTAGGGAATTTTCAGACCCCCAAGTTGGCCTGCGACCCAGCCTATGGCTTGTGAATCTCATGTTGCAAAATTTATTAGGGATTCAACCCTCTTTCTGGCCACAATTTTTTTTTTTTTCTAGCAGACAAAAAAACCCTTCTTTCAACATGAACTAGACAAAATCACTCCTTGACCATTCAACCTTCATTTGATGCTACGTGCCCTCGATTAAGACATATTTTCCCTTTTCTAGAGCTCTACGCTTCACTTCCTTTTTCTTCTTCATAACAGATGATCTGAATTGTGTGTGAAATGGAGGAGGTCGAGTGACTCTTTTATAGTGATGTAAGGTTCCCCAAGGGGTGCGTCCCTTAGTGTTGGTACGACTTAAACAAATTTAACCGACCTTACTTTTGGAGGCAAAATTTAAATTCAAAATTCAGTTTTATTTATTTATTTATTTTTATTTAAGGCTGACTTGCAACTGGGGAATACCTCTTTCAGCTACCAAAAATTCAACAGATTTTACAAAATTGTAGTTACATTGATTTTTTTATTGGTGGATTGATTTCTTGGAAGTGGCCAATATATGTTAGGAAAATATTAGGAAATTTATCATATGTTATTGTAGCTTGGAAATTTCATTGCTTGCCATTTCCCCAATTTAATAGTTAACTCCTATCTCCACTCCTTGCATTGAAAAGAGGTAGCCTTATGGAAATCTGAGCTCATCCTGAGATAATGAGTTATTTTGCTTTTATTAGCAGGCCCGTATCCTCAGTTTCCAATATACCATCCCTTTAGTTGTATAATCTATTTACATTGTTCCTATCAAAATCACAAGTTAAAATAGGGAACTCTTTTCTTTTTGATAGTTGACAAGATTTCCTTATTGCTAATTCCATAGAATCGAACCTTTGTTAGAACACTTAAGTCTTTTTTGCAGTGTTGAACACTCTTTCTTACTTGAAACATTTGTAATAAAAAATAGTTAAAATTCTAAATGCAATATTAACATGGTGTCCTTGTTATAATCCAAATCACATGAGAAAGTTTTAATATTGCTTTTCGGTGGATATACCAACATGAGGTGCTAGTCCCTTTGGTTATCATTAGGATTTTTATCATTTATTTCTAGAGTCTTCTTGATTGACTTAGCTGACTTGAGGTGCCAATTCCTTTGGTTAACATTGATTTTGGATTTTTAATATTCTTTACTAGATTCTTGTTGATGGCTTTGTTTAAATCATTTCCTTTATGATGCTAATTTCAACATAAATTGATTTGTAAACTATAGGTAATGGTTCTTCCACCTTATAAATATCAATTCTCTCTTAAACAAATTCACTCTTTAAAATATTTTGTACATAATTGATTAGAAGACTTGTTTATTAATGTTTACTTACATGTTTGTAGTGTAGAGAATTGCACATTATATTTGGTTCTCTACTTTGTTTATGAAAAGGAACAAGTCTAGAAAATGAGCCAATGGTGATAATTCTGGCATCCTCATGTTCTCCATGTGTTTTTCCATGGAAAATTAAACAAAACACCCATTTTTTTTTTCTACCACCATGCCTCTATCTTTGTGCTAATTTTGGTTTCACCCCAAATTGATTTGATTCAAGTAGGACGATGAGAAAAACCAATGAAAAAATTATGCATGCATTCTCTGCCCATTCACGGAATTAGAAAGGTAGATGTAGGTTGGTATATCCTAGTGATTAGCGTTGGCTAGAAATTTCCTATCAATTGTTGTTTATACCATGCAAAATCAATGCACAAAAGTTAAAATAGAAAATGGTATAGGATGCTTTTAATAAGGTTTTGATAGACCACGTTTAACCAACCCAACCAATGGCCATTGATTCATAAACTATTGTAGATGTTCAACTGGACAGTTTGTCACAACAAATATGATAAAATTATGCTTAAAATTTGAAATCTACACTATGAGGGTTTATTTCTCATTAGAATCCCGAATCTGTAAATGATTGTTTATTTCATATGCATGAAAATTTAATTATGAAAAAAATAGATAGCAGTGAAATAAAACTCACAAACCACAAATTAACACAAGATATTATAACCTGGCTAACTCTTTCAGGAGAAAACCCAGTTGGAAGGTGAGGTCTCTCTGCTTTGTTTCTTTGAATCGAAAATGGATGCAAGTAAAAAGAAGTGAGGCTTGTGGCTTATGGGTTGATACCATGAAAAAACTCTACTTGTTTTCTCTCTCCCTATCCACTCTTGGCGACTATGCTCATCAATGGAACAAAATGCACTCGAATAACATGGAACCACTTTTGCTCTTGGTGGCCCAATTATAACACAACCTAATATCCTACTAGTGGTTAAGTGGCTCTTTCAAATCTTAACTAGAATTACAGTATGCACCTTCTAGAGTCTTCTTCATCATGATCACCTGGGTAGTGAATTTTCCATGAATAATGAGGGTTGATGTGGCATCCTCTTGAATTATGGTGGTCAAAATAAGAAGGTCAACTTCTGGGTGGCATAAATTTTGCATGCAGACTCCAATTGAGGCGATTCTTGTGCCACTGGTGTTACACCATTCTTTGGTCATCTAACCTTTTATCATTAGATGGACCCAAGTACACCATGTAAGACCAGTTTTACCCTAAGTAAAACTACTTTCACTATGTTAAAATAGGAAACCCCAAAAGGAAATATTAAACAAACCTATATTTGTTTAATTTTCCTCATGGAATAATTAATTAAACCATAATTTAATTATTATTCCCAGTCATGTTTAACCCAAAAACAAACAGATTAATGAGATAAACCCTTAGTTATCTTGTTATTTTCTAGGAATAATTATTTAAATCTTATTTAGATAATATTCCTTGTTAAATATGACCAAATCACCCACCATTAATCAAATAAATCATGATTTATTTGATTATCTCCCAACCACTTCCTTAAAAAGATAAATAAATCATTTATTTATTTATTTTTCACTAATCAAGGGATTTGACCCAAGTCAAACACCCTTTCCCTCCAACAAATATAATAAATATTCCATAAAGGTGGATCTAGATTTGGTTAACATTATTTTAATCATGCACCAAGATCTAGAATGACCCAATATTTTGTTATAAATAGGAGGGTTCTTCCCCATCATTCCTCACCTTTTGTTGCCTATTAGATCACTCTAGATCTATACACTTGGTCTCATTTCTACCATTTTTCTCCCATTGAGCTCTATCTTCTACATTGGGTTTTCTACATCTACAAGAGAGAGAAAGCTTAGATCTGAAGTGCTGAGGACTACAAAGAACCCATCCCATCGAGGAGATCTGGATACACCTTCTTGTTTCCTCCCAGGTGCCCTGTAATATAAAAATTCATTCAAAAATCGTGTTCTTGTCTTGTCTGTTGGATGCATGGAGCAAACTCTTTACTTTACTGTTTAATGTCTTTCCATTTATAGATCTGTTTGTTGCAGCACTTTAACTACTAATTGCAGATCTGAAGATGTTTTGCAGCCATTATTGTTGTTAGGGCTATTAGTTATGCGTAGCTAAAGTGGTTCTTTTTCGTACACTTCCACGAAGAATTCATACTAACAAATGGCGACTCCACACGGGTTTTAAATTACGACCGCTGTCGTTTTTCATATTCCTGCATATCCAGCTACTTCAGGCCCTAGGGCTTCTTTTCAGCTGCTTAGTTTTCCTCTTTTTATGTCATTTTTCTCACATAAACCCTAAAAACTTAAAATTTCTAACTTCCGTGTGTTTCTGGCCCTATTGCGCAGGTAAGCGACACCAGCCGCAACTGAGACGACAACTTTTCTGAAAATCTGCCGCCGAGACAACCGAATAAAGGGGTCGCAGGCATAGGCCCTAAAACCTGCGATTCGGACCTCCAGGTCGCACTTTTCACCGTTGCGATCGCATCGCATCGTGCCGAAACTACGACCTCGCCTTTTTTCCAAAGATTTTTCCCGCAATTTTGGGTTCGCCAAGTGTGCCTTCGTCAGTGGTTTTCCAGCCTCTGTCTCAGCCCGCCTTGACCAAGATCTGATCTGTTTTTACTCATCTAAGTGGGAACCCAACCCCTTAGGGCTTTA